>VWZZ01005329.1:52303-62512 GCA_013399095.1 Psophia crepitans | reverse complement strand
AGCACAGAGGTGAGAGTGACTGGTCTGTANCCCAGCACAGAGGTGAGAGTGACTGGTCTGTAGTGCTGCTTTCCATGTTCTTGGAGCTGCAGCGGGGGACTTCAACTACTGGTCCTGGAGTCCGGGGACAAACACCTCACCCCTGAGGACTCTCACCTCGGGGCCAAGTGATCACGACATCAATATGATGGATGAGCAAAATGGCGTTTATTAAACTGCGTCACAGGTTTATATACTCCCTTTATGGGGTGTGGCCACTGTGGGGCTCTGTGCAGGTCATAGGGGTGTGCCTAAGCTCACCGTACAACGCGAGATCTTCCGAACGGGATTCCCTACATGTAGTTCTTGGAGTCTTTCTTTTTTCCCTTTTTGAAAATGAGGCTTATATTTCCAATTTTCCAGTCAGTTGGGACCTCATCGGTCTGCCATAACTTCTATTTCTTGATGGAGAGTAGCTTGACCTTGTGATTCTGTGATTCTGTGTGATTGGCCACTTCATCCGCCAGTTCCCTCAGGACCCGCGGATGCAGCTCATCAGGTCCCATGGACTTGTGCACCTTCAGGTTCCTTAGACATTCTCGAACCTGATCTTCTCCTACAGTGGGCAGTTCTTCATTCTCCCAGTCCCTGCCTTTGCCTTCTGTGGCTTGGCCAATGTGGCTAGAGCACTTCCCAGTGAAGACTGAAGCAAAGAAGTCATTGAGTACCTCAGCCTTCTCCGTATCCTGGGTGACCAGGTCACCTGTTCGATTCTGGAGGGGACCCACATTTTCCCTCTTCTTCCTTTTATCAATTACATATTTATAGAATATCTTCTTGTTGCCTTTAAAATCCCTGTCCAGGTTTAATTCTATCAGGACTATGGCTTTCCTAACCTGATCCCTGGCTGCACGGACAGTATGCCTGTATTGCTCTCAAGCTACCTGCCTTGACTTCCACCCTCTGTAGGCTTCTCTTTTTTGTCTGACTGTTTCCAGGAACCTGTTCATCCACGCAGGTCTCTTGGTGTTTTTGCCCAACTTCCTCTTTGTCAGGATGCAATGCTCCTGAGCTTGAAGGAGGTGACCTTTGAATACTAGCTAGCTGTCTTGGGCCCCTTTTCTCCACAGAGCTTTGTCCCATGGGATTACAGCAAGCATCTCTCTGAGGATACCGAAGTCTGCTCTACTGAAGTCCAGGGTAGTGAGTTTGCTGTGCATCCTCCTCGCAGCCCTGAGGATCTTAAACTCCACTGTTTCATGGTCACTGCACCCAAGGCTGCCCTTGAGCTTCCCATGCCCTATCAGTGTCTCCTTGTTCATGAGAACAAGGCCCAGCATGGCACCCCTCCTCGCTGGCTCCTCTATCACTTGGAGGCGGTATGGAATCAAAACACCCAGAATGAACTGAAATCTTTTTCTTCATGGACAGAAACAATATAGGAACTAATTTTTTTCCTCCAGGGAAATATGCCTTGTGTTATAATGCCTGTCACTCTCCTTACATATGTAACACCACACATGAAAATTTTTGAGTTGCAAGTTATTTAACAAATTAGTGATTCTGTAGTTATGTTTTTTCTTTATGCAGTTTGATTATCATGATGAATAAAAACCATTAACTTTTTTTTTCTTTAATTATGCACACATTTTAGCATCAATGTGAAAAGATGGTTCCAGAGAAAAAAATTGCCTTAGGAGTTTTTTTTCCTTTCTCTGATGCCTTTTGAAAAACAGTCAATAAGTTTTGGAAATACTGAGTTTATGTTCTGTCTTATTTCTTGTTCCTACTTTGTTTTCCAGCCTAAGGCATGGTTAGAACTAAAAAGTCCTTGACTTTTACTTCTTTAAAAAATGAAAACATGATCTCAAGTGTTTTGAACATAGTACAGAGTTGTTATTTCTAGAACATTGATCTCTCTACTTTTACAAACTAATGGAGGTTCAAGTATGTTAGGGAATGAGATGCTCAGTTGATGCTAATGGATATTATAGGTCTTACTGAAGGATGATATTAACTGAGAGTGCATGTGATTACACTTTTTTATGCTTGCTGTTCCATCAGTAAATTAATTCAAAATGATAACCCTGTAAATTTCTTGATGAGAAGACATTACACAGATAAATATGATGTAGATCACAAATCTAAAGGAACTTTACACATTGGCTACATATAGGTAACACATAAAGGTTTACAAGATGGAGCCAACGGAAGAAGTGTTTTAGGAACATCACACTTGGTGTCTACTGCTCCTAAACAGAGACCATTAAAAGTTAGGATGAGTAATACTGGTAATTAGATAATTTTCTATTTGGTTTAATTAACATATTTACAGTATAAGCCTCTTTGCAGCTTTGATATGTGTTTAGGTTTTCAACAAATTAGTAGGCTGCTTTAAACTCCTTTTTAAGTTATTATTTTAACTGGGGATTTGAGTGGGCAGCTTTTAATGTTTGGTGATAAGTATGTCATTCCACAGAAGCTAATTAAGTATTTGAAAGACTTCTCTAAACTAAATGAACCATAACAAACAAACAAACAACACCAACAGAAAAAAAAACCAAAACAAACAAGAAAACCATCACCACCACCACCAACAAAAAAAGAGGCAGGGGGACAAGACAAAGAAGTAAATAGAAAAGTTAGGAAACTTAGGGCCAACAGCTTCAATTTTAATTTTTATGCCTGAAAGAGTGAAGTTGTTCTCATGATCAAATGCTTTATTATTGCACTTTCAAATTAGGCCATTGGAAATTAAATGTTGTATTCATACCTACAACTAGGTGTTCAGGAATATTAAACAGTCTGGTTTTGAAGTCAATGTATTCTATTTGAAATTGAGCTTTGGAGGTCATAATTTACCGTAAGTAATGTCTTCGAAAGAAATACAAGTTTGAACTTGGTCTAGCTAGTCTACCTGGATGAAGTGTCTTTAGATTAGCAGAACACTTCTATTAGCTAAATTTTTTGGCTTCTAAGCCCTGTGGAGTGTAATGTTTCATTCTCTATTTATGTATGTTCACATAAATGTATAAACAGGGATGTGGTTTTCTACTTTGTAGAAAAAATAGTATTGTCATAATCTATTGTCCACAGAGGAATAAAAGAAAATTAAAAAATCTAAATACTTTCTCTACCAAAACCTGTCCAGAAGAGTGAGGAATTGGTGGTCACTAATGAATTTCTCACTTCTTGAGTAAAATAAGACTATTACTTATGCAAGGACTAAGCCATCACAGCTTTACTCTGTACACTCTCACAGCTGGGCAGTGAGTAGAACTGCAGCTATGGCCAGCATTTGGTCATTGGTATCTAGGATAATATTTACAGAAAAGGAAACACAAAATGAGAACCTGACAGGATGTACTGAAGATATCCAAAGTGAATATGCTAGAAGTAGACTTAGACAGGTTTTAAAGCCAGTGTACTTAATAAAGATAGGGGTACAGAATAAAGTTAAGTGAGCAGGCATGATCTTTGCACTTCCAGAAATCCCAAGAGAGTATTTGAAATTGCTTTCTCTCTAAAGTGGTTTCCAGTACTTTTACCCTTAATAGGAAGGATAACAACTTACATTGAAATATAGAAGAGAATACTGGAAAGCAGAAGCCATAATAGTATTGACAAGTATGATATCATTTACTAACAGCTGGAGAAAAGGGGAAATGCTATTGTGAGGAATTTTTTTATTAATTTGTTTTGTTTTATTTTATTTTTAAGATAAAGTCTTCACCAGAATTAGGGAAAAAATAATATCTTTTCCACTCATATATATTATAGAAAATACATCTTTAAAAGAAAAAAACAGGAATAGATACATGCAACATTAGACAGAAAATGTTGATTTCTTAAAAACAAAAGTTTTCCTGGAAAATAAGCAGTTCTGTGAAAAACAAAACAAAACAAAACAAAAATACCCTCATGTTCTTACATAACAGTTCATCTAGAGCGAAGAAATAAAGAGAGAGTTCGAAGATGGACAAAATAAGCGAACAAACAATGTGTGAATAGAGTTGGAGCACTCCATTCAAACCCAACTAGAATACAATTATAGATCCTGTTATTAAACTTGTATCTTCCAGGTAAAGATGTCAGTATTCCTCTTTATGCTCATACATATTGCCTGTGTATATTAGTAATCTGTGCTGATATATTTAATCTATACAAAGTATTAACTATGTATTCTGAATAGAAGTTACATACATAGTCTTTTCCCATGACAGAGACATCAGTACACACACCACCCTGGTGTCATGTGTGCAAATTGTGCCAAGGCCACCTGATGATTTCTCTGACAAATGATTCAGTCCACAAACACACATGGCTGTACTTCAAGCAATTGAGTTACAGAGTTCAAATAAGATTTGTAATATATCCTTTCTAATGTCCATTTTTTATAGGTAGTAAGAAAGAAATCAGTTACCTAACTTCGAAGATGCATAACTGAAAACAAATATAGATTTCTTTATAGAAAACAGAGCTCTCATCAACAGAGGAACTCTCTTTCCAACAGTTCCTTGTTAGAATTTAAGCTTACTATATTAGTTATCAATCATTTATTTTTCAAGTTGTTTAAAGTGATTAAAACAATTTACATGGCAAAGTATTTTTCCTAACAGAAACTTTATCAAAAGATATTCAACTTCAAGTAACATCAAGCTGAGAAAAGTTATCCAAGAATAAGCATTTATTAAAGGGTTACTAATAACAGGAATGCTGATGTATCTGAAATGAAACAGCATGAACACAAGAATAGTTTGCAAGCATCAGGTGGATGCTTTCTTTCCTGGAAGTCAAAAAGTCCCAAGTCAAGAAACTGCAAAACTATACCATGTATAGCATCCACAGTGTATAGGAAGAGAAACAACATAAGTGGGAGGGCAAGTAGTAATAAAAAGGAAAGCTGTATTTTTCTATTTTAGAAATGAAATAGCTTATTTCTTATTTATAGGTTTTTGTGTACTACCCCTGCAGTTTCTTAGCAACCTGGCCTTCTGAAACCTTGACCTTGAAAAGGGGCAGCATGTGGAAACAGATGCAATTTCATATGAACTCAAATTATGGAGTTAGGAAACTGGTCAGTAAATGACTGCCAAATAGAGGTATAGCAAAATGTTCTTTTTCAGCAAACAACTGAGTCAAAGTACCCCAGCTCAATAACAGTTGTCTGCTAGATTCCTTTTATCAAAAGCTGAATATACTACTAGGGTCACAATGAAGAACAAGCCAAGGGAAAACATACAAAAATTGCACACCTGAGCCTGTAGGGAATTTCAACAAAGATTCATAAATATAAAGTAATATTTCGAAAAAAGGGCTATGCCATGATCTCATTCTAGGTGAAAACTATACTCAGTACAATACAAAAAAGGAAATTGACAACTTGGCTTTTTTGCTTATTCTTGAAATGTAATCTACTAAAAAGTGCTTTGCATGCTTTTTGTCAGAGACAATACCTCAGGAGGGTCAGACCCTTCACTGGAGATTGAATGAGGATTTTATAATTTGTCTAGATAACAGTTCAAGTCTCATTTTCCTCTACTACGCTACACTGATTCTTCTATTTATCAAATTCTATTTATGTGTTTCTACAGGAAAAACTCCATCAAGAAACCATTTCTTCTACCTTAAGACTATAAAATCAACGAAAAACAGGATAAATAAAAAATGTATTTAAAAAATGATTACTTATTTGTTAGTGAAGTAAAAATAAAGAAAATAATTCCTCTTAGAAGATCATAGAAACTGAATCACTGTCTGAATGGTCCAGTAAATATGGCTTTATTGATATTATTTTCTAAAATTCAGATGCTGAATCTAACATCTTAAGTCTTTTGAACAGATCCCAGTCAACATATTTGTGTAAATCTAAATAATCTGAGAATTAAAAAAACTTTAACAGTATTTATGGTCATCTTCACAGATATCTATCAGAGACCCAGATTCAAAGCACAATATTTGAGACTATTAATCCATGTGTCTGGCTTGAACTCATATTATTTTTAAGACTGGTTTTAGCTGTTACATTTTGTATAACAAAAAAAATATGCATTATCCAAATTTCTGCATTAAACATTTGAGTTGTCAGTAAAAATTTAATTAGTTCCAATGGTAGCAGATACAACACAGAACTATTAAACATTACCATTTTCTTTTATAGAATCATAGAATCATAAAATGGTTAGGGTTGGGAAGGAGCACAACAATCATCTCGTTCCACCCCTCCCGCCATGGGCAAGGACACCCTGCACTAGACCAGGTTGCCTAAAGCCCCATCCAACCTGGCCTTGAACACTTACAGGGATGGAGCCTCCACAACTTGCCTGGGCAACCTGTTCCACTGCCTCACCATGCTCACATTAAAGAATTTCTTTCTAATATCCAATTTAAATCTCCCCTCTTTTAATCTAAACCCATTCCCACTTGTCCTATCCCTGCACTCCCTAATAAACTGTCCTTCGCCAGCTTTTCTGTAGGTACCCTTTAGGTATTGGAAGGCTGCAGTTAGGTCTCTCCGGAGCCTCCCCTTCTCCAGGCTGAACAACCCCAAATCCCTCAGCCTGTCCTCGTAGGAGAGGTGCTCCAACCCTCTGATCAACTTTGCGGCCCCTCTCTGGACTCACTCCAGCAGTTCCGTGTCATTCCTGTACTGAGGACTCCAGAGCTGGACACAGTACTCCAGGTGGGGTCTCACAAGAGTGGAGTAGAGGGGGAGAATCACCTCCCTCGACCTGCTGGCCACACTATTTCTGATGCAGCCCAAGAAAAGGTTGGCTTTCTGGCTGCTAGCACATGCTGCCGGCTCATGTTGATTTTTTCATTAACCAGCACACCAAAGTCCTTCTCCTTGGAGCTGCTCTCAATCCATTCTCTGTCCAGCCTGTAGTTGTGCTCAGGATTGTGTATTCATAAAGAGAATGTATTCACAGAAAAAGGTAAAAAAAAACCCCCAAAACCTAATTCTCTTCTTATTATTTTGGGACAAAGGGTTAAAGCTGTGCAGTAGAAAGTAAACATGGAGGACCTATGGATGTGAAGAGAGCAATACTGAGCTTGGTGCTTTTAGAAAGATCAGCTGTAAAACTTAAAAATAGTAAGGAAGGTATTTGAGTTACAGTTTTCTTAGCTTTTACTCAGTGATTTTGGGTAAAAATCATCAATATCCTCCAACTAGCATAATTTGCATAAGATGGGATAGAAGAGAATTTATTTGAGAAGACTGTGACTAATGTATGAGTGATACTTGTAAGCATCGTTCATTTTTTAAAATTATTCTGTTAAAGGTTAATTCTGCTAAAAGACTGTAGGTGAGGTAGGAAGTCTAACTTGTATGATTTCCTACTACGTCAACTAGAAAATGGTCTGAATTTAGAAAATAACACTTCCCTCAGAAGTGGTGAAACTAACAGGATTAATGCTTTTTAGGACCGCAAATAAAAGAGTTTATATTGTATTACACTGAAGCCATGAAATCAGCCATATAGTTTTAAATTATTTTCTCTATCCATAGAAGCTTATACTGGACCATTTCCTTTGGCTGTAGATTTTTGTGTTATCTTCGGCTGATGTCTCTAATTGCCTAAACTCTATGTAAGTATTTTTCTGTACAGAGTAGTGCCCATGAACCTCAGTTATTATCATGTTTGAAAGACATTATATGTTGTCCACTTCACAGTTAAGGTCATTAAGGAGGTACTATATAAGGTACATCCACTAACATGGTTCTTCTCAAGGCAACCACTTCCAGTTTAAGGTTGGAGTTTACCATTATCAGGCCTACTCCTGTTTTCAGTCTTTGAAAGAGCATTACCATATAAGACAATAATTTACCTAATGTATAATTTACCCTTTTTTACTTTCTAAAAAGTTTAATAAGAACTATTTACAGTGGAAGAAATTGAAATTCTTAAACATGTTAGAGCTATGAGGAAACTATTTACTTGTGGAAAAGAAATATTCGGGGTTA
The DNA here is from genome assembly GCA_013399095.1 of Psophia crepitans. Classification (NCBI taxonomy): domain Eukaryota; kingdom Metazoa; phylum Chordata; class Aves; order Gruiformes; family Psophiidae; genus Psophia; species Psophia crepitans. The sequence continues at coordinate 54,567 of VWZZ01005329.1, read as the reverse complement.
GTTTTTTACTTCTAGTCTTGAGAAATAAGTAGGACTGCAATATAGAATTGTAACAATGAAGAATAGGGATTGGGTTTTTTTAATCCCTTTAATATCCCCTGTACAGTGTTTTCCAGTTATGGCTTTTCACAGTCATTTCTGTTTAAAAATCCAAGCCGTTAAGATAACTGGTTTCCACTTCTGAAGAACATTGTAAGATAATGTTAGGAATATCTTTCATGGTAGCAACAGAATGGTTTTGGGAATGTACAATAACAGATTTCAATATCAATATCTAATATGAAAAGGAAGAATATTCAGTGATCAAGGGGATGAATTTTTTATATTCGTGCTATTATTTTGGATTTTTTCTCAAAGATAAAATAGACAATTAAATAATTTTTAGCCACCATGACAAGTATTATTTAAAATGCAATTTTCTTTAGAATAATTTGCTATATGAATGGAACAAAATTAGAACTTGAAATAAAAATGGCTTTCAGTGAAACAAATACTTTCTTGGAGCTACCCTTTAGCACATAACTCTCAAGAAATGAAAAAAAAACCCAAAACTTTTTGATGAATTCATAGGTCATTTACTTACATTTGTTTAGAGAATACTTTTTTCCTGACATGTTGCTATGTTCTAATGTAAAATTTCAATATTTCCTAAGGTTTTCACCTCTGTGAGAAATAAAAACTAGAATCCATTCACTCACCCAATAACCTGATTGTCTGATCATCACTGTTAAATGCTATGGGATGCTCCATAATCCTTATAAAAATTGATTTAGGTCTATGAGAATAAGTGCCTAGATTAATTGAGTGGTTGTATAATGAGAGAAATAAAACATAATTGTATAAATATTCTGTGTACATAGAACAATTACTAATAGATAAGAATCAGGATATGTAGTAAAATCAACATGACATTAAGATCTTTATTACTTTTTCAATCACTTGTAATATTTTATTTTTAGCATTTTAAAGCTTGAGCCTTTAAGGCTTAACATTTTTAATGTTTTTCTAATAACTATTCTGTCCAGAAATATATCTTTAAATAGCAAATTGGTTGGTTTGTTTTAGTAGAAACAGATGGCAAGTGTGAATTATGAACAGCTCAAGAAAGATCAGCCTTTGAGCTCATGTGCAAAGGAAGGTTTGCCTGCTTCTGATTACAGTAAGATCATGCCATGTTATACTTCCAGGATTTATGGAAACATGGAGCAAATAACCCAAAACTAGGTTACCAAGCTAAGGAGTTGGTGCCTGCTTAAAATCAGTTTCATGCAGTAGATTACCAAAGCACATTTTTTTTTCTTAAAACTAATGAGTCTGAATAGAATGGCAAGATAAAAAATAAGGAATCAATTCTCTTGAGATATGTAATGTAAAATAGTATGAGAAAAAGATACACAATTCTTAAAAGTTACAGTTTCATCACCAAGCCATAAAGATTTTGGCAACAAATTTAAGAGTTATTCTTGATAAAACGTAACCTGTCCTTTCAAGACAATAAATCGCTATAAGATTATAACTAGTTCAGAATGTTTTGATACAGACATCCAGATAACAGGGTAGTAAATAACATATGTGAAGAGATTAGCATTTACACACTAAATAACATACTTTCATTAGAGGACTCTTGTGGTTTAACCCAGCAAGCAGTTACACACTACACAGCCGTTTACTCACGGCCCTGCCAGTGGGATTGAGATAAAAAAGGTAAAATAGTTGTTTTAAGATAAGGAAAGTTTAATGAGACAGAAAGGAATAACAACAACAACAACAACAATAATAAATAATAATAATAATATATAAAAACAAGTGACACTTAATGCAATTTCTCACCACCCACTGTCAAATGCCCAGCCAGTTCCCAAGCAGCCCTCTTCCCCTGGCCTACTTCCCTAATTTATCTACTGAGCATGATGTCATATAGTATGGAATATCCCTGTGGTCAGTTGGAGTCAGCTGTCCCAACTGTGTCCCCTCCCAGTTCCTTTTGCACCCCCAGCGTACTCGCTGGCAGGGCAGGAGAAGCTGGAAAGTCCTTGATTTAGTGTAAGCACTGCTTAACAACAACTAAAGCATCAATGTGTTGTCAAGATCATTCTCATACTAAATTGAAAACACAGCACTATATCAGCTACTAAGAAGAAAATTAACTCTATCCCAGCTAAAAGCGGGACAAGGACATAATCAGGGATATCTATTTGTCTGTCTATACACTCCCTGCCACAGAAATATACCTTATTATAGAAATACATATATATATATATATA
>VWZZ01005329.1:42074-52213 GCA_013399095.1 Psophia crepitans | reverse complement strand
TCAGTTTTGGGCCCCTCACTACAAGAAAGACATCGAGGCCCTCGAGCGTGTCCAGAGAAGGGCAATGAAGCTGGTGAAGGGTCTGGAGCACAGGTCTTATGAGGAGCGGCTGAAGGAACTGGGCTTGTTTAGTCTGGAGAAGAGGAGGCTGAGGGGAGACCTTATTGCCCTCTACAACTACCTGAAAGGAAGTTGTGGTGAGCTGGGGGTCGGCCTCTTCTCACAGATAACTAGTGACAGGACAAGGGGGAATGGCTGCAAGTTGAGCCAGGGGAGGTTTAGGTTGGAGCTTAGGAGAAATTTCTTCTTGGAAAGGGTGGTTGGGCATTGGAATGGGTTGCCCAGGGAGGTGGTGGAGTCATCGTCCCTGCAGGTGTTTAAGGAAAGGTCAGATGTGGTACGTAGGGACATGGTTTAGTGGGTAATAGGTGGTAGGGGGACAGTTGGACTAGATGATCCCTGAGGTCTCTTCCAGTCTTAATGATTCTATGATTCTGTGATTAGACCAGTGAAAACCAGTGAAACTGCAACAATCCTCTCAAGACTATATGTGTTTATTTCCTTGAGAAGTTGTTTTTTGAAAGTTATTAGGGGTAAGATAAACACCACAGAAAGTGAAAGTGTTCTTATATGTCACAATGGAAGAAGATATTTTTTCCCTTGACTTTGATACTCATGCAGGAGAAAGTGGATAGATCCTAAAAACGGCCTGGAGGTCAGTTACGGATCAATAGCAGTTTAACAGGAGCTTGTGGATATGTAGACTGAGGATAACAAATCTTCTGAGTCTTAGCTTTATTTACAAGGTATTTCCCCAACTTAAAAACAATGAAACAACTGTTTTTATTTTGTCATTCTTTACTTGTATCCATGTCTCTGCTTTTCAAAGCAAGGAAGTGATTATTGCATGATCATAGAATTCAAAAAGCAGGAAATTAAAGAACAAAAAGCAAGCCAATTATATGACTTTCATAATAGAACTGCAGGTTCATAGGAAAAACATATTTGTCAATATCTGCATAATTCCCAGGAATCTCTAAAAATGTTTGAATCAATTATTATGTACATATTTATTTATGGACTAAATTGACTCCTTGCATGTGGCTGGGCTTACTTTCTCATCAGTTAAATTAATCTGTTCTAGGAATACAATAATTTTGTCTTCATATTAAACACTCACAAAAACTTACTCCTTAAAATGTAGTAATTGACAATATCAGCCTTTAAATTGACTGCAAAAACTTGTTGTTGATCAGAGCCTAATACATTCCAATTATTTAAGAGTCTTCCACATTTTTTTTGTTATACTGCTATTCACTTTATTTGATTTATTAATTCCAAGGTAGTAATAGCTAGGTAAAGTTATCAAATTAATCCAACTATGTAAATTGTAGACAAGGGTAGCAGTAAGAACAATAGATGTTTAATTAAAAAAAGGGAAAAATAGAGGGGTTTATTACAAAACTAAATGTTAAAAATTATAAGTACAATGCAAGAAAAGTACAGGCCAGTGCTATGGGTGTTCATGCTTTTTTCGAATAGCAGTGCCAAATCAAACTCTTTCTACTTTTTCCTTCCTCACAAATCATTTTTCCCCTTTCTTCTATGACCACCTAAACTTTGCTATAATATCCATTTGTGAGGTGACACCGAGTTTGATGATAGACCTGATCTTGGTGGTTTTAAATTTTTTTTTCTATTATTTGAGGTGTGTGTGTTTATGGGTTGTCCACTCCTAGTAAATCAGTTTCCTAAACTAATTCATGAATGGATAGATATTATTGTACTATTGAGGTAGGTATATAAAAATGTGTGTATAAATATATGGCATTATTCATGTATCTGTGAATATATATGATACTTATATTATACCTGCACTATTTAGGGAGTAGGGAACTGCAAAGAAAGTGCAGGAGTGAGCAGTGGAGTTATTTGGGCTACATGTATTGGTATGGCTGCCATATACAGAACCTTATTTTTTAAGGTATACTGAACAGAAAATTAGTGTTACAAACACTTAAGAATTTTAGCTTATAAAAACTGACATGAAAACAGAGATTTATTGAATCTACCAGTGTTAATCTTGCTACAAGCAACCTCAGAAAAAAAATTAGCATGTCTTTATTTTATCTGGTGAGTTTTCTCTTAGATGGCATTTATTTCATTAACAATTCCCATATTCTCACTTTCTTAATCTTCACAAGGTGTAGTGATGTTGTTTTTTTTTTTTTTTACTGCTACAAATGAAGATTCAATGACAGCTTACTTTCATCAAGTCTGAAACTTACAGTTTTGCTCTGTGGGATTTGGTTCCCCTTTGGCTTGACACCTCTGGAGTTTACACTGCTGATGTTTTAGTACTTTCATTTTAATTGAAATTGATTTACTTGATAACTAAATATTAAAGAGTCTTACAACACTCTAAAAACTGTAGTTATCAAGCACAAAATCTTAGTATGTTTTTTGCTCTTCACAGAAAGTATATATATCAATGGTACAAATGGTAGAGGTGACAAGCATTTTGTTCAAATTATTTTATCCTGAACTGTCAGTGTCACAACAATGAATACGAGACTTTGGATTTAGACTAAAGAAGTAAAGTTTAAATACCTGCTGATATCTGGCTGCTTTGAAAACTGGAGAAAAAAATTGCCATATATAGGACCCTTCTTCTATGAGGAGATAAATTGCCCAATGAACTGCAGGACAAAAAGAGCACAGGCTTTCATGTGATGCAGCATGCTTGTGAGATGAAATACAAAATGAAACTGACTTGAAATGTTTCAGATTTGTTTTACACACAAAGGTGTTGGGTTTTGATTGGTTTATATATATATATATAAAGAAATTAAGAACAGACAATGCATTTTCATTTTAGGTTTTCTTACTTGAAATTTTAAAGAGAAAATTAGATCTTTCTGACTTTGATTTTGATAAAATCAAATGTCAGTTCAAAATTCCCAGTCAGTTTAAATGTATTGGTTCAAATCCAGGCATGAGACTGAATATAGATAACACAGATATAATTCCTATATTTTGCTATTAACATATATATGCACACTACATCCTTTTATGATTTTTTCTTATAACAACATTATTTAATAGAGTAAGTTTACTCTCCTTATGGTTCAACACATTGAGAAACATAATATTTTAAAATGTTGCTTTTTTAATATCTTAACTTTTTACTATACACCAATAGTAATACATAATAATTCTGCTCTTTTCCAGTTATAATAACAAATTTTATTATAAAACGCCATGTTTATGTTCTGCAATGCAGTATGTTCATAACTGAGTTAGAATATCATGACCATGTGCCTAGCACCAAAGGAAATGTCTATCTGAGGATTGAGGTAGGATGGAACAGAAAGTATGTCAGAATTACTGCAGACTGAAAGCTCTATTTTATGACAAAGAGCAACCAAGATTTTGTGTTAGTTAAAAGATTTAAGAGATGACCTATACTCTTAGAATAAACCAAACTGCATATAACATGTATATATTAAATGCATTTATTGAGTTAAAATAACATCAAGGAATGCTATTGGTTTTATTTTGTTTTGTTTATTCCCTAAAACTTTCATCTAACAAATGAAAATTCTTAACAAAAGCAATGTAAGTCATAAACAGGGATGGCAGGATTGCACCTTTTAAAATCTGCAAATAGAATTTAACAGACTAAAATCAGTCAAGTTTGTTATTCTATTCACAAAGATATAAATTCTTCATCAAATTCTATTACCAGACTGACAGTATAATTTAACTGTTGCACTTAAATGATAATTAAACCTTCAAATGTTCACACTTGGTGGTTAGGTGCTACTATTTGTTCTGGTTGTGTTATCTATTATGGTGACATAAGGTAGTTAGGGAGATTCCCTGCTTTGGACAGTAATAGAGCATTCTAAAATAGAATAGAATAGAATAGAATAGAATCATTAAGGTTGGAAGTGACCTCAAGGATCATCTAGTCCAACCATCCCCCCACCACCTATTACCCACTAGACCACGTCCCTAAGTACCATATCTAACCTTTCCTTAAACACCCTCAGGGATGGTGACTCCACCACCTCCCTGGGCAACCCGTTCCAATGCCCGATCACCCTTTCAGAGAAGAATTTTCTCCTCATCTCCAACCTGAACCTTCCCTGGCGCAACTTGCAGCCATTTCCCCTTGTCCTGTCACTAGTTATCTGCGAGAAGAGGCCAACCCCCAGCTCACCACAACTTCCTTTCAGGTAGTTGTAGAGGGCAATAAGGTCTGCCCTGAGCCTCCTCTTCTCCAGACTAAACAAGCCCAGTTCCTTCAGCCGCTCCTCATAAGACCTGTGCTCCAGCCCCTTCACCAGTTTCGTTGCCCTTCTCTGGACACGCTCCAGGGCTTCAATATCTTTCTTGTGGTGAGGGGCCCAAAACTGGACACAGTACTCGAGGTGCGGCCTCACCAGGGCTGAGTACTACGTATCTGTTCTGAGCAATCTTTGCCAACTTGCTGGCAAATCAGCAGGTTAATTTATTTTATTTGATTTTTTTTCCTAAATTTTTTGAAATAATCCTAAACAACAGAAACTCATCCAGCAAAAACTAAAGTAGTAGTAGTTTATTGCTGAAACTGCTCACTAAGAGGTCAAACAAATGCCAGAGTCTACACAAGAAATTAGGCAAAACTTTCAGTGAGAGAAGGGGAGAAGGAAGTAGGACTGCTGATTTAATGACAGTACCTTGATAGGTCAGTTCATCTGCCCTGTCTGCATCTGGAAATTGCATCTGGTAAAGAAAACATTTATTTGAAGGTTCGTGCCAATTTATGTGAACTCGTTCTCAAGTTCTCTAGAGGAACCAAACACCTGCACTCAGCTGTACTCAGTTTTACTCATTGATTCTTATTTAAAAGATAATTTTGTTATATGCTTTACTTAGATTGTTTTTCTTAAATTCATATGCATTTTCTGTATTTCCTGTATCTTACTGACTTACTGGAAACTTTCACTTCAACAAGTAGGTTGTTGAAGTGATTGTTGTTAAAGTCACTGTGAAGTTAAGTAGTAGTTGAAGTAATTTCTACTTTTAACTTTCTAAGATATGGATCATGCCTTCTCTAGGTAAGGAGATAATCTAGCAGTTTATTACTAACAGAAAGACACAGTCCTGCCTTTTATCCCTCTCTAACCTACTTTTCCGTTTTTATTTTCCTATGTCTTGCATTTATCTTGTGTCTTGTTCATTTATTGGATGGCTCCCTGAGATAGAACCATAGAATCATTAAAGTTGGAAGAGACCTCAAGGATCATCTAGACCAACCATCCCACTACCACCAATTACCCACTAAACCATGTCGCTAAGTACCACATCCAACCTTTCTTTAAACACACCAACCCCTGGGGAACACCACTCACAAGCGGTCACTAGTTGGATTTCACTCCATTCACCACCACTCTCTGGTGGTCATCCAGCCAATTATGAACCCAGTGAAGAGTGTACCCGTCCAGGCCATGGGCCGCCAGCTTCTCCAGGAGAATGCTGTGGGAGACCATGTCAAAGGCTTTGCTGAAGTCTAGGTACACTACATCAACAGCCTTTCCCTCATCCACCAGGTGGGTCACCTGGTCATAGAAGGAGATGAGGTTGGTCAGGCAGGACTTGCCTTTCACAAACCCATGCTGGCTGGGCCTGATCCCCCGGTTGTCATGGACATGGCACGTGATTGTCCTCAAGATGACTTGTTCCATGACCTTCCCTGGCACCGAGGTCTTGCTGACAGGCCTGTAGTTCCCCGGATCCTCCTTACGACCCTTCTTATGGATGAGCATCACATTAGCAAGTCTCCAGTCATCTGGGATCTCTCCTTTTGACCATGATCATTGGTAGATGATGGAGAGTGGCTCAATGATCACATCCGTCAGCTCCCTCAGCACCCTCGGGTGGATCCCCTCCGGATGATGGGATGATTTAACTCACTTCCTCAGCAGAAAATTAACACAAAAAAAGATGGCTATTTTTTTTTCTTGGATGAGTACTTTGAATTCATTCACAGATTCACAGAGTGGTAGGGGTTGGGAGGGACCTCTAGAGGTCATTTAGTCCAACCCCCCTGAGAAAAGGGACTGAAGAAACCAGAGTCAGAACAAGGTAAGTCAAACATCAAAAAGTAGGCTGCTACAAGGGAAGCAGTTCTGAATGTGACAGAGAGAGGACAGGAAATTTCATCTTTCACTATACTTCTGCTGGTGTGAACTATCAGGTTATGTTATTGCAAATAGAATCACAGCACCAGTTTTCATGTCTCAGTTGGAACTGTTGCCAGTACTGAGCTTTATATTTTATTCTAGTATACATGATATAGATGTATCAGATAAAACCATAAAGATAATTTTGAGCTACCATCTGAAAGAAAACACAATGATAATGAGCCATTAGGTGTGGCTGAATTATAGAGAATGATCTATCCAACACTCAGCATCTTTCTTCTGAGGTAAGATTTTACTCTCCTGAATATATGAAAGGACTGGATATAAATAGTGTGATCATCACCTTGTTTAACCTGGGTGTGTCATGGTTCAACCCTAGCCAGCAGCTGAGCAGCAAGCAGCCACTCACTCACTCACCCTGTTGGCAAGACAGGAGGAAGAATGGGAAACCTGCTGGAGTTGAGATAACCATTTAATGGGCCAGTAAAGGGAGAGGAAAGCAACAACAAAACAGCAGTAGTTATAATGGGATGTAAAGAAACATGATAACAAGGAGAGCACTTTACCGATCTATGACCGACCTGATGGACTAGACGCTCAGCCCACAGCCAGACCTTCCTGGAGCAGCACCAACCAGACCCTCCCCGGCCAGCCCCCTTTTATAGGAGCATGATGTCACATGGTATGGAATAGCCCTGACCAGCTCAGTGCACCTGGCCTGGCTCCTGAAAATTAGCCTTATCCTGGCCAAAGCCAGGACAGGGGATGACTGTAGACACTCTCCAACAGTGTACAGATAGGGCAAGTAAGAGGGAATGGCATCTGAGGAAGTTAAAAGCCTTTTCACAAGGAAGTTGGACCAGTTCCAGAAGAGGTTTTCCAGAGAGGCTGGGAAATTTACATCCTTGGGGGCTTCGATTAACCAGATTCTACTTAGGCAAGACTCAAGATTCAGGTAGGCAACAGCACAGTTGACCAGAATCACTGTTGCTATCATCCTGTTTTGAGCCAATTTGAGAGAGACCTCTGGAGATGGCTTCAATCAACATTTCTGTTGTGATAGCATTTATTATGTGATTCTATAGTCTGTGACTGTTTTCTTTTTCCTGATTTTTTTTTGCACAATTTTTAAACTACAAATGGCAAGCATTTGAAAAGTTGGCCTGTGGTCCTTCACTGTGCAGAGTGTTACAAAGGAATGTTGTTTCAAAGTGCTTTAAATATTTTCTTAACACTATGGTTGATGAAGCTTTGGATTCATACAAATAGAATTACAAATTAAATAAACCATTGCCTTTTTCTCTTTTTTTTTAATTTTATTTCATTTTAAGGTTGGTTGTCAAGGACTTCTCCATCAAGTGGACTGAACTAATTAAAAAACAAGTTCTATAATCTTTGATTCTTATCAGTCAAATTTATATCATTCAACTGTGATCCTGCAGCCTTTTAGAACTTAACAGAGCAAACTCCTCAGCATTAAACCTTAATTTAAATAGGGCATTTCAGAGCAGACTCAACTGCCTTTTTCATGTTTCCCTTAACAGTCTCACTCCTTCTCAGCAAGGAATTGAGATAGCTATCTGCAGTAGGTTTTGATGGACTTTAATTTGTACTCACAGAACTGTAAACACTGTTTTTCTGAATAAATACTGCACTTCCATAACTGTTCTTCAATGATTTGTTTACTTGTTTTCTGATGTAATGTTTTTGTTATTTTTATGGTACTAATCGTAGAATCAAGTTAGAAGACAACACAGAAATAAATAAATGTAGATTGTCATCACCTGCAATAACTTTTTCCATTATTTCCTTCATTGACAATTATTAAACCAGACAACCCTACTGACATATTTTAGTAATCAGTGGCACAGAACCAAGGAATTTTTGTGAAGGAGTACTTAGGAATTTTTTCCACTCAGAGGCTCTAAGTTTTTGATGTTGCATGAACTTGTCTGTCTATGCCTGAGGTCAGTAGTGGCCAAAAGTCATGATTAAGTGATTGGTGTTGATGTTTGCAAAAATAATTGCTGGGATAATTCCAGAAGAAGAGTGCAATGTCTACAAAGTAATTGGCAGAGCTAGATAGCCTCAGTAAAACTGTGAATGATTGTTTAGTTGGGTTGACTACATTTTCAGCTGTGCCTTCTTCTGTCAGTCTTGAGGACAGGTCTCATTCACCATGCAGCACTGTAACCTAGAAATTCTCTGTCTAAATGTAGGTATTTAGAGAAAAATCATAGAATCATAGAATGGTTTAGGTTGGAAGGGACTTTAAAGACCACCTAGTTCCAACCCCCCTGCCGTGGGCAGGGACACCCTCCACTAGACCTAGTTGCCTAAAGTCCCATCCAACCTGACCTTAAACACTTCCAGGCATGGGGTCTCCACAGCTTCTCTGGGCAACCTGTTCCAGTGTTTCACCACCCTCACAGTAATAATTTCTTCCTGATATCTAATCTAAATATACCCTCCTTCTTCTTAAGGCATTCCCCCTTGTCCTGTCACTATATGCCCTTTGTAAAAAGTGCCTCTCCAGCTTTCTTGTAGGTCCCCTTTAAGTACTGGAAAGCCACTATAAGATCTCCCCAGAACCTTCTGTTCTCCAGGCTCAACAACCCCAACTCTCTCAGACTGTTTCTCAGCCTCTTCACCTGGAGACATGCTCCAGCCCAATGATCATCTTTGTGGTCTTCCTCTGGACCCACACTAACAGCTCCGTGTCCTTCTTATGTTGAGAGCCACAGTACTACATGTGGGGGTCTCTTGAGAGGAAAGCAGAAACGGGAGAATCATCTCCCTCGACTTGCTCGATGCAGCCCAGGTTACAGCTGGCTTTCTGGGCTGCAAGCACACATTGCTGGGTCATGTTGAGCTTCTTGCCCACCAATGCCCCCAAGTCCTTCTCCTCAGGGCTGCTCTCAATCCATTCTACTCCCAGCCTGTAGTTAGCTTGGAATTGCCCTGACCTAGCTGCAGGACTTTGCACTTGACCTTATTGAACTTCCTGTGGTTTGCATGGGCCCACTTCCTGTGGTTTGCATGTGATCTGTCAGGGTCCCTCTGGATGACTTTATTTGCTGAGGGTACACTCAATCCCACTGTACAAGTTGCTGACAAAGATGTTAAACAGTGCTGGTCCCAATACAAACCCCTGAGAAATGTCACTTTTCACTAGCCTCCACTTGGACTTCAAGCTGTTGACCACAAATCTTTGAGTGCAGCCATCCAGTCAATTCCTTATCCACCAAGTGGTCCACCCATCAAATCCATGTCTCTCCAGTTTAGAGACAAGGATGTTGTGTGGGACAGTGTCAAATGCGTTGCACAAGTCCAAGTAGATGATGTCAGTTGCTTCCCTTATCCACCAATGGTCAAAATGCAAGAAACTTTAACTCTGGATATGAGCAAGTCGGTTTTAATAATTCATTGTGGCTGGCTTTATTTGAGAGCTTTTCTGTTTTTCTTCTTACTCATATTAATATGACTATGATTAATATGACTATGATTAACATTCAAGGCATTTGACACCATCTCCCATGACATCCTTGTGGGCAAGCTGAGGAGGTGTGGCCTGGATGATCACGTAGTGAGGTGGATTGTGCGCTGGCTGGAGGGCAGATGTCAGAGGGTTGTGGTAAATGGGGCCGAATCTAGTTGGAGGCCTGTGACTAGTGGAGTCCCTCAGGGGTCGGTGCTGGGTCCAGTACTATTCAATATCTTCATCAGCGACCTTTATGAGGGAATGGAGTGTACCCTCAGCAAGTTTGGTGATGACACTAAACTGGCAGGAGTGGCTGACACACCAGAGGGTTGTGCTGCCATTCAGCGGGACCTAGATAGGCTGGAGAGCTGGGTGGGAAGGAACTTGATGAGATTCAACAAGGACAAGTGTAAGGTCTTGCACCTGGGAAAGAAGAATCCCATGTGCCAGTACAGGTTGGGGACTGA
>VWZZ01005329.1:0-38955 GCA_013399095.1 Psophia crepitans | reverse complement strand
CCCTCCTTCCCTCCTTCCCTCCTTCCCTCCTTCCCTCCTTCCCTCCTTCCCTCCTTCCCTCCTTCCCTCCTTCCCTCCTTCCCTCCTTCCCTCCTTCCTTCCCTCCTTCTTTCCCTCCTTCCTTCTCAGGGCACAGATATGATGCCCTGTAGCGACTGACCACTTGGTTTAATAGTTAAGAAATTTACATAGAGTGTGGACTGGGTACAGATGTGAGTAAATCTTACGTATCAACACGACAGTTTTCTGACTCTTGCATTATGAAAGCTTTTTCATTCTTTCATTATCCATTGATTAACATGATTCTAAAATTATCTGAAACTTCTTCCCCTTGTGAAAGAGCATAGAATATGAAAACATAGTTAAAACTATGAGAGAAGATAGTGTTAAACTCTGACTTGAGAGGTTTGTTTATTTATTTATTTCAAATTAAAGCCATTTCATCTTCAAAGGTTGAGAGAACTGGCATATGCTTACTGTCGTGCTAAAAAACTCTGCAGACTATGAAAGTACACTGCAGCTATCATATGTTAGAACGCATGTTATAACTGAATATAAAAGCTGATGATTCTGCATCCCTCTGTCCACTTTTTTTCAAATATACACTGATGTAATATACATGACTAGTGCATTAAACGTGTATCTCTTCTATGAAGAAGTTATCTGGCACCTTCAGATGATAGAACGTGATAGCTGGAATAATCTATACTAAATTGTGTGGGAGAGATAGAGTTCTATAATGTAATGTTTCTTGGCAATTTTTCCGAATTTAACAGATAGGGAGTTTTTGCACATTGAATTAGAATCTTCAGTACATCACATTGTTTAGCTTCTAAATACATCCTCCTTCTGATAATTCTTTAACAGAATTAAATTAAAACTTTTTTTCTTACAAAGGTTGGGAAGGTATAATTAGCCTGTAATTACTACAAGAATTGCCAGAGAATTCTAAGTTTTAGAAATAAAGTCAATGTGGACTTCGTGCAACTTAATGTGACAGATGTTCTTATGATGCTAGAGATGTAACAAACTATCTGTAAGTAATTTGAATAACTGGTGAAGCAAGTTATATCTGACAACACCAGGAAGTTATGAACATGAGGAGGGGCATAGCGTGACCCCTGTGGCTAAGTAGGAGGCAAGACACTGAATTGTATTGCTCTTTTTTCCTACTTAAAGCCCCAAATATATTTTAAAGAATATGCGATGCAGCAATCTTTGGGGGAAAAAAAAAAAAAAAAAGAAGAAAGAAACAAAAATTAAAAATCCACAAAACAAAACAGAAAAAAACCACCTTTGTATGTTGTTTACAAGATAACTTACCATGAAGAAAAGGCTCAAATGAATGAAAGTGAAATGATTTATACAACAAAGCTAACAATTTGTCGGTATTTAATCTTATTCTCATAATTTCTTCAGACCTGACAGTAAACATAGAGGAAAAGAGTACTGAATCTCAGCAAGGTTGGACTGAACTGTTGGAGCAGCTTAAGTTGGAGCAGTTTTTTGCCATGCTGGTGTTGGAATTTATGACTCTATAAGCAGCATCTGCAGTATGGAAAACAACTAGCTTATTTGGAAGTTGTTTATTGGATTGTCTGTGATACAAAGACAGAACTCTACTCTCCGTTTTTTATTAAAAGTCAGGAAGTCAGGACAAGCTTTCTTGAAGATCTATGCAGTAGAGAGATTTCTGCCACAATAGGCAGGAACAGAGCAGTTTTAAGCAAACCAATGTTGTCAGTTGCTCAAGGCAGCAGACGGCAGATGACAGCAGAATCAGGTATTGTTGTGCACGGAGGCCTGGATTTTAGTAAAACAAAAAGGAGCAATAACATTGTGTCAGAAAAAGGTTCCTGATATTTTGGCATATCATGAATAAATAAACGAAGGGAAAAGGAACTAACAAGTCAATGCCTGATCCCCATCACTGTAGGGGTTTTTGCTATTGTGTTTGCTTGTATACTGTTTTTCCTCTTAATCCTTGTCTGGTTTTGGATTTCAGAAGTAAACATTTTTCTCCATATCCCAGTAGAATATTTAAACATTTAGAAAAAATTATCTTATTATTGTGAGTTATAAATTATGTCTGAATCTTATTGCTAATTTTCATCTGCAATTTTTTTGTTGATCAAATGGCATTGTTTTATTAAAGAATAAAATATTTTGAGGTGATCTACAAAGTTTCCAAATGTACTTATGTTGTGGGTGTTTTTTTTAATATGTTATAGTCTCCTTTATCCATTATTTCCAGCACACCTACTAGTAAATAACACTAGTGACCTTGCTTGTATGATCAGGAAAAAAAAAAAGAAGCTAATATTTACCATTTGTACAACAATTTGTCCTGACTGTGCAAACAACTATGAACCTGAAATTTTCAATCCTTTCAGTCAGGGAATTTAATCTTTAACTACTTAGATGCTGGTTATGTGAGTTTTGGCTGGATACCAGGAATCTCATTTTCTCTTCTGTTAACGTAATGCAATACAACATTAGTCTCTGCTTATCATACATCCTGATTTCAAGAGCTCTATTAAAACTTTGCAGCAACAGTATAGTAACTTGACTGTACTTTAATACACAGAATTATTGTATATATGTCTTAATGTCCTTTACTTGAAGATGAAATACTTCATTGAAAAAAGATTCAGAAAAAGCTATGGTACCCTCAGAACCTCTCAGATGTACTCGTACCTCCTTCACAGCTGTACAAATATTATGACAAACTGACACCAGGAGGACTGAACTCTCGATCATTGTCTCCAACAGAAGGAAGGGAATCTTTTTGTACAGTATATTAATTGATGGAAATTCTGGGGACAGGGATACAGGGCTCTAAACTGCCCCTTGGGTCAGTTAGTGTAAACCGCTGCTAACCAATGACATTCAAATCATGTGATCGTATCTCTCAGTGTAACTAGCATCATCCTACATTTTCATGTTTCACGCTAATTCACCATATCTCAGCCTATATCTAAGTAAGATATTGGTCAGTGCAGTGCCTATCATGTCTCTCTCTCATTAGTAATTCCGCTTGTAATTTGCCTTGTATGAGAGGTCATATTTTATTAATACATCTTTATTAACCTTCAGGTTGCAGTCTGCAGTACATGCTAAAAGTTCAGAGAAATGTCACGCAGAAATTAGCAGATATACTTTTATGGAAGGGTGGCATGGAAAAATAAATACTGACAACTATTTCTGAAAGCAATAATTGCATTTTGATTTGTATGATTAAGTCTGCTTCTCCTGCTTGTCTATCAATGTGTAAAATTGAAGTATGGGATGATCAAAATATGCTTTGCCAGCAATTTTCAGACAAACTCCTTGATGTTTTCTCTGTAATGATGTCTGTGTCTCTCAAGTAGTTTTTTTTTCCGTTGTGACAAAATATTTTTATATTCTATTTTGTTTCTCACAGAGAATGGTGACCTTGATGATTGCTTTTCTTTCCAACATTTCCATTAAAAAATGGAAAAACAAACAAAAGTATAACTCCTTCATGAGCTTCTGAATAATTCTGTAACAGTGACATCTTTGTCAGAGATGTCTCATGTTATAATGAAATATTCTTAGGATTATTCACTATTAGCCTACCTAGATTTAAGTCAGGACATTCACAGCTTATACACTGTCTTTACTACAGTGGATAAAATGCATCCACTATAACCGATTTTCAAGGACAATTCTTATTTTATTCTTTCATATGGGAGATATATTCAACAATTAATTGTGATTGTTTATGCTATTTCAATTCCATTTACAGTTACTTGCCACCCTTCAAATCAACATTAACTATTTTTACATAGTACTTATAAGAATACAGATGGGTGACCTAGGTTTGTTGGTGTTAATATAAGCAAAAAATAAATATATTTTATTACCAAAAAAAAAAAAACCAACAACAGAAGCCAAACTGCAACTGCTAATATTTTCAGCTACCTGATAAAAAAAATCTGTGAAGGAGATCCTCTGCCACCCTCACATTCTCAGTATCTTCACTTTTTTTATCTCTTGGTGAGTATACAACCTTTCAAATGAAATCTTCCCCAAAACATTTACACATCATTGAAATTGTTGTGGGAAGGCTGAATCATTACATTCCCTAAAGAGATGAGCATTTGATAGTGCAACTCCCTATCCAAAACTGATTCCTTGAAGTTTTCCACTCACCAGTCCACTCAGGTTCCAGAACTTCAGTTCCAAAAGTATCTCACTATCACTTTCAGAAGTAACAACAAAGCACTGAAAAAATTTTGTGAGAAAGGTTTCATTGGATACCCAGTTCTTAACTGTTGAGTGTGACCCTGAGAGAAAGAAAATTACCTACCTTGTGATCTCATGATCTTATAGCCCCTTAATAATCAGAAGTATCTTTAAAATGAAAGACTAAGGAATGGGGCATAAACATACAGCTTAACCCTGAAATATTACTCAGGTTAATTGCTGATATTCTCTCTACTCTTAAGGATGTCTAATGCCATTCTTACAGATGGAACAATAATATCTGCAAAGCCAGAAAATAAAATATATTTTACACATGGGAATCATACAGTTTGATGTTCACCAGTAGGGATTAATTTATAGTAAAACTTTGTGAAGATGAAATTTGTTGTGGTATCCTTCCAACAAAGATATAAAACAAAGAAAACTATCCAATTTAAAACAGTTTAATAATAATATATTTGTTACCTATTGCCAGTATCACAAGCTACTTGTAATAATGAAAAGGAGAGCTAGGATTTGAGCTTAAATACACTGAACTAGAAATGATAGTTTTACTCTTTACTAAGGCAGAGGTCTCATTTGATAGAACAGAAACAAGTAGCAGAAATGTTACTGAGTTCAAGATCTCCAGCAGAATGAAACTGACTCTGAAAGACAGAACTTTCAACATTTAAAAAGCCATGAAGACATAGGACATTTACAATTCTAAATAAATCATAGAATCATTAAAGTTGGAAGAGACCTCAAGGATCATCCAGCCCAACCGTCCCACTACCACCTACTACCCACTAAACCATGTCCTTAACTACCACATCTAACCTTTCCTTAAACAACCGCAGGGACAGTGACTCCACCACCTCCCTGGGCAACCCGTTCCAATGCCCAACCACCCTTTCTGAGAAGAAATTTCTCCTAATCTCCAACCTGAACCTCCCCTGGCGCAACTTGCAGCTGTTCCCCCTTGTCCTGTCACCAGTTAAAGAATGTGTATTAAACAAAGATAATATAGCCACAACATCTTTTTGAAATAAACAAACAAAATAACCAAACCACCCTCTTTTTTACCATGTTTACTGTTTGTCTGCAGAATATTGGAGGACAACCAGCTTCCAAATGTATACTAATGTCATTAGTATACATTTGGAAAGTGACAATTCCATGAGTGAATCATACACCCTGGAGTATGCAGTATACAATTGGAGCACACGGAAGATGAAGAAAACTACAGAAATTAACCAGATTCTAAAAGCTGAGCCATAAAATGCAGCATTAGATTCAAAAAAGGAAGAATTTTGCCTTAACAATGAGAAGCCTGCAAGTCAGGTTGCTCATAATACTGGAATATTTGAAGAAAATGGTTTAGGAACAGAAACTGAAACAATCATGAAAAATCTAAAACAAGTAAAAACTGAAATCGTCTATGCAGTCTTGTTGCTGTCTGATCGATTATATGTGAATTAGGCATAGTTTAAGAGTTCTGTATTTTAAAAATGGAATCACATATTCTTCCTGGGTTTTTCTGTAGCGCTCATTGCTAACATACCTCAAAAATATGAAGGATTTAATTTCTAACACACTCCAATTTATAGGTATCTCCTGATTTCAAATGTACAGTTTGAAAAGTATAGAATATAATTTTCCAGAACAACACTTATCGTTAATTAGGCATATTAGGTATTCAAAGTATAGCTACAAAAGAAAAATTGTTGATCCAGCGTTCAAACAGGACATTTATAAAATGAAGAATGTGTACTAATAGTTTTTTCCAAATATTTTAATTAAAGGTAGACCCATTAAAGGATGTTAATGAATAAAAAAGAATATAGATCAAAAGGAAAAAAAACCTAACAGGTTTATAAAGAACAAAAGCAAATCAAACAAAAAGAGATTACATAAATACACACACATGAAAGATCAAATCATGTTCAGTGATATTGAACCCTGTAAATTCTCAGTTTACTGAATCAGTCTTTGCTTAATCTTAAAAGTATGAGCTATCTAGGTGTATTGGGTCAACCATGGAGGTTGATGGTGGAGCAGATATCCACCGTCATGGAGGACCCCACACTAGAGCAGGTGGAGACATCTGAAGGAGGCTGTGAACCAATGGAAATCCCATGCTGGAGTAGGCTCTTGGCAGAACCTGTGGCCCCATGAAGAGAGGAGCCCATGCCAGAGCAGGTTTGCTGCCAGAATTTGTGACCCTATGGGGGACCCATGCTGGAGCAGTTCATTCCTGAAGGACTGCAGTACATGGAAGAGACTCACACTTGAGCTGTTGGTGAAGAACTGCAGTTCATGAGAAGGACCCAAGTGGAGCAGTCTGTGAAAGACTGTCTCCTGTGAGAGGGACCCCATGCTGGAGCAGAGGAAGAGTGTGAGGACTTCCCTTGAGGAGGAAGGAGCAGCAGAGAAGTGTCATGAACTGACTCCAACCCCCATTCCCTGTCCCCCTGTGCTGCTCAGGAGGGAGGAGGTAGAGAAAATCAGTACAGTTAAGCCCAGGCAGAAGCGAGAGGACAGGAGGAGGTGTTTTAAAACTTGTTTTTATTTCTCATTATCCTACTCAGATTTGATTGGTAATAAATTAAATTAAATCAAATCTCCCAAGTCAAGTCTTTATTGCCCATGACAGTAATCTCTGAGTGATCTCCCCATCCTTATCTCAAGCCAGGAACCTTTCGTTGTATTTTCTCTCCCTTGTTCAGCTGAGGATACTCTGTGATTTCAAATTTACTAAGCGTTTTGGAAACTATCATGTTTTCATAGAATTACAGCTTCCATTCTTTTACTCTTGAGTGCAGTAATACCAACTCCTTCTATGACAATACCAAAAGAGGGGATTGTATCAAGTGTTTTATAAATCTTGGATGTCATTTTATCTCTCTGATGAATAAGTGGGAATGGCAATATAAGATGTTTCTAATCCTAATTTTCCACCTTTTAAAAGATCCAGGGCTCTCTTGGATTAAGATAAGTGTACAGGAATTACTCTGCTCTTGTTATCATGAAACAAGACCACACACAGAATAAATAAATAAATAAATAAATAAATAAATAAATAAATAAATAAATAATTAGAAAGGACAAAGTAATGAGGAATGTTAAATGTAGAGGGTTTATGTGGTTGATTCTGGGTTGCTATTGTTAATATTGCAGATGTACACATTTCTTACATAGTATACAGAAAAAAAAAAGAAAAAAGAAAAACATTATGATAGCAGACAAAACTCATCCTAGTCAATTTACATGGTCATGCTCCTTTTCACTTCTTTTTTGGTCCATCAGATCATGAATACTTTATTGACCTCCTTGTGGGACTGCAGAAAGGACAAAAGAAATTCCACCAGTTGAGAGTGCTACAATTCACTTGCTTCTAGTTCCTACTTACAACTTTCACATTTGCTTTTAGCCTGTTAGATTGTCATCCTTTTTAGTTTTTTCAATGACCTCTATTCTAGATGAAAAATTTCTTGTTAGCAACATGAGTAGAATCTTGTTCTCTGAAATGATATTCACTTTCTTTAAATATTATTTAAATAACTTATATAAAAAAAAGAACTTTATCCAAAGAACTTTATCCAAGTCAAGTGACTATGGCCTCACCTGTTTTACCAGAAGTTCTGTGAATACCATCTGTGGTAAAGGTCTGACCAACTCAATAAGCACAATAATCATCCTTTCTTGCCAACTGAGGCTGGGGACCTAACACAACCTTTAAATTGGGCAATAGTGAGAATGAAGCAAAATATATTAAGGAAACATAAATATAAGCATAAGCAGACTTCGAGACTGGGGAAGAAGCAGATGGACTTTTCAGGAAGGAGGAAACAGTAACCCCTACATATGAACATCATATTCCTGTCAGCAAAGATGTCAGGGTGCTGTTGTCATGTCACAATTTCCCCTTGCCAGTGTGCTTGAGAAATACTGAAGTGTCAGCCCTGCAAGCCAGCGGAACACTCCAAGAGTGAGCATTATACTAGAAGACAGATATAAATGCTAGGAAGGAGAGGGGGGTTGTATGACAAATTCATCTTATTGTGAGTGAAACTTTCCATCTGAATGCAATAATTTGGACCACTAGATTGATTTTTTTTTAAGGTATATATATATAGGTCAACAGTAAGTTCTTAACTCTGTATATGGTGTGTTTCCTTTTGCTTATATCAAGATTTTAAGTACAATTGTGTCAATGTAACATATTTACTTACCAAATAAGCAATTAGAGATGCTCAGAAATTATCAGTAAGTCACTTTGTTCTCACACGAAAAAGCCAATCAAACTTTTTGTAGAATATATGAGTTTCCATGGCATGGAATAATCAATAGGTTGGTTTGGGAAATTCAGCTGTGAATGAGGGGAGTATAATGCTGTACTCTAATAGGCACAGAAGGCAATGATAATATTGTTGCCAGTGATGTTATAAACTTTGGCTTTAGGGCTTTGGTTGTATCTTGATAAGCACTTTAGGGGCACTCTGTCCATACTTTTCAACTCTACCTTCAATAACATGAATATTAAAAACCTACTTAGAAAACAAATTAAGATTTCATTCTGTATTCTCTCAATGCTAGAAAAGAGAGCATTTTGTTTCCAACAAAATCCTGTGTATTGAAAACATGATGACCCTCAGTATCTACAGTCTTAAGCCAATGTGAACTAACTAGAAACTGTATTGCAAGTGTTAGTTTTTGGTGATATTGACATAGTATCACAAATGATTGAATAATTGTCATAAAATTGGAATGTAAAGATAAAATAAGCAGGATGTGCTTACTAAAGTTTTTAAGAAATATCATGTTCTTAAATAATTTAAAAATCACTCTTCCAGAAAGAACTGAACTTAAAAAACGTACAGTAGGCTGCTTGAAGCACTGTGTTATGTACCCTCACTCAAGTTCTAGGGAAAAGAGTGTTAACAAGCATTTCTGCATGTGTGCAAGTGATGGGTGCACTACTGAATCCTCTTTGTTGTATGTTTAATTTTTTTTTTCATTTTTGCAAGGAAATAATTAACAATAATTATTAATGTTGTGTCAAAATAATTTCAATGTTTAGTATTTGGTGCTACGTTATAAATATCTACTATAAATAAATATTGAGTAAAAAACCAATTCCTTAAAAATCTGAAATAGAATTCGACAGCAGTTTTTATTTTTTGTTCATTTCTTTTCGATTTTCATTGTATGGTCTAACATGCAACAGCTTACATTAGACTTCTGGAGAGTGTTCCATCAATACACTTTAGAGGTCTCCAAGGTACTCACTCTTTTGAGCAACCACTGAATGAAAAGCAGATATATTTACAGAAGTGGGTCACAAAGTTTCCATACTTCTTTAAGAACAATCTATGTTGCAGAGTTTTTACCGAAGTAAGAATATTTTGCTGTTAAGAAATGCAGCTGAAAATTTTAATTGGCTTTTGTTTACTTTTATATTAGAATGGCTATTAAGCAGTTAGTAGAGGCATTTCTGTAGTGGTGAAAAGATACATCACTGTGAAGATGTTAAGGACAGACCATTTTATTTTTTTTTAAATGCTTTACCTAATGAGCATGAGACAACACAGGATTCTATCACCTAATGCATAAAAAGTAATTGTTCTGAAATATTTCATTACAGCTTTGATAGCCTAGATTATCTTTTAGCAAAAATTATCCTAAAAAGCTAATTAAAATATCCACTCTTATCCTTCATGTCTATATTCAGAGTCAGCTGGAATTTAAAATAGCTGAATGTGGTAATATAAGAAATCTGTTCTCTGTGTATTTCCAAAACAAACTAGTTACTCTTACAATGATTAACGGAAATATGCTCTAGAAAGATGGATCTGGGATGTAAGGGTGGAGAAGTCCCCTTGTGTCATCCCAAACATCATTTGTGAGTCGTTGGGTTTACTGGTTGGTTTTTGGGTTTTTGTTTTGTTTTGTTTTGTTTGTTGTGTGTGGTTTTTTTTTCTTTTGGTTTTTAATCTAAATAAATTCAAGGCATTTGTGAAATGGTGAAAGATCATCCCGAAAGAATTTATTTGTGGTTTGTTTCTTTTTCCTAAAAGCACACTATAGTGAGAAAAAATGTGTGTATTTATGCAATTGCATACTAATGTCATAACTGTAGACACTGCTGTAGCACAGAATATATCGCTCAGTGATCACAAACACAATACCATTCGTTTACTTCAGATTATATGCTATCATGCTTTATTTGGTCTTAATTTAGCATTCTGCATTTCTATGAGTTTTAATATTGCTATGATTTTTGTAGAGAACCACCAGGACATATGTCATATAAAAATAAACATTGCAAACAGTTTTCTGTATCTTTAGCGTAGTTCATCTATTTTTTCCTGATTGTGTAGAAAAAAGGACAGATAGAACATAAAGGGAACTGGTCTGTTTGTGCTACTGATTTCCTTTGAAAAGTAATGACATTTGAAAAGTCATTTTATCTGCATCATAATTAGTAATGCATCATAATTAATAATATCTCAGAGTGTTATAGTTCTTAATTTTTATTAATAAAAATGTAATAACTGATCATTGTTATTGTTGTTGTTAACACTGTTCCTTTAAAAAAGGGGAACATAAATAGATAAAGTGCAATAACAAAGAAAATAGGTCTACGATAACATTAAAAGTTCCTGTTGTATGTAAACATTCCAATTCCTACAAAAAATTGCCATTGACCTCACTATTCTTTCAGGACCCACTCCCTACAGACACACTCCCTCAGCTGAACCGAACTAGGGTGGAGCACAGACTCCATTGTGGCATTCAGCAGTGTCTGTATCCCCTGCACAGGAAGAAAGCTTGGCACAACACTTCTGTCAACACTTCTCCACTGAGGGAAGGGGCGGTGGCAAAGATGAAGTGGAGCTTTTCAAGTAATATAGCACAAAATTGGAATGAATAGATCACTACCTGGGAACCACCAGTCTGTGCCTTTTGTATGGGGGAATTCATTGCAAATATACAGGACATTCTGCCTCACTTGTCAATGTTAAGCTGAAGAAAGAGAGAATATAAAATTATCCATTAGACTTGAGGAAAAAAATATCATAGAATCATAGAATATCCCAAGTTAGAAGGGACCCATAAGGATCATCGAGTCTAACTCCTGGCTCCACACAGGACCAGCCCAATCAGAGCAGATGACTGAGAACATTGTCCAGCCACTTCTTGAACTCAGTCAAGCTTGGTGCAGTGACCACTTCCCTGGGAGCCTGTTTCAGTGCTCGACCACCCTCTCAGTGAAGAACATTTTCCTGATCTCCAACCGAAACCTCCCCTGTTGCAGCTTCATGCCA
Source organism: Psophia crepitans (assembly GCA_013399095.1). Taxonomy (NCBI): domain Eukaryota; kingdom Metazoa; phylum Chordata; class Aves; order Gruiformes; family Psophiidae; genus Psophia; species Psophia crepitans. The sequence continues at coordinate 27,415 of VWZZ01005329.1, read as the reverse complement.
TTCTCTTTGGTTCTGTTCCTGGTCACCAGAGGGAAATCAGTGCCTTCCCTTTTGCTCCTCCTTCATGAGGAAGGTGTAGGCCACGATGACTTCTCCCTTCAGTCTCCTCTTCTCCAGGCCTCTCCTAATGCGTCTTCCCCTGTAGACCCTTCACCATCTTTGCTGCCCGATTAACCCACAAACAGAAATAATCAACAAAAAAACCAAAAGCAGAATGTGTGACATATTCCAAAAGTGAAGTTGCTATTAAAAGGATTTTCTACATCTAGACCAATTTTGCCACTTATCTCACTTTTTTTTAATATGATGTTTGGGGTCTGATATGAATTTGTTGCTTCTTAGCACATTCCTGACTTGTCATCTTTCATCTTCTTTCCTGAAACCTCCTACCATGTAATGCAGTAAAATTGATGCATTCTTCTTTTAAAAAAATCCTCTGAGAGTCACTGACTCAGAGCATTTCAGTCTTAACAATCACATGCTATTGTATGATCAGTGTGTATTGCAGCTACAGAAAAAAATAAAAATCAGTTCTTCAGGGAAAGGGAGCTTGTTGTCTATATATGTAGAAGATATAAATATTAATAATGCATCATGAGGTGAAAATCAACCAGCTGAGTAGTTCATACATGTTGATTAGAAAAGTTAGCTATTTGACGATTATATGTTTTGCTTCAAAAAGTGACTTGAGTGCTGTAAACACAGAGTATCTTAAATTACATTCATGACTTTAGTGTCTAAGAACCAATGGAGATATTCAGTTCACCTAGAATTAGTTATTTAGGAGCCAAATTGTGAATGAAGCCTAAAAACCTAACACATCTCCAGTTAGTAGAGAAGGAGACAGAAAGAGAGGGAGAGAGAAAGCATTTTCAGAATGCAAGTAATCCCATCATAAGAACGATGCCTTTAATAGGAAGAATGTTTCACCTTCTCAGTGTCATTCATGTGAATGCAGGAAGCCAGGATGATTAATTAGAAGTATGTGACTAGCTTTTACCTTGCTAATGATAGTTGAGATGAAGCTCTGACCATGAGAATTAGAGTACAGAATATTGCATAAGAGTAAAGAAGTTCTACTCTGTGGTTACTGCATCATAGCCAGACAAAAGTATAATCAGGCACAGAAGAAGAAGGGAAAATACGCAAAGTTTTTGAACATAATATACTGATTTTAAAATTACTCTTGTTCCATAATACATTCACCAGGGATAGGTGAAGTAGGGAATACTAGAGAGCAATTAGCTAAACGGAGAGACAAAAAGTGTTAAGAATGCATATGGATTTCAATCAATTAATCACCCTTATGTGTCTCTCAAGAGTTGGCACTGGAGATATTTCATGGTTCCTTTGACGTTTACGGTACCTCACTGAGGAGGCATTTCAGCGCAGCCAAAAAGTGCTGAATTGGTTTACTGACATATATTCCCTCATCCTTGTCTTCATTATGGCTCTGCAGCTATTGCATTTCTTTCAGCTAGCTGATTCAATCTAGCAGACAGCATGGCTCTAGCAGAATATTCTTTGCTATCTAGCTACTAAGTGCTAAAATAAGTCTCAACTATCTTCCATTTTTTGCATCAATGTAACAATTTTCAGATAATATGCAAAAGGTGGCTAGGAACACCTATAGTGATGACTAGACAGTCTGGACCAATGGACCATGGCCAATTGCATGAGATTCAACAAGGCGAAGTGCTTGGTCCTGCACTTGGGTCAAAACAACTCCAGGCAACGCTACAGGCTTGGGGCAGGGTGGCTGGAAAGCTGTGCGGAGGAAAAGGACCTGGGGGCATTGGTCAACAGGTGGCTGAACATGAGCTGGCAGTGTGCTCAGGTGGCCAAGAAGGCCAACAGCATCCTGGCTTGTGTCAGGAATAGTGTGGCCAGCAGGACTAGGGAAGTGATCAGCCCCTGTACTCAGCACTGGAGAGGCCACACATGGAGTACTGTGTTCACTTTGGGGACCCTTTTTTATAGAAAGACACCAAGGTGCTGGATTGGGTCCAAAGAAAGGTAATGCAGCTGGTGAAGGGTCGAGAGATCAAGTCTTATGAGGACCAGCTGAGGAAACAGAGGTTGTTTAGCCTGGAGAAAACGAGGCTAAGGGAAGACCTTGTCACTCTCTACAACTACCTGAAAGGAGGTTGGACTGAGGTGGGTGTTGGTCTCTTCTCCCAGGTAACAAGCAAGAGGACAAGAGGAAATGGCTTCAAGTTGTGCCAGGGAATGTTTAGATTGGATATTAGGAAAAATTTCATCACCAAAAGTGTTATCAAGCACTGTAATAGGCTGCCCAGGGAAGTGGTTGAGTCACCATTTCTGGAGGTACTTAAAAGACATGTTAATCTGGTGATTAGGGACATGGTTTAGTGCTGGACTTGGCAGTGTTAGTTTTGCAGCTGGAGTCAATGATTTAAAAAGTCTTTTTCAACCTCAATGATTCTATGATTCCATTATTCTACATTCTTTATAAACTAGATATAGTTTTGGATGATGACTCCTCCATCTATGAAACACCAATGGAGCACTGCTGCTTTCAAGTACTTTCTTGGATGCAGATGCCTAAATTTCAGTTCCCCTTGAAGACATCAGACTAGAATTTCTAAACTTTCATTTAGGAATTATTGCACAAAAATTAAAGACCAGTAGATACATGTCTTTCTATAGTTTCAATTTTCTTTAAAGTTTTTGGTTATCTGCCTACTTTTAAGATATCTGGCAGTCCACAGCTTGTCTTTTTCTAATTTTAATGTCTTCTAACTGAACTAGGTCCTTGCTTCTACAAAAGATGTTTAGGATTTTTTTGTCTGTTTTGAGGTTCCTGTAAGAACTATCAATGATTATTTCCAAGATGTTTTTTCTACAAAATTCAGAGAAAAACCTTTCTGGACTGAACTTGCAAGGCCGTTAACATAAGTCTGGGACAGTCTACTAGTATCATTAGGTTTAACAATCAATTACCATCCCTCATCTATCAAAATTGTGATATCACATTATGAATGGTTGGACTGGATGATCCTTGAGGTCTCTTCCAACCTTAATGATTCTGTGATTCTGATTCTATGAATCCATGCAGCAGTATTTAGTTCAGCAATGTTTTGAGCAATGATTTCTTAACAACTTGTCAGTGTTCAATACTCTCTGAACAGGTCCTTTTAGATATTCTTATACAAAGAGGGTGTAAAATGTTAATACAAAGTTTACTTATTTAAAGCTTGACATTACACAAGATTTTGATTTGAGTGACACAGCAATATATTAAAATCACAACACAAGCACAATATACAGTTGGATCACAGTACAAACACTAATCACATTACTAGTCTGAAATATGCTCACCAACATAACACTGGCTGTCCCCAGTGATCAGGATGGAATCAGTTTTTATACTCTGTGTTGGGCTGAGTGACGTATATATTTACCCCAGGCTGGTCTGGTGGGCTTAGAAAGGCATACGCGTTGTATCTATTTATTTGTTTGTTTGTTTGTTTATCTTTTTAAAAATAAAATCAGGGAAGGTTGTTTACACAACCAGTTCAGCCACTTATCTAATATAGCCTGTTGACCCACTCAACTTATACAGCTATTTATCTAAAACAAATCCCATACTCAGGTCCCCTTGTCCCCTTTTTGTAGTGACATGCTCAGCTTTCTTTACAACAGCTATGGTCACCTCCTACCTTCTTCCTTGAGTTTCATAAATATATCATCTGTACCCATCTGCTCCAAGCCTTCTTCCATTGTAGGGGTTGATTTGCCATACAACTACAAGTCACTAAGTTTTATTTGGTTTCCCAGACTATTTGAATAACCCTTAATAGATACGAAATATATGAAAGTCCAATGTTCTGTTTGATTTTCCAAAGCTGATTAAGAAACAGGATACCAGAATAGTACAGGAATAAATTTATCTCTGGTCCCCTGTACGAATTCTCAGAATTCACCACCTCATTCTAAAACTTGAAGAACTAACTAGTATGGAGTTTTTAAGTGTTTGCAAAAGGTTATAAAGAAACTTTAATTAATGAGACACCTGTATTACATAAAAAAATGTGACACAGACTTGTGATAAGGAACAATTAATTGGTTCAAAGCTTACCACAATGGTTTTATGCAAAGTAGTATCCAAGACTGCAGGATTTTGTGCCGGTAATGTACTGTTTATGTAAACTGTTTGGGCTGGATCTTGACAGGGATGATGACTATTTTCCCCATGGCTTTATTTTGGAGAGGAAACATTCAGTTCAGTTAACTGCTGAGTGCTCAACTGCTCAGTCATGCTGTCTAGAAAATTCCATTTCTGTCAGGCCATGTGTCAGTAACTGTCAAAACAATAAGTAGCTAGAGGAATAAAGACACTAATGCTAAAAAAAAAGTTACACATAATTATCTTATGAATGACTGTAAAATATTTTAATTTATGTCTTTGCTGTTTCATTTTTAAAATGTTATATGAAACTTTGGAAATGCTATTACAGTGTCAGAATTGATGACGAGAAAAAGAGAATACCTGGTTTGAAATTGATGAATTAAGAGAATATACTTGAGAGAATATGATTGTTATGGGCTTATGTTACTAATGACAAATGGTATAAATGACTTTTGATTTCCTGGAGTTTTATATATGCAATCGGGAAGATGGTTAAGTTGCTGTTAAAACTGGTACCAGAGTACAAGAGTTCAGCACAGAAAAACTATTGCAACTTTTCAATTGATATATTAAGTTCCTATACAGAGACAGGTGAAACGTTAATAAATTTTCATCAAAGGAAATGAAAATGTTTCTAGTGTATATGGATTATATATATACACAAGTTTGCAGATACAGCAGTTCAGCACAGCTGGAATTCATCCAGGTTTCTTTTCTGTCAAAGTTCTTTGCCTACTGTTTGACAAGCAACTTTTTTGTTACTACTGAATGTATTATTAGCCTTTGCTCTAGACTCCATACAATGATTCTTAATTTTTGGCAACAGTCACTTGCAGTGCATTCACTCAAAGATGATTTAATACATAGACATTAATAAACTTACCTGGCCCATAGAATTTTTCCATTGCCTACATCACAACAAAACAAAAGCTTCTAGTTAAAAGTATTAAAAGTGTATATGCAAAGTTGTAGATGGTAATGCCAGATATTGCATTCTTTGTCCCTGAAGACCTATTCAGACCTAAAACCACACAGATAAGTTAAAGAAATACATGTTTTATACATTCTAGATTAGCATAGAAATATATATAGACTTTGCCGACTATCATCGACAAGAGATAAAGTACTATTTCTCAGTCTGAGCAGGAGACTAACACAGATTCTTCTCTTGTTTCATGGAAAATAACGTGGTGCTTCAAAGAAATTAGTTCTGCACCTTCCATGATATTTTACTTGCAGAGAACAGTAAAGTAGTGATGCAGATTATATTTCTGTTTGTACTGATCCCTTCATTATAAATTGCAAACAATATGATTACATTTTTAAAAAAATAAAAACCTTAACCACCTCTCACCCACTTTTCTACAGAGATAAGCAGTGGTTTGACACTCACTGTCTTGATATCATCTTCTCTGTCTGTTCAAAATATTGGTGAAGTGTGTGGCAAAGGGTCTAAACTTTGTCTGAACTCCGTTATTTTCACCAAATAAGACCTCAAACTTTGTCACAGGTGAAGCCTACCCAACAGTATTTCTGAGATAAAATGAGACCTTGACTACACCTGCACAGCTCTGATTCTCTCATGGACTGGCAAAGGAAGCAGAGAAAAGAGAGTCATTGTGTGAGAGGCTTATCTGAAAGCTCTGCCCTCTCCAATAGTTTAGGTGTATCTAGGAAAGAAGCAAAGAAGTACAAATGAGCTATTAACAACTTTTACAAACATCTTTTTAATGCATTTGGGGAAGGATTTAACAGGTGATACTGACCCAGATAATGACCACTAATTAGCTTAAATGGGAGAAGTCCAATTGTCTATGAGAGCTTGGTGGTGGTGGTTGTTACCTATTGAAACTGGAATTGAGATGTATGGATGTGGATACTGTGACCTCTCAGTTAGTGTCTTGTTCCCTTGAACTCCTGGTGCTGGTCATGACTAGACTGGATGTCCTGACTGGTATGTGTTTGGTAGAACACCTCTATGTTATTGGATAGACATCTTAAAATAAAACTTTATATTCACATGTTATATGCATTTCACTTAATAAATAAATTTTAGACTTTATAGGATTAATTATTGGGATTCTGTTCTTATAACTTCTGAATTGCCATATTTTCCTGTGACAAACTCCTAATCTGTTAAATTTACTGCTACTTCACTGGAATATGCTAAAATGTCATCTTCAAATACATCTGAATTAAACATTGCTGGTATCATCTTTCTATGGCAAATAACTCTTCAGTGTAACAAGTATGTTATACTGTCGTTGTTTTCATTAATTCTACTCCATGAGAGAAACATAGCAACTCTGTCATGGGGAATAGGAGAGAACAATATCAGTAGAAATAGAGATTCTGACTCAAATATTTTTATTGAGGCCAAGATCTCACAGAAGACTGAGCATGAGAACATTTAGCAGTCTTCTTGCTTATTCTGTAATTTTTCAGCAAGAACAATATGTGTTTATCTATTCACATAGATAGTAAAAAACATTCAAATATTATCTCAAATCTCATAATTTCAAATGAATCTGCTACCTAATCAAATATTCTAGCTTTTCCTCCTAAAAAGTTCAGGTTCTGGTTTGGACCCACATTGACAAATATTCAGCTTTAAGCACTACTATAATACCACTGTGCAGTGGAGGTATCAGAGAAGGAGGCCATAATACCCTTTCAGGATGAGTCAAATAGCACACTTAGACTGCTTTTCAAATTTGCTAGGTCAGCTACATGGGTATTCTAACTTCTTTCAAACACTTCCAAAGGTTAGCAAACACTTACTACTTATGCTATATCAGCTCATGTGGCTCTTTTTTGACTAAATCTCAGAAGGTTTCACTCAAAAGTTAAGTTAGCAACTCTGAAGGAATAGTAATTTCTATTCTGTGAAAAAAGTAAATGACTGTGAAAAAGATGAAAAAAACTGGGAGAATGGTAATCTCTGCAGCTTCAGGAAGAAAGGAACACATATGAATGCAGTATCAGTTTTTAAATATTTATGTCTACTTTTTTTATGATGTTTATCATCATGGGGTTCAATAAAAGAAAACAAGTTGTCTCCCTTTAGCATCATGGAATTAAATCATACAAAAATAGGTGATTTATGACTAGAACAGTCAAATATTGAATAGCTATATATATCAAATAACCATCTATTTAAGAAGCTGTATAAATTCTTTAGTCTTACTACGAGAGATGACCAAGAATTTCCAGTTATGCTTTTTGCTCAAAAAATATGATTTAATTGAAAATGTAGTGTTTCAGAGGAATGCATTTTGATAAGTTTTTCACTGGGAAAGGTATCTCAGGTACAAGACTAAATTTTCTGTGAGATAGCCTTAAAGAAGAAGGGTGAGTAGTGCAATGGTCCAAACATTCATTTGAGTTGTGGCAAAATAGAGATCTGTAGATTTCCCACATTAAAATAATTGTCCTCACTAAGAAAAACACAGGGAAAACAGATTGAATTTTAATATGTCATGCAATTTTTTGATAAGTTTTGTGGGAGATAAAAAGTCTGATTTACCATTTCGTTACAGAGGTAGCCCGAGATGATTTGTGTGTTCTTTATAGCTGTTTGCAGTAGCACAAGCACTTGCTGTTCTATCTGTGGGATCAGCAGGGGATCAAGCTGTAGGGAGCATCTGTTTCTTACCTCTACCTTTTTTTCCTCCACCTGCCTCTTAATCCAATAGAGAACCAGTGAAACTCTGTTAGAGAAGCTCTCTATGAGTCCCAAGGAATGTAGGGATGTGCTGTTAATTGACTGTTCTCCCCCCTTTCTGCCCATTTTAACAATTCTAGCAGGTTTGGCTGCCCTTTCTTCACAGAAACAGAGGGAGGGATATAGGCTTTGGTTAGTTTTTAATGTTGTCGCAAACTAGAATCAGAATTAGTTCTAACAGTTAAAAAAGCTGCACACAGTTTTGCCCCAGACCTGCTTGAATGGTTTTTGGTTTTCGTTCGTTGCAGGTAACTTTAGTCTGGTTCTGCGTAATGTTTTACCTTGACCTAAGAATATCTGAAATGAAACCAACATGAAAAAATTGAACTTTCCTCTGTTGTGAAGAATTAAACAGTAGCAATATACATGGTCAGGAAAAATAATGAGAGTTTTATAATTAGTGTACATTTAAAGCAAACATTTCTGATGTGGCCCTAAAGTAGCCAGACAGTTGGACTAGATGATCATTGTAGGTCCCTTCCAACTGAAATATTCTGTTCTATTCTGTTCTGTTCTATTCTATTCTGTTCTGTTCTGTTCTAATTTAATTCATTAATCATGATGATATCAAGGACTACTTACCTGCCTAAACTGAGTGAGACAAAACCAAAAGAATAGATTTCTTAATATTGAGCACAAGTTTAATAATTTTTATTTTACTTCAAACTTAAAAAAATGCTTGTGAGATGGTTATTTTGTTATAATTATTTTTAAAATGTAAACATAACTGAAAATTGTTTTCTAGTTATAAAATGTTGTCTTTATGACATTGCAGGACTGATTAATGAAACATCCTTACATCTTACTTATATTACATATGTGATGGGCAACTGCCTATCTTCTATCACCTCTGCTTTGCTTTTTTAATGACCTTATATAAAGTAGGTTTTGGGTTTTGTTTTTTTTTTCTTTAAAAGGGGAAAAATATAATCCTTCCTGTTACGCTGACCTGAACCTCAGTACCTGGAGCTGTTTTACTAGGTTTCTAGTATTTCTCCTGGCTTAACAGAAAGTTTCTGCCTTGGCATTTTGTATATCTATTGAGCACCTGTCTGTGTTACTTGGAATGTTAAGATAATAATAAAAGCATACTATCAGTTGCACAGGTAACAAAAATTCTTCTGAGTATATAGTATAGCACAACACAGATGAACAGTAAGGTACTGAATTCCAGGAGGCTGTATGAATAATTGTCTGTTTTACTTTGTCTTCTTTTCTGCATAATTACCTATTTGGGACATTCTGCTTTACCTGCATTTTGTAGACTTTTAAAATACATATTTTTGTTCTATTAAGAGATGTTTACATATTTCTGGTTTAAAGGAATAAACGTACCAAGCAAACTGATGATCTCTCCTTTGAAATCTGTGTTAAAAATTTGTAAAGCTTCAAAGAAGATGATTCAGGTAATGAAGACAGACATATCCACACATACATATTTAAACATGTTCATTTTATCTTGTTAGACAAGTTTAATTAGTTTTAGCCATGTGAAGGTTTCAGTGAATTAAGATGCATTGAAAGTGGTTTGGCATGGCTAACAGATTGAGAATAAGAGAAAACTAAGTTCTGATTTAAAGTTAGAGCTTTTCATTTAATGATGGCTTTCAAGAAAGATGAGTGTGTTTAGCTGCATTGTGTTTTGTTTTGTTGTTGAATTAGGAAGCTTGTTTGTGTTAGTAATACATTGCACAGATTTTTAGATGGTTTATGCTATAGCAATTAAAAGTGAGGGAACCAAACATACAAAAACAGTTCAACACGGAGAAAAGAGGCAAAATCAACAACAGTAAATAATAAGCAAATCATTCACAGACTGATAAATCTTGTAACTAAAAGAAACTATTCTGATCATCAAATATAAGGTGGGCAAGAGAACACTGTTCCAAACCTAAACTTTAGAAGAAAGCAATACCAACCAATGGAAACCATAGATATTTTTATATAAATACATTCTTGGACAAATAGGATAGTGAAAGATCTTCATATCTACACCTGCAGTTCATATACACTTAAGCATGTATGTCTGTTTATGCTAGGTGTTCCAAAAGGTCAGTAGGATAATTCATGAAGTTAGAAACAGGTATCTAACTTAAAGAACTTCGTTGAGTTGGGTTTCAATTTAAAAGAAAATAAATTAATGAAGTAAACTAGTTGTGAAAGAAAAACTATAGTTTCTCTATAAGGGAAAAATATTTTGTGATGTGTTACCATGTGCTAAAAGACAAAGATGAGGAGAAGACACTTATTTTACCATTCACTTATTTATTTGACTTCCGTAGCAAGCAGCTTTACTCTGCCGTGTCTGGCATAATGGTTTTACATCTTTATAGAAATCCAAGGTTATAGTTTGGTTCTCTGAGGTTCTTTCTCCCTTTTCTCTGGGAATGATGGAGAAGCAGGAAGCTGGAGGGAAAGGAAAAAGAAGGCAAGACAGTATTTGCGTCAGGAAAAATTACTTCCATTCATCTGAATGAAATTTCTTGTAATTTGTAAATTGTAAATTTGTAAATTGTAATTTATAAATTTCTTCTAGTATCAAGATAAGGCATATTACTACCAGGTGTTGGCCTGCTCTATGGCTTTTTACTCATAGTTGGGATATTATCAAAAAGACTTGATAGTTTGAATTTTGCTTCTTTTCCAAATTGTCACTTGTGTGCCACTTAACAGTCTAACCTCAGCAGGTAAAATTGGTCCAAGATGTAAAGTTGTTGTGAAGTCTTTTGATTAAATAAGCAAATACCAACATTTAGATCTTTTTTCTCCAATGTAGTCTGGAGGGCATTGTACAGTTACTGACCAAGCTTCTAAGATTTTACTATCTGATTATAATCTGTGACAGGTTCCTTGTATGTTGTTATTCTTTTAAAACAGGATTGCCTTGGAGTTTTCATATGAAAGGTTGTTTGGAATCATAGTTACTATTTAAGAACTTGAAAGTAATTTCCTATTCTTTTCCTCAATCACAAACTTATGGCCGCAAAAGATATGCAATCTACACAGTTCTCATGCTTGCCCCCAAATCAATTCCATTGTCCATAAAATCTTCAAACTTTATGAGTATAGCATTATCCCTTTCGATTTTACCTCTCTCACACTTTAAAAATGGCTCCAGGTTTGGTCCAAATTTTCTCAAATACAGCAGAGAAAGTGACACTGATTTCAACTGAATCTGATGGGTATAGTAACATTGTTTATTCCGTGAATGCGTTGGGTTGATATTGTTTTAATGGTACCCTTCTTAATAAGTTACAACGGTACCAAAGTTTGGCCACAGTCCTGAATCCAAATAAGCCAGTTACACAGTTCTTCTAGTTCTCATTTCCTTGAAAGTTATCTTATTTGATAATACTTTGATGAAATACACATACACTTAGCACTCATGACTCATTTAATCAAATTAAGGCTAGACTATTTGATGTTCTTTGGTATGATATCTCTTGATCTGAATGAAAGAAGTATCCTGGCATACCTGGGTACCATTCACTTAGCTGGACCATATCATGGTTCTTTATCCTGGAATTGTTACACCCATTTGACTGTGGAAGTTCAGTTCTGATTAAAGAAGTCAAACCCCAGGCTGACAGTCATTGGTCATATGACCACATCTCACAAAACTTTGAGAAGCTTTTGTAGTCAATATATTCTTCAGCCATGTGAGAGCTATCACAGCTGCTGCATCAGACTACCTAAATAGTAAAAATATACTTATAATATATTATTTATCAAATACCTCACAAAACCATGAAATGTAATATTTAGGAATGAAGTTTTCCTATTTGTGTTATTTACTGGGAGAAGCAAGAAACTTTATATGGGATATTTGGTTATATACAGTTTACTTTCTCAGTGTTGTGTATTCTAAGTGACTATTAAGTTACCTGTAATGTGAATAGGATCCACCACAAATATACAGTCATGGAATGATACCCCAGCACATGAGAAACTGAGAGACTGCAGGAAGAGAAAATATCTCTTAAAGGTTTAAAGACTTTCCTACCAATAATACACTAATCTTCACAGAAGGAAGTAATAATGCTGGTGTTAAATGAGATTCCTTTAAGTCTAGCTAATGTCTCCTATCTCAATAATTTACACAACAGTGAAAATCTTCTTTAAGTTTGACTACGAAACATAAGTTTGCCTGTAGTCAGTCCTTAAAATTGGCAACATAGTTAGAATAACAAAATATGACATTGTTTATTAGTTTTTATAAAATTTCAGAATAACTGAAAAGAAAGCGATGTAAGATATTTACTACAATATATCCTAAAATTATATTTAAAAAATTAAGTATCATTTGCATATATATGAATTGCAAATTATTACGTGAAATATCTCATTGACCTAACTAAGAAGTAACAATATTTGAAACACAGTAAGTTGGTAGAAGCTTATACTAAGGTACTGGAAAGGTATATGATAGATGCACTTCTCGTTAATATTTTCACTGAAGAAAAAATGGGGATTTTTAAGTTATACAAAAGAAAGACTGTGAGCACTAAGGAAGTCAGGAAGACTAAAAGCAGGTAGTGTATAGCAACTATTTTTGAAAAGATAAGCTACTACAGAAGAATAGGACTAAACCAGACATTTTCTGACAGATGAGGAATTCACCTATACTTGGTACCTGGAAACCACATAAAGAAAGAATTCATGGAAGTTTCCAAGAAATTACTTATATATGATTATGTGGAAGGATAAAAATATTGTTCACTATATATTTACTCTGTATACTAAATGCTAGAGCTGGTGAGGTTATTTTTGAACAGGTTTTATCAGAAAAAAACCACCAAAAAAACCTGACTGAATTGAACTGAGTTATTGTTTGGGAACATGTAGATTGTGTCAAAAATACTAATGAAAATCAGAAAGGCTGATAAGCTGACCAAGCAGCCAGCTGCTAGTTTATCTGGTTTCCTGCCAGTATGCTCACCAGCTATCTTGCCAATTGGACCCCAGGCTGGTGAGCTGGCTAGAAATCAGGCAGAACGCTTGGCTTCTCAGCTTGCCTACCACCCAGCTGTCTTCCTTGGCTGGTGTGAAACCTGGCTAACTCCTCAAGTTACCACCTGCCCAGCTGGTTTTTCTGAGTAGTCCAAAGCGTTCCTTAAGTTGTCCTGCTACTCAGGATCACGATCTTTCTGACCTCCTTGTTAGTCACCCACCTATCTTGCTGAGTAAGAGAAAGCTTTCTGTTTCTCATCTGCCTCATAAGTGTTTCTGCTGGACAAATTGTACTTATGTTTGCTTGAGCATCTGACCTGTCATTGCTCTAACTCCTGAGGTATCGAGGTGGGGAAATGTTGGCTGGTAGGCGTTGAAACATATTGCTCTGTTTCACCAGCAGTTCTGTAATGTTGCCATTTTTCTCTCCTGAGGAATTAAAAAAACACTGACATGTAGAATTTCCCATAAAATAGATGCGAGTTATATATTTTTCTTTCAGATATCTGCACCACGTGATATATACACATAAGGTATGAAAAATAATAAAAAGAAAAGCTATCTTTATCAATATAAATATGGTAAGATACAAAAGGATGTATTGTCAAGCAATATATTAAACTAATCAATAATATATAAAATATTCTGTAAAATTATTTATTGATTAATTAATTAAAAGGTTCAACAATAATTATGAGCTCTTCACAATGACATGTTAAGGTTTGTTTATCAAAAAAGGCATAAATTACAAAGTCAGTACAGTATTCCTGATGCTGCAAAATATTCTAAGGTGCTTTTGTAAGTGATGATGTATTCAACTAAAAAGCAAACTGTTTATTGAGATCACATGTAATTTTAAAAATAAAGGGATATTTGCTGTGGAAATAAAATACTCCATCTATGCAATGGAACTTTTCAATTCATTCTTCAATTCTGTTAATGACATTGTTCTTCAAATACATACATTTTATACATTCCTACTAAGGGATGATAGCAAATGGAGTCTGCATTTTATACCTGTTATATTCACCATTTGCCATTCATTTTTTTCTCTTACTGAGGAAGTAGAAATGGAACATAGATTTCCCGTGATCTTCTATGAATAGTGCAGATGTTGAAGATTCTCCACTGCTTGAAGTTCTGCCTGTGGCACCTTTCATTTCTCTTTCATTCTGCCTCATTCCTCTCAAAACTGGGGTTACAGGGTCAGTGTTAAGAATACAGAAACATAGTGCATAGTGTTATAGCACAGCTTTTTAAATACCTTCATTCAAGCCAAGCAAAATGTACAGATATCAAAACAATTAACTTTGTAAAACATAGAATTATGTGTAATGACCTAGAGAATTAAATACAGAACTTGTGCCATAATCCAGTGAAAAGTATAGTACAGCATTCAACCGTAAACATTTGGTACACACAAAAAAAGAGCAAACTTCTAAGAAAAGATTCTTCTTCCCTCTTTTTCTAAACGTCTATATCTTTCTGCAGGAAACAGAAGGTTTCTAAGAGATTCATTGCTAGGAGATTCATTTGCCAGCACACTACTGGGAAAGGGCTTTAAGGGTCCTCTGTAATTTTAAACTTTGGACTTATATTCCTCAAAATATAGGAGCTCTTACCGAGGACTCATATTGCTGGAAGAAATTTGCATGCCACTGCTTTAAATGAAAAATACATGGCTGATGTTAACAGATGTTGTAGAATTTGATTCAGTGGATGTTTGCTAATTCATAACAGCAGATAATTTACACTAGTGCCTTACAATGTCAGTCAGTTTGGTGCTTGGAAGAAATAATTCATGTCAAAGTAAGTTTTTTAGATGTGAAATTCTATCGGGACATGGAGAATTGAGAAGGAAAACAGGAAATAACTACATAAAAGGAAGATTAAGATTCATCAAAAGTTGCATACTAGAAGTAGAACTATTAACTGGAACTATCACAATATCAGAGAAGAAGAAATATGGTGTTTCTGCTAGAGTAACTGAACAGTTCTGGGTTTGGGTTTTATGTACAACTGAAACTGAAATGTTTTTAGAACCCCTGCTTTTCGATCCCAGGAAGAATGACAATCTGAGATATAATCCCTTCCTGTGTAATGCAACCCAAACTAATTTACTTTCTAAAGTAGTTTGATTTTCCCCTTACTGTAGTGCTATCAGATAGCAACATGCTCTCTGGGGACTCCATTCATGCTGAGATTGCACCAAACAGTGATTGAACTGCTAAATCAGTCTGTAATCAATCTTGCATCCTACAGATCTCCTTTAGTATTTTTTCTTTGATCACTGTCTAATGGGAAACATAACACGTTAAAGAATAATGAAGTTTCAATCTAATTGTATCTTTGCTGGAGAGCCTCTAGGCACCCTTTTGCAGCCTCTAATGAAATGTTTCTAACAGTCCATGTTTATCCACATGGTCTTTAGAAAGGATATATGATTAATAAGATTTCTCTTTAGTATAAGTATATGTTAACTTTCAATAAGTTATTTAACACCTTTTCTAGTCTTTGTGCACTTATTTTTTCTGATTTCTAGTATGTTTACAATTTCTAGTTCACAGTTATTTTGTTCTGTTTTATGTGAGGGGAACCTTTACTTTCATCAGTGCTGCTCAGTGAATGCATTAACACAGTTTGCCTTCAGAGCACATTCATTGCATACTGAAAGTAAAAGATAATTCCAGAAATACTCATCTATCTCTAAGCCAAAACCATATTTCAATGAACCATTTATGTTTTGATTCCTATTATTCATTATTTTTTACTAATTTCCTACTTTGGCAAAGTATTATATTACAAAAATAATGAATGAGAAATGAGAATGTATTTAGTTGAAAGTTTACCAAAATCTTTAATTAATTTTAATTATTTTCATTATAAATCATAAAATACCTGTGAATTTCCAAAAAATAATACGATATTAAGTTCAGTGACAAAATACGTACTGTATCTAAAGGGAAGATGACAAACTTTAGTCAATATTCTGTTAATTTTCATACAGTAATGGATATATTGTATTGTTGATTTAGGGTAAAGAAGGCAAAACATTTACAAGAGTTTTTAAAAAGCTGGGAGTTTTCTTTCTTGACTGAAAATGCAGGATAAACATGTTCAAATAGTCCCCTTCAGAATTATTCTCAATCCCTTTGGGGTTTTGTGTGTTTTGTTATTGTTGCAATATGTCTTTGTGAGACTACTTGTTACAAGTTACAATAACAACACTGCTATCGTTGTGATGTCCCATCGCTGTTTTGCTTCTTCTTTCTGATATTGCCTGATCCAAAACTTGAATTTTTTTCTACTTTCTGATAGTTCACGAAGTATATATCTGAGATGGTAAAATGTGAGGAAAGATATCTACATTCATAGTCGTCTTGATGGAAAATGTAGGAAGACAAAACTTGTAAGGTGAGTGGAAATGCAAATCCCTTTTTCATGCTTGGTGTCTGCAGTTGTGCGGAAAACATTTCCCTTCAAAGCCAACATTTCTAATCAACCTTTGAGATATCTGACTCTTTTATTCTGTCTGCAGTTTTCTGTAGTTTAATTTTCATGTGTACAAATCTCCAGAGCTAGTCTGTCTAGCTGTATATGGATGCTTGAGGAAAACTCAGATAGGAAAAATGTGAGCACAACATTAAAAGTATTGAACTCTTATCTGCTCTAAAACAGAAGAGCTCTGTGTTCCAAAAGCAATACGGTCAATGGAGTTGTGTTTATTTTTACAAGCAGATCTCCGACTAAATTGTTAGTCTTATTAATAAAGAAAATATTTAGCATGTTTCAGGCTTCAAAGTTATGTCACTAAATCGCTTTTCAAGAGGTTTTATGAATTTTTGCATTGCTTTCTGAGACAGTCTGTTTCAAACATTCGAGAAAACAAATCTTGAAATTAACTACTAGTAGTTGCAGACACGACATTTTTATTTGATGTGTATTTGTTTGAAAAATCTTAAATCTGGAATATATGTCTGGGAAAATACAGATTTACAAAGGCACAAATGTGTTTTTATAAATATGCATATGAATACATATATACATATATATATATGTACTTATGTTTATTCCCTCTGTCTTGCTTGGTAAACATAACTGTTCTTTTTAAAGAAATTCATAGAATCATAGAATCATAGAATGGTTTGAGTTGAAAGTAACCTTTAAAGATCACCTGGTTCAACTCCTCTGACACGAGACACCTTCCACTAGATCAATGTGCTCAAAGCCCCATTTAACTTAACCTTGAACACTTCCAATGATGGGGCACCACAAATTCTCTGGGCAACCTGTTCCAGTGTCCCACCACCCTCACTGTAAAAAATTTCTTCCTGTGACCAGTCTAAACCTTCCTTCTTTCAGTTGCCACTTATGCTGTCACAACAGACCCTAATAAGTCTCTCCATCTTTCTTATAAGCCTCCTTCATATATTGAAAGGCCACAACAAGGTCTCCTGGGTACTTTTCTACTCCAGGCTGAAGAATGCCAAGTCTATCTATCAGCCTTTTATTTACCATTACCTCTATCCAACTCCAGCCCCCAAATATTGTATCTTCCTGAAACTTCCATTCTTTAATATCTTCATCTTCTTCCCCCTGCCATTGATTAATGCACATCACTTCTTGTGGTGGGTTGACCTTGGCCAGCTGCCAGACACCCATCGGCCTCTCTCTCACTCCCTCTCCTCAGCAAGACAAAGATGCAGAAGTTTGTTCCTCAAGATAAAGACAAAGAGATGGCTTACCATTTACTATCACAAACAAAACAGAAAACTTGTGAAATTTATGACAAATTAAGGTAGATTTGGTTAGGAAGACACAAAAACAAATTTAAAACACCTTTCCCTAACTCCCCCTTTCCCCAGGCTCAACTTCACTCCTTCATTCCCAACTTCTCTACCACCCACTTTAGTAATTTGCTCCTGTTATAGAGTAGTCTGAGCAGTCATACACTCTGAGTAATTTTCATGTAGCAATGCTATGAATAAATAAGGATCGCTTGCAGAATGAAAATATGCTGTGAATCAAGACTGAAATTTTTACTGAAAGTTTCATTTATGCAGGTTGATATGTAGTTTAGGAAGACTTCTATTTTACTATTCAGTATCTAAAATAGATCTAAACTTGCTATATATTGTACGAACATTAGTATTTTAAAGAAATGGGGGACTTCACTATGAGTTCAGAGATTTTATTCATCCCCTTTGCTAGCTAAAGATCTGATAAAAATGCTATCCTACTCTTCAATAACATCTTCTCATCTCCTCATCATCTTACTGTGAAGGCTGCATTGATAGGAGATACAAAAATTCCCCTGTAAGAGTTGTGCCAGCAAGTACATCCCTATAGCACGGCATTCTTTCAAAAGATTTTAATATATTTTATGTTGCCCAAGAAAGAGATTAAAGAGTTTTCTGCTGCATTAATAAGAAATACTTATTTTTCTGCACATCTATGTTGTGTATTTTGGAAAAAATAAACAAACAAAACCCATAACCAAAACAAACAAAAAAAGGAAAGAAAAATAAAGGAAAACAAAACAAACAGAAAACATAAAAACACCCTACTTGTAATGAACTAGTTGAGACTCAGTTTCTCTGGTTCTTTTAAACTTAAAATGTTATTGCAGTTTCCCTCATCTTGTAACATAATAATAATGTAATATTATTGATGCTCTTTAATACACCCTGCTTTTCTTATTATACTCTGTATTGCTTCAAATCAGTTTTACTGACTTCTAGCTTTTAATACATTTTTCAATGAACTTTTTTAAAAAATATCATATTAACTAAGAATTTTACCTATATTCTTAACTCCTGTAAAGAACTCTCTCCCAGAGAAAATAAATTTAAAAGATGAGGACATTTCTTTTGCAGCTTCTGCAAATATAAGAATTCATGCATTTGAAAGCAAACTTTTTTCTCTTTGTGTCCCTCAGTGCATTATCTCAACCTCTTAGTTGTTTAAAACACATTCAGATGCACTAAGTTACACTGCTATCTGAATCAGTATCATTAAATGCTACAAAAGATTGCACTGATGAAACCATTTCATTTTTCACTGGATCATATTTAACATTTCAATGCAAGTGCAATATCTCATTTACAGATATGTCTGAGCTCTGGAAAGGTCGAGTTTTATTTGTTTTTATTTTTTCCAAATTGTAGCAAAGCTGGATAGGAAAAAGTTGAGAGTCTTTTGCAAGATATTAATAGGGTTTTATTGTTATCTACCCATGGTAAAAACCTGTAATAATTTCAAAGAGAAAAGTAAACCAAACTCAAATACAGCTGGCTATCTTGCCTTTTCCAGACTAATTACTGGCATAATATATGTCTTGTTTCTGGAAATTACATAAAGGGATTGCTCTTCAAGTTAGGTGTAGTTTTCTCATTGTTGTGATTTATCAGAAAGTGTTAGTACAAAAATCAGTGTTCTTCACAGATGTATTTATCTGCGGTGCAATTGCAATCTTTGAACTTGACAAAGTATCTCACAGAGAACACAGAAGAATACATTTCTTCTGATTACAGCAGCTTGAGTTTTTTTCATTTTCTTTCATAACCCTTGCATTCATTTGTGGTAGGAGAGCCAAAATATTTTAACCTGTAACTAGCCAGAAGATTATTACCATGCTCTTCTGGAACACCATATTTTAATTATGTTAGATTTTATATTGAAAAAAGAGCAATATTATTTTTCTGCTCTCAGAGCTGATATCATTGCAAAGGTCATTATGTATGAAGCTATGTAAACACAAAATTAGAAAGTCAAAATCAGAAGTGCACCAACCAAGCAGTTTTATATATTATATATCTAATACAAGAAATAGGTATTTTCACCCATAAAAAGAATGATATGAAATGGGGGAGGGGGGTGGGGCTGGGGTGTTGGTTGGTTGGTTGGTTGTTTTTCAAAAACTCAGAGAAATACTTGTTTTACTTATTTAATTTTACTATCTTATTTTACTTCTCTTCTTTTCCTTTGACATAAGTCCTTTTTCTTTATAAATGGAACGTTACAAAACAATATTCTAGATGACTGACTTTTTGAAAAAGGAGATGAACTCCTTTTTAGTTTTTTATTTCTTAACTTTACTATTGGTAGTGGCTGTTGTCTAATAAAAAAATACTTCCTTTGTGGTGAAGAAATAACAGTTTGAAAGAGGCAAAATGATACATAGATCTGTTACACAGTTGGTCCACAATTCTTTATGATTTCACTATTTCAAAGCTTAAATTGCATATTTCCAATAGAAGACAAAAATTGTGAAGTATCAAAGCTCAGTGAAAGATAATATTTAAAAAAACTTTGGTAAAAGAAAGCATGAAAGAATTGTTTCAAAGTATAAAAACAGTCAAGTTCACGTGACCAAATTATGGAAAAAAACCCCATTATTTTCTGAGCAATAAAATCATCTACAAATAAAATCATAAACAGAGGATGTTGAGGAATACCATTATATTAGATTAGTCTCTTTTTCTTTTTTATTGTCTCAAGAAAACAACAACCACAACCAAAAAAACCTGCAAAAATGCACAGTAAAAACATTTCCTCACTTTTTCTTTCTTACAGAACATCTTGTAGGAGTAAAGCTGATATGTAGAGTTCACTGGCATTTTTAGTCCAAAATGCAGGGGTTTTTTTAGATTGCTGTTCTAAGAGTTCTAGTATTTAGCGACAGATTAGAAGTCATTGCATAAGTTTTATAAACATTTTGTCTTCGTATTTCAGTGTTTGTCTTCATGAACATAATAGAATTTTGTAAGAGGTCTTTGTTTTATTGAATTTGGTGATGATTAACATTAGCAGGTACCAGTACTGATTCTTTAAGATCTGATTCTGTCAGCTGACTGATATTGTACAAGAAACAAAATGAAGGCAGCTGCTGACCCTGCAGCTGGAGAATTAACTACTTGAGAAGCTCAAAAAGTTGATTAAACTTGAGAATTGCAAAGGTTTTTGCATCTTTGTGTAGCCACCAAGTAATAACTTATGATACTCTCATTAATTTGTGGGATGAGTTACTCAACCAAATTGCTTGTTACATAATATTAGAGTGTAGACCCTTAGCCTGAAAGTATTATGAACTTACAGTTGTGGAAAACTTTCCAGATACTTTAATTTACAATCTTTCTCTTGTACACAAATGTTTATTTTACTCTTTGCAGTCCAATGACATTAACTTATCCACTTAGTTCAATATCCATTATTGTATAATCAAATATGTTACCAGTTTCTTTTTCCATAAATACTTACTCTCAAAATCAGATTCATTTATAAGCCTTGAGGTTCTGTTCATGTCTTCTGCTATTATTTTTTACTATTTAGTATCTTCTATGTTTTCCAACTGTATTTCCTGCCACAAAATTTTTAGTTGATTCATGTATCTTTTGACCTTACTTTTATTCTTTGACATCATAGTGAAATCCAATCCATTTTCCTTTCTTTAAGGTACAACACTAATGCTGATGCTCAGTGTGACAGTTAAACCGAAGTATTTTTCTTTTTCTCATATCAGCACTGTGACCAGCAATATGTTCCCTCTGGCATTTTCAATCCTTATGTCAAAGATCGTTTCAGAATAATTAATCTGAGAGTTAACAGAGAAGCAAGCACAGATTCATGTGCTATTATATCCCTATATGTTATAGACTATGGGGTTTAGCTAGCAATTTGTACAATGATTGTAAATTACTATTTATGGTTTAGGTAATTAGAATACTTTATCTATGCACTAATGCTAGTAAAATCTGTGAATTACTATAGTTATGATAATGTAGGACAGGCACCAAGTACTTCTGTAACAGAAATACAGATATCTGATATCTTGCAAAGTGTGATCAAAGTTCTGACAGTTATTGCAGAAAAGGTTTTAGATGATTGGTCTAACAGGAGGACATGGGTAAAAACAGTCCAAGATTTTCATAGTTTAGATATAAATCGAGAAATAGACATTAACATTAATGAGGACTAGATTAATGAATTTGCTGTTGTTAATGTGTATTGTCTGTTTATGCAGAGGATCGTCCATTTCTCTCTCTAAGGCTAAGACTGTCAGAAAAATAAAACATTAACATATTTTTATTGTGGGTTTGCATGGCAAAGTTTTGGTAGTGGGGGGGAAGAGGTGGGGAGGGGCGGGCGGAAAGGGCACAGGGGTGGTGACTTCTGCAAGAAGCTCCTGGAAGTTTCCCCCATTTCCGACAGAGCCAATGCCAGCCAGCTCCAAGATGGACCCATTGCTGGCCAAGGCCGAGCCAATCAACAACAGTGGTAGTGCCTCCGGAGTAACGTATTTAAGAAGGAAAAAAAAACCTACCATGAGAGCTTTTGCAGCCAGAAAGAGGAGTAAGAAGATGTAAGAAACTCTGCAGACACCAAGGTCAGTGAAGAAGAAGGTGCAGGAAGTGCTCCAGATGTCGGAGCAGAGACTCCCCTGTGGCCTGTGGTGAAGACCATAGTGAGGAAGGCTGTCCCACTGCAGCCCTTGGAGGACCCTGTGCCGGAGCAGGTGGAGACACCTGAAGGAGGCTGTGACCCCATGGGAAGCCTGCGCTGGAGCAAGCTTCTGGCAGGACCTGTGGCTCTGTGGAGAGAGGAGCTCAGGCCAGAGCAGGTTTGCTGGCAGAACTTGTGATCCTGTGGGGGACCCACACTAGAGCAGTCTGCTCCTGAAGGTCTGCACCCCATGAGAGAGACCCACACTGGAGCAGTTTGTGAAGAACTGTAGCCCGTGGGAAGGATTCATGTTGGAGAAGCTCATAAAGTGCTATCTCCTGTGGGAGGGACCCCATGTTGGTGCAGGGGAAGAGCCCTCCCCTTGAGGAAAAAGAAGTGGCTGTAACAACGCGTGATCAACTGACCATAACCCCCATCCCCTTGTGCTGCTGGGGTGCAGCAGGTAGAGGTCGGGAGTGAAATTAAGTAGGGAGGGGTGGGAGGAGGTGTTTTAAGATTTGGTTTTATTTCTCACTGCTCTGTTCTGTGTTTGATTGGTATTAAGTCAGATGAATTCCTCTCTAAGTCTGATCTGTTTTGCCCAGGACAGTAATTAGTGAACAGCCTTTCCCTATCCTTATCTTGACCCGCTAGCCGTTCGTTACACCTTTTCTCCCCTGTCTAGTTAAGGAGGGGATGTGATAGAGCAGCTTTGGTGAGCACCTGGACTTCAGACAGGGTCCGCCCACCACAGTCCTATCAACACTGTTTCCAGCACAAATTGAAAACATATTCCCATACCAGCTACTATGAAGAAAATGAATTCTCTCTCAGCTGAAACCAGTACAATTTTAACTACTTGTTTTGGATAATTATTATTCATCAATAAATAAAATAGTGATGCATATTTATTTCACCACCTCTCACATTCTTTGAAATGTGTTATAACTACGTTCATTTTTCTAAAGCTAATACTGAGAAATAAATTGTTACATTTCTTTGACTAGAATCACAACTGCAGATACAACTTTGTTTCAGATGAACGCCACACAAAAGCAGTGTGTTATGCTAAACTTCCCAATGCTGCTTTCTGGAGCTTTTGACTTCCTCACACATGGGTTATGTAACCACTTCTTTAGGTGCAGGTTGAAAAGATCAAGAGGAAACACTTGCGTTGTTTAATGCAGACATTGTTTACAGTAGTATTTGAGAGTATCAACTGCAGTAATACCAGTAGTGTTAGGAAATAAATAGGCTTATTTGAACAAGTAGGTTCCAAAAGATGTTTTTATGTTTGATTATAATCTATACACTTTCAAAGAAGAAATGCCTACATATTATGAGAAATCTTGTGCTTTTTTTGGTGCATGAGAAACATAAATGGAGGTAAAGATCTCTTTTCTAACTTCAAAGAGGAAGGGAAATTGAACTGCCACCCGGTGCAGACAAGAAAGTAGTTTGTTCCTTAGGCAGTGTTTCATAACAAAGACAGCTAGGTACACTTAGACGAGTTAGAGGATATTGTTGTTCTGAACTTCTGGTCCTGGATATTAAACACAATCCTGGGTAAACTGGCTCTAGGTGCAATGGATTCAAAATATCAGAGGGCTTAGAAGTAATAATGTAGAAAAACAACTTTATTCTCAACACTAGCCAATAATACATAATATGCAAAGATTGTCTGTTTGAAGTTTACAGCAAGAAATTTGTAAGAAATTTATACATAAGAGTACAGTTCCACATTCACACATTGAATGCTTCTTTTTAAAGGTACATCTTTACAATATATCTTACTTAAGCATACCTCTTACTGCAGTGAAATGGTACATTCTCTATCCAACACAATTTTTTTGGATATATATTGTTGTATACATTGTATGTTTGCCGCTTTACACACAGCGAATGGCAGTTTGAGAGGTTGAAGATATGTGGACCTTACATTTTTATTGTTACATGAAAAATCTTTTTCAGGCTACTTCAAGCTCCCTGCTTCTATTTGAAGGGCCCTGAGAGAAAGCATACTCTGTGAGTAGTCCATACTGGTTGTCCCTTTGCACAGATGCTGAACGAGAAGAAGGGAAGAGAGGAGGAAGAGGAGAGGAGAGGAGAAAAGAGCAGAGTTGGAAGTTTTTTCTAGCTAGACTAACTTCCTTACAAAACTATAGAGTTGCACCACATTTTGGTGTGAGCATGCTATATGGAAAGTCTAATCATATTTTTTCTTAACAATCCCAAGGGTTTTATGGATTAACAATGATGTATTCAGAAGATTTTCAACATTTTCATAAGGAGAAAAAAAAGGTAACCTTTCCTTTTGAATCTCTTTTCCATGGATGATAAGAGGCATTATTTTTATTCTTCAGAATTTCTGCATCTAAAGAAATTCATAGGGTAAAGGCTACTTTTCCTCAAGAAAATTAGAACATAAATCTAACTATGTAAGTAACTATGTTCTAGTTTATCTTGTGTGATATAGAAACAGGCTTCCAGACATTACATTTCTTGCGAAGTTTAAAGTGGGATAAAGGAAAATCAAAAGTTTATTGGAATTTTTTAAACTCTCTTCCCTATTTCTAAATATTAATACATACAGAAATAAATTTCTATTTCTTTAACCAATGTGAAGTATGCTTTTAAATGAGATTCCTTAGTCCACACAATACAGGAAATCAGACCAAAATGTCCTAACATATTTCTTATGTTATGAAATCCATAAAATCAAAGAAAAACAGAAAGAAGGAAAAAAGAAGGCATAAGGCTAAAATTTTCTAGTGTTTATGTACTGTTGAAATCTTAATTTAAACATGGAAGTATAAAGAAAGCACCTGAAAGTATGTGGAGAACTTCAGGTATGCCTAGGTTTAAATTAGGTTGATTATCTCACTGTTCCTCTGTCCTTTGCTCAGCTTCTGATGAGCACTTTTCTTTCTTGTTCTTCCTGTTGATTTAACTTTTTTTCAGTTTTAACCAAATATTTTTCTCAGTCCATTTTAATACATATTCTTTCCAAAAATTCTTCTAAAAGAAATGCGAACCAATTACTGACAAAATATAGGTCCAAGTTTCAATCCAATGCAATTTCTGGATTGCACAGAATTTCTCTTCCTACCTGAAATCTACTCTCCAGACATAAAAGCTTGGCATACCCATAATACACACCAGTAATTTTTATTCTCAGTTTATGTGGATTGTTCTTGTCTATTGTAATAAAATGTGGTATGTGGGAAAAGAAAGTGTTCCAGGTATTCTTTTGGCTTAAACTAAATTCTTGCTTTATCACACAAAGTACGAAGCATTCACTTTGAAAGCTGGAGGTGGTTTTATTCACAGTGGTGCCTTGTTTCATAAAATTAATTGCTCAGACATGTACTGTAGTACACTGAGCAAATCCTTGATGGCTTCTCGAGGCTTTACAATAGCCTAGGAAATGTCACACTCTGCTATGGTATATTACACTTGTAATAGTAGCATCAGTAGTAATAGAACTATAGCTGTAGTCATTATAATCAAACTGTAAAGATAATGACACTGTGGAAATGTATTTTCTTTCTCCCCAAGGATAGTTTCAGAGGACTGTTCTACAAAGGACTCTGTGAAGATAACTGAAATGACTGGTGAACTTTCTCCTATAAAATATTGTGACGATCACAGCACAGAGCTGAAGAAGCTGTATACAATCTGTGCTTACCAAGGACTTTTGGAACAGGTTTCCTTAAGATGTCTGTAGTCTCTACAAGAAGACAAAAATTCAAACATAACATTATTTAAGGAAGGAATCAACAAAGGCTAAGTGCTGAAAGACAAAGCCCAAGAAAACATGATTTCAGTCAATGCCCACACAGGCTGGAGATTAAAATATTGAAAAATCAAGCTTCCCAAAAAAGAGAATAAGCCCATTCTAGCATGTGGGTTGAATCAAGTAATTATGTGACATTTTAACAATATTTCATAGAATCACGGAATCATGCAATGGTTTTGGTTGGAAGATATCTTAAAGATCATGTAGTTCCAACCTCCCTGCCATGGGCAGGGACACCCTCCACTAGATGAGGTTACCCAAAGCCCCATCCAACCTGGCCTTGAACACTTCCAGGAGGAAACATCCACAACTTCTCTGGAAAATGTGTTCCAGTGTCTCAGTACTCTCTCACAGTAATGAATTTCTTCCTAATATTGAATATAAATCTACCATTCTTTAGCTTAAAGCCATTACCCCTTTCCTATCACTACATGCCCTTGTAAACAGTTTCTCTCCAGATTTCTTGTAGGCCCCCTTCAGGCACTGGAAGGCTGCTATAAGGTGTCCCCAAAGCCTTCTCTTCTCCAGGCTGAACAACCCCAACTGTCTCAGCCTGTCTTTATAGAAGAGCTGCTCTAGCCTTTCGATCATCTTCATGGCCCTTCTCTGGACTCACTCCAACAGCTCCATGTCCTTCTCATGTTGGGGGCCCTAGAGCTGAATGCAGTACTCTGGATGGGGTCTCATGAGAGTGGATTAGAAGGAGAAAATCACCTCCCTGAACCTGCTGGTCATGAATCTTTTGATATAGTCCAGGATACAGTTGGCTTTCTGGGCTGCAAGCACACATTGCCAGCTCATGTTGAGCTTCTCATCCACCAACACCCTCAAGTCCTTCTCCTCAGGGTTGCTCTCAATCCATTCTCTGCCTAGCCTGTAGTTGTGGTTGGGATTGCAGGAACATGCAGTTAGCCTTGTTGAACTTTATGTGGTTTGCATAGGTGCACTTCTTAAGCCTGTCAAAGGCCCTCCCAATGGCATTTGAAGCAGCCTCAGCAGACAGCACTCACCTGAATATTTTTGCACTTTTTCTTTGAAACCTTCATTTATTTAATGCACAATCTTTACTTTTTTTTATTCAAAAAGACAGGATCAAATACATAGAGACAGGTAAGTGATTTTGTGAAAGGCTATGAGACGAGGTCCACAAAGACTTTCAGGCATGAAGATGATCACTCTCATAATAATTAATTCTCTGCCTGGCTCAGTGGATTCTCAAACGCAGTTATGGACACATAATTTCTGTCACAGAAATCTTACCTTTTTTTTTTTCCCCTGCACAGTGGAGCAACTTCAAGAAGAATGATGAAGGATACTTTCTTCTTCAGCCTTAGAATCATAGAATCAT
>VWZZ01005328.1:87852-140511 GCA_013399095.1 Psophia crepitans | reverse complement strand
AAAGGTTGAAGGGCTGGTGATAGTTGGCAGGTTTTTTAAAAGAATGGTGAAGAATTTACATTTTTATTTATTTTTGCTTTTGAAATCAGAATCTTTTCAGTGCCAGAAGTCATGTAGAATTTCAGTTTTCAACAACACCAGCATTAGTCTTGCTTCTGAATTTTTAGTAGTACTGACTGAATATGCTTTAGCATAAGGACAAGATATCTTCAGGGGTAATCTTTTCTTCCTTTTTTTTTCCCCCTTTCTTTTTTTCCTCCCTAGCATTTTATCTAGCACGTTGCTATTTTTAACGGATGCAGAAGTTAGGTTTTCTCAGGTACAAACCAAATGGCACAAAAGGAATAATATCTCAAAAAAAAAAAGAATATCTTGACTTCAGTCTTCTGAGTTCAATCACTTTTAACTTTATGTTTGAAATTATCAGTCTTGAAACCCACCACAACAAGGGATGCTCTTGCTTTTCATCCATGCAGAAAGCACTGTGATCTGCCTGAAAGACGAGCAGAGTTTATAGGCAGTCAGCACTTCCCTCAGTGGTGCGCTGAGAAAACTTGTTCCCCCTCATGCAGTTTTGATGCAGAGTTGGACTTTCAGTGTGTTGTGTTGTATAAATTCTACAAGAAGCCACTATGCTTTGCAAATCTGCCGTGCTCACAGGTAGACAGGACTTTATAACAAAGTGGAGCTAAAGTGCGGCTTAAATCACGGCATGCTTTGCTGGTAAGACACTTTCTTGCCCTCTCTTTTCTCTCTCATGTTTCTTACATGTTTCTGGCACAATTTTGGATTGCCCTTCCCATTTCTCATGCTGTTGTTGAAACCGCTTGGCCACATTCGGAGAAACACGGGGCCGAACTGCAGGGGGCTGGGGAGGAAATGTGGAAGAGGAAGCGTTCTGCTAGAAGTGGACACGTGGTGACTCTTCACATGCTAAAATACTGAGTGTAAATGGCTTCCATTTGAAATACTGATCATGTTTTTTACTAAATGTCTTATTTTTCAGAAAATGTAGCATTTAATAGTTATTTTTAATTAAACATGTATTTTACAGCTTGCACCACATTTTTTAACGTTTGCACAATGTACAGCATCAAGAAGAAAAACTTGTTTGGGGAGGATGGACTCCCATTAAAAGCAGTTACTTTTCTTCCCCTTCAGCTTCAGACATGCCTTCAGTCTCATGCACAAATTGTGCTGGCTCCCACTTGGGGAACGTGGCCAGTTGCATGGTACCACGGGCTATTTCTGTTAGCTGGATCCATCAGTGGGTAGCTCAGTTTTGGTGCCTTCACCCAAGTCATTCCTATCCAAAATATAGTGGAAATAAAAGGCACTCATCTCTTTCTTCCTTTCCTGTTCTCCCCACTTTTTCACTCCTCTCTTCCCTACTAATCTCTTTTCTATATTCTCCACAGCTTCCAATAAACCTCGTATATATTGTGTTGATCGCCTACACAGCACTTTCGATGATCATCTGTCTAGGTCTGGCTGGGTGTTTGTTAGGTTGTGTCCTGCCCATTCAAGTCTGATGCACTGAGATATGGATGGACAAGGAACCTGCAAATATTATTTCCTGACTGTCACAGGGAGATAAAGGTCAGAATTTGGGCAGGACAAGCAGAGATTCATTCAGTTTTAGGAATTGGGAAGGGGAAAAAAAGGTATCTTAATAATTCTGAAAAAAAAAAAGAGGGGAGTTGCTGAATGTTTAGAACTGGAGGAGAAGCACTTCAGAGCCTTTTTAAGATAAAGCTTGGCATGGTGGTGAGGATCAGGAAACGGCTGAAGTCTGGCACGGTCCCTGTATTATTTAAATTGCTAAGTTATCTACAGTTTCTTGGAATACAAATGTATCCTGATGAAATAAGAGTTTTGTAAAAATCCACTTCTTTGTAGAAACAGTGCTGATTTCAGTCACACTTCTGCATTTTCAAGGGAGAAATATCTGACAAAATTTGAAAATGGTAAGTTGTCACTTCAAAAAATTTGTCTATGGTTTTTAGAAGTTTTCGTCATATGAAAATTAGACATAGGAGGGTTTTTTCTTCTAATCTGGAGAGCAGAAACAGGAACAAAGGCAGCAGAGAAGTGTCAGAATTTCTCTGGCACAGATATATGATGCAGAGTTGGGGGGGGACCCTAAGGGACCCCATCCACCTTTACAGGGCAAGTGTAACCACTGCCGCTTTACTTTGTTGTGGCTAAATCACTGGATATCAAACCCTTTAAAGGTTCAAATGGCTTCTTGAAAGAATAAAGGTGTTCAGTATTTAATAGAACCAGACCCTAAAGAGCATGTTGAGCAAAGCTCCCCCTCCAGAGCACGTGTGTTTGCTTTTTCTGTTTTGTTGTTGGGTTTGTTTTTTTTTGGGGGGGGAGGGGGTCAGAATCATAGCTTTTAGGATACATCTGTGACTAATGTACACAGTACTCAAGAAAATTACAGGCATGAAGTAGAACGGGTGTTGAGGTGTTGTTTTATATCACCTACAAGTGCAGCAAGGAAGGGGCTGTGGTGCACTTGCAGTTGAACATGCCCTAATTGCAGGCCTTCTTGCGTTCAAACACAGACAGCTATATTTAAACTTGGTGAGTGAAAGGATAATTAGCAGTGATCTGCTTGCTACTTATTTATTTATTTCTTCTGTTGCTCAGCGTCAGGGCTGAGAGTTAATGTTAGTGGTTTAAACCATTGATGAAACTGTGAACTTTTTATCTGGAGGGGGGAAAAAAAAAAAAAGGTAGTGCTACCAAAGCACAGCATGAAAAGTCAGTGTCTGCAAGACAATTCTGTTGGTTTGGTGTTGTTTGGTGGTTGTTTTTTTTTGAGGGGGGGTGTTGTTTGTTTGTTTGTTTTTCTGATTAAAAGCTGTTTTGGCAAACTCAAAAGGGTTGGATTTGAAGTAAGTTTTTTTACTTACACAGCCAAAGCAAGTGTAATCCATCAGGGACCAGTGGACATCCCATCACGATATGAGCTCCTCTATCCCCCAGGATGAAGCACGGTGTGCTGCTTTTGTTATCTGAGCTATAGGCACCTCTGGCTGCGTTTCCTCTGAGTAGAATCTCAACCCTGTATCCATAGGAGTGAGCAGAGGGGGAGAGTTATGGCTCTGTAGGGCATCTTTCTTCCAGCTGTTTGACTTCTGAGCCCTGAAGGTTTTAAAAAAATAATGGTGTCTTCCTGTTACGCCTTGCTGCAAACAAAACTGAATGGCAATATTTTACACCGTGTTTATTTTAATGAACAGCAAATCCAAAAAATATGCCGCCACCCAGCTATTTAAGTCTTTGGAGACACATCTGCTGTGAATTTTGCCTTATTCTTTGGAAGTTGAGATAAACAATGGCTTTTGATCTGCAAATAGCAAAAAACATTTTTGGGGGAAGATTTCCAAAGGATTGCTGCATTTTCAGAGCTTTCTCTTATTTATACAGTCAAGTTGGGATTTGGCTAATGGAATCTTGGCATGATGACCAATTGTATGTATATATGATTTTGTATGTGATTTTGGCTCACAAGATCCCATTCCCCTCTGTGGTATGGATGTTTATCTCTGGGCGCATGGTACGTGAGCGCGTTGTACTACAGCTTGTGCATTTAGTGGTCTATCAGAAACTGCATCTGAAAGCTATACCCTTGCAGTGCAGGATCTGCCAGACCTGGAGGAAAAGAGCAGAGTGAATGAATTTCTTTCAGCTTTTTTCAATGTCTAAAATAACCCAGCTGCCAGTCTTTTAAAAAGAGAAAGGAAACCTCACCAACAGGGCGAGTGCTGGCAAGGTATTGGTAACCAGTCTGCTGAAATCAGAGGATGGAAGACCCATCAGATTTAGCCTTGGTGTCAGTACTTTAAGTAAAGATTTTCTTTACTTATTTGCTTATGTCTTCTATGAAGTTTGTAATTATATTGTCTGGTCTGGATGGTTTTGCGCTTTGGTGAAATTGTTGTAATTTATTAAAATTAGAAATAATCTATTGCCAGCCACACGTAAGTTGGCATCACATAAATTCCTCATGCGTGAAAGTAACTCGGTGGAGCACACAGCTAGGCAGTTTTTGCAACTTTATTGCATTATTGCATAAACTCTGTGGGGAAAAAGTTATTTGTTATACAAGTTCTAGGCCTGGATAGTGGTGCAAGCACGGGAGGGTGTAAAGGTTTCTTGGGTAGTGTCCCAGGTGGAACAGTGAAAGCTCTCCTGCTGGAAGCACTTCAAACCAGAGCTGGAAATGCACTACAAAGTGTGTAAAACAATTGTTTTGCAGTGGCAATGAGCAGGGTCTTTTGCACTTGTGGGGTTTTTTAACTGTTCTGTGTTTAAGCCACGTCAGGGAGGGGCACGGGACTGAGCGTACGAGCCACCCACCTGCACCAGCCACATTGGGCTAAGGAGATAAAGATGGTTCTTGCCTTTTGGCTGGACGGAAGAGCCACATCTATGTCCTGCAATTGTGGCAGGGTGTCATCTCCGTGTCCTTTAAAAGCAGAGGGAAACAAAAAAGATAGGAAGGAGTTCTCTCAAGCAGCAAAGAAATACCTGACAATAAGCTGAATGAAAGGGCAAAACCAGAGTTTTTCCTTCAGTATTTTGAAGAGGAGTTCTGTCAGACTCACTTTTACCCTAGGCCTAAGATAAGTATGTATTTAGATGAGTTTAGGTGAATATTTAGAATATTTAGATGAATTCTAGGCAAGAGGGTCTTGACAGTGAGCAGACCATCAAATAAACAAGTTTTGTCTGCCTTCCAAGCCCATTGCTATTTTTAAAGAAATGATGCCAAGGAGATTTTAACTCAGACACTAATTAACGAAATGAACTCTAATACTTATTAGAACTCCACACTTCTGCTCCAGTGAATTTGTCTCAGTTAACTATACCCCACAGAGGAAATGAATCCCAGAAAAACTAAACTTCATGCTTATCATCTATGAAGTAAATGAGATTTGATCCAAAATTTTTTTATACAAACATCAATTATCATAATAATGGGAGAGAGGGGAAAAAATCCAGAAAGAGCTCTGTAAATGGCAAATACACATCTCTCTCAGACTCAGGATTAGATGCTTCAAATTATGCACATTTATAAGAAGGACCCGAGTTTTAAAAATACATGTGAATGATTTCTGATCCTAATCCTTTTAAATGTCCACAAAAGCTATCAAAATATGCACACTTCTCAGTAGTCCTAATCTCCATTTGTTAATGGGAGCTTAATCTTTTAGAAACAGACTTGTTGTAAGAGTAGCTTTCATGTTTTGCAGCAATTTGAGATCACTGTGGAAGTTATTAGGCCGGTGTAATAATTATACTGAGGGAAAATCAGAAGCCAGGCTCAGTGGCATTTCCTAGATGCCAGATGTCTGTGGGATTCACTCTGGTGCTGCAAACCCCTGCAGTAAAGGCTGGTGTGCTCAGGAAACCTGAAATTTCCTTGCTTGTCTTCTAATGAAATATGTTGCCTTTATGTTGCTCTGAGGGATGTAATGTCCCTGAGTGGGTTGCTCTGAGCCTGGGAATTTCTGTAACAGCACTGAACTTTGGCTGAGTTGTGTGAATAGTGGGCCTTGAAATACTCTGCCATGGGGCAGTTTTTTTGTGTAAAATTGCAGTATGTGTTCTTCTGCTGAGAATTCATGACATGCAAGGGATAAGAGATATGCCCTGTCCATAGGCTTTGATAGGTTCTTGGGTATGATGATGTGTGTAGATACGAAGTAAATAATTAACTACCTTCAGTTCAGTCCATTTCAATTAATTGACATTTTTCTAAACCACTGAAATGTAGGCATCCAGCTATCAGGCTGGTGGAGCCTTGCTGTCTCTGCCGGACAATTCAAGTATGCAGTCACAAGGAAGGAAAGAAGGAACCAGGTGATGGCTATCCGGAATCTAAGGGAAAGGCTGGAGGCTGGCCACATGGACCTTTACTCTGAACAGGGAAGCAGGCTTCAGTCACTGTGCTTTGAGATTGCCATGGAAGGAGGAACGGCTGGGCACTCCCTTCCTTTCCCCCTCCAGCTTGTGCCAACATTTTTCCTCCTATTTCAGTGTGTTTGGTGTAGAGTTCACAGATAATACGGACATTTTGATCTCTCAGCAAATACATGGGCTGTGAGAAAAAGGAGGAGACCCAGTGCTTTCAGCAGAGCAAGCATTTTTCAATGGGGCATGCAGCCCAGGCTATGCCAGCATGGCCCAGCCAAGCCATCGCTGTGACTGCGACCCACCTGAGCTTCGCCATCAGCTGCTGTGCAGCCCTCTTCTTTGAAATGCAGCAATAACCTGTCGCTGAAGTCTAATGCAGTGTTTCTAGGCTTGTGATTTCATTGTGAGTTTTCAGTGTTTAATACTGTTTTGGTTTGGCTCTTATAGTCACATTCTCAGTGGTGATTTTTTTTCAGTGGCTGCTGAAGTTCTTTGGTGTTGGAAATTTCCAAAACCACAATCCTGCCGTGCCCACGCATTCAGAAATTAGGAAAAAAAGAGAAAGAGACATAAAAATTTACNACATGGGCTGTGAGAAAAAGGAGGTGTTATTTTTTCTTAACCCTTATTAAAGGAGGGTGTTATTTTTTTTTATATTAAATGAAGTTGTAATGTGCTTTCTGTCTCATCCTCATGTTTCTGGAGGCCTGACTCATGATGTTTGTACACTTGTGGCTGGCAATGCTGCTGTTGACTTCGAAGGACTTTGGCTCAGGCTGAAATACGTCGCTGCAGCTTTTATCTCAGGAAGGCCTCTTCACAACAATTTACAAAGATGAGGTGACCTGAAGTTCAATAGCACAGTCCTTTGGAAGGCAAAAGTCCCTTTGGGAGGAGACTGGTTTTGTTTGTTGTTTTTTTTTTTCCAGTTCCAGCCTCTTAAGAAAATCCTGATGTAAGCAGGAGTGACATGCACTAACACATTTTGTGATTGCCCAGGCTCAATAATGATGAAAATAAATGTGAGATTGTTTTCCAAAGGAAATTAAACACGGAGCAAGCAGAAAGTGTCTTCAGCAATTTCACAGGAGGTAACATTATACAGCAACTTCTACCTTTTTCCTGTGAAAGCCCTATGAAGCTACACTTTATGATGTGGGGGTCTCTAGGCAGCAAGAGGGTCTCCTTGTGGGATGAGAGCTCTGCCTGGGCTCCTTGTTACTTAGGTAAGGACAGGAAGAGAGGGGTATTGTCAGTGATGCACAGAGTTCCTCCAACCTCTTCTGCTTGCAAGTGGGAGTGAGGAATGTGTTGGCTCTTCTTCTCTGACATGGGGGATATTAACTCCCTCCGTGCAACTGGTCCTTTTATTAAGGTGTCAGAAGGAGTAGGAAGGGCAAGGGGAAATCTAGGAGGAGAAATGTACTGACTCAGATAGCAAAGGAAAATGGAGAGGGTTTAAAATGTGAAAGATCCCCAACAGGAACAGAAGCAATTACTTCATTGCAATTTTTGATAGGTTTTTTTTGTTAGTCCCACCACTATGTCCACAAACAGAGCAAATGCTTCTTTATCTACAAAAATCAGTTGATTCTGCTCTGTCTCTTCCACTTTATCTCCAGAAAACTATCTCTTGGCTCAGCTCCCCTGATTCCTGTTCAGTGGAAAATCTTTATTCTCCAGCTCTTTTGCACTGCAATGCCCACCAAGTGTGGGAAAAGTGGGGATGCTCTCCGTCTAGCATCAATTACTGCAGGAGCCCATCTGTCTGCAGTGGCCAGCAGAGCTGACGTGCTGGACCCTTACCAGCTCCAGCCCTGCCCTGCCATGAAGATGAGGAGAATTGTCCATAGGTTGGGATTTTCCAACAGGTCTGTGAAGGGGGCCTAAAAACACAGCCTATACAACAAAAACCAGCAAATGAGTAGGTTCATGGCTTTAAACGATTTGTTTGCAAACAAAGGTTCTTGAAGAAAGTCTCACTCATGTCAGCAATCTTTTTTATTTTTTCCCATGGAATAAATGCACAAGGTAATGGTGCTTTCTTTTGCTTTTGTTCATTATATTTCGTGTCCTGTAGGGCTCAACAGCTTCAGTAGCCTTCCTGCTGCAGGAGGAAGGAAATGAAAAAGTTGGAAGTCGGGCTTTTTGGCTTTTGTGAGGATGCTTAGGTTTATCAGTATACAGTCAAAATGGGATATTTTGCTCAGCCACAAAGTTGGAGTAACCCCCTTGTAGCTCCTGTGTTACCTCTTACTCTAGTTATTTTCGGTAGGACTTCAGAGCTCAGAGCATCCCTATGATTACCGCAGCATCTGGCCTCATCACCGCCAAAACAGCTTTCCCTGAGCCCAGCAGCACACCTTATACTGTACGCTCCCAGCAGACTGCAGCCTTCTGACCTGTTTGCTGCACCTCCCGTCATCTGCCACCTCCTCAGCTGCCCAGCTGACTGCCGGCGGGACCGTGCGTGCGGGGAAGCTTGGTGGGTCACAGATTTTGTGCCTCAGAGAGGTGCTGCCGTATGAAGCTGATACACTAGATGGGGCGGTTGTTATGCTGAGCAGCAAACGCTCTCTGATGTCTCTCCGGCATCAGATTTCTGCCTGGATCACCTGCTCGCAGACGAGAGGATTTGAAATATAAGCTTGTTTATATGAAGTGAGCAGCCCTCCTACAACAGAGTCAGCAGATTGCCCTGAGCCGATTTCACCTGGTTTCTGCTCCTTCCCAGATGAAGTCACGGCAGGGTCATCATTAGTTTTGGTGTCTTTAAATGCAATCTTGTCTGTCTTTAAAAGCATGAAGCTGGAGTGGGATGGAATGGCGTGGCAGTGTCTTAAATTTCCTGAAGCCACCCCCCCCCCCTTTTTTAAATCCATAAAATGTATATTTAAACAACACAAAATGTTATTTTCAGCTATTGCTCTTCCCTCAGCCAAGGTAATGCTGCAAGCTTGGCATTATCGGTTGTGCTGGTGAAACTGAACCTCCTTGTAGTATTGATTCTGCTGTACTTTGGTGAGGGCTTGCGTGTTTTATATTGATCTGTCAAAGAAACTGCTGAGGGGTGGGTGAGCGAGATCACTTGTCTGTGTTGTTTGGGAACTAATAGAAGCTCTTATTCTTTGCCAGCAGCCTGTTGCACACCTGGACATTGATTCGTTATAAGAAAACTTGGCTTTAATTAGAACCAGGTTTTCCAGTATCTGTACAGAGTACTTTGACCCCAGTCCACAGCAAGTTCACAAAGGCAGACTCTCAGGCTGAGTTGTTCATTTATTATGTAGTCTTCTGAAAAAGAAACCATTAAAATAATTGGACTAAAATTTTTGCATGTACTGAACCTGAAGTAGTCTTTTCTAAACCAAAAGTCAATGAGATCTATAAAATGTGTTCAGAAATACACATCTAGACCTGCATTGGCATTGCGCATTGAAGCACATATAGCTTACCCTGGCATTTTCCTGGCCTGCTAGAGATTTAAATTTGATATATGCAGCTCTAAGGGCAGATGCAGAATCCCTTGACTGGTCTGAAAGAGTCTGAAAACAGAAATTCCTTCTCCCAGCCTGAAAACTCCAGCATTAGAAAGGCTTTCCCCAAAAGCCTAAAACAGAGACATCACTCATTCTTTCCAAACTCAAAACAGTTTTATGGCAGGAAAAAAAATTTGGTTTCCTTTTTTCTTTATTCGAGGAGGAGGAGCGCCTTGCTACATTTTTACTTTTTGACTGTGTGTCGTTAAAAACATCCCAGTATTGTTAAGTGGTTCATATACAATTGATAATTATCAAAGATATCTTCAAAGTGTTCAAGTATGCCAGTACGTGTGCAACAGATTCTTTTTCTATATGAAATAATAAAAGTATAGACACTAGATATATGACTAACAGTAAGCTAAAGCAGTTTTCGCATGACGTATCCTCCAAATGAAACATGGAAAGAACACTTTTACTAAATTATCAAAACATTGCTCAATTATTTATTCAATACTGCCTCAAACAATCATGAAAACTGACTCAGTGAAAAATGCCTGCGTCATTTTATAGAATGTAATCCATGTCCTATAAAATTAAAGCGTTAAAGTAGTACAAACATAATCAGAAGTCCAGGAAATTACATCTGTAAGTTCTGGCCACCTCCCACATATATGTGCAGATGAATATAACAGGGTGGGGGTGGGGAAAGAAACTTAAAAAAAAAAAAGGCCCTTAGAATAGCTCTTGTTAGCCAGGTCCCAGCCGAGTACAAGCCTCTAGCAGCCATACTCTTCCAGCAATCTCCAAGCAGCCACTGCAGCATCTGCAAGACTAAAGAGCCGAAGCCCCCTCATTCCACAGCACCCACAAGAGATGCTTGGTGCATTTCAGCCCTGGTGGCTCAAGACTACCCAGGGCTGCTGCAGGCTTTCTGAAAGCTTTGGGGCAGGCTGTGTGGCAAGAGCCGGGTGGTGGAAGACCTTCACATCCTGGACTCTGGGGGAGGAGGCGTGGTGTAGTTCCACCCAGGTCTTGAAATGTGTGGTTGATAATACACTTATGTCAGGATGAAAAGCATAGTTGTTTTTCTTACCAATTTGAAAATTACGCACTAACCTATTTTGGATTCAGATACAACATTGACCTGAAGATGCAATAAATGCAGTGGCCTACTTCCCTGCTTGTCACAGCCTTAGGACAACATAGTATCTGAATGCTTCCTTTTAGGTTCACTGTTCAGCATGCTTCCAAAGTGATTTAGTTCTTGATTTGGACATAAAAGCCTGTGGGAGATGTTATAGCAGAGAATTTGCAAGTTCTGGCTAAGCACATTAGAAGGTTTGCCTATTGCACTTGACTTTTCTTTCATAAATAGAAATGTGATCGTTAAATGTGTAGTAGGAGAGTCTCTTTGTGGACTGGTCTAGTTCAAAAAATGATATAATTTACTTAGTTATCTTTAAACATCATCTTTTTCCATAAGAAGCATGGCAAAATTAATACAAAATCACCGAAATTATTACATTACTAAAATGTTAAGAGACTCTCATAATTGTGCAGAGAACAACTGGGCCGTTTGGCTGATTTCTCACAGAGACAGGCATTGACCGGATTGTTCCCGTAATTTATATGGGCTCACTGAAACATGTGAGGCCAGTACAATCTTCTTTGTAGATCTGCTTCATCTTTGACATGTCATCTTGTAAACCACATGACAGCAACTTGAAAGCATTTACCTCCTTTAACTGCTATTTGTTTGTGCTCTTCAAAACCATTTCACTGAAGTTGTTTTCTCTCCCTGTATTTGCTGGGCCTCTCTATGGGGCCTTGTCCTTAGTTTGCAGGGTTCTAACATCCCCAACAGCCCTCACTCAGCCAAGCAGCTGCCTTGGCCTGGATTGTCCATGCCAGATATGGAAGAAGCTTTTTCCTTTTGGTATAGCAACACAACCCTTTGTTTGGAGGTCCCTTTCCCAGGATCCGCTGGCAGGAGGTGGAGATGGTCTGGCTGGAGGGGATGAGTGAGTGTGGCATGCTGTCTTCTCCATCCCTGAGAGCCAAATGGGAAATTTAATTACCTGTATCTGCATAACTGTTTCCATGTAGGGCTTCCCAGAGCAAGCCGTGGTCATGCTGACAGAGCTGCAGCACTCCACTACATGGTGGAGGAGGTGAGCTTGCTGCACAGGCCCAGGACACCTACCTTGGTGGATGACTTTGGCTCTTTGGGAGGGTGTTTTGCAAGTCATTGTTGCTTGACAGTGCCCTAGTCTCAGTGTGGTGTTTTATAACAAAAGGTGCAGACCAGTCAAACTAAAATTCATCCCATGAAGGTTCCAGAATGAGTTATGCTGAACGATTGGCAAGTACTTAGAAGACAAGCAAGTCAATAATTAAATGAGAGAAAATGTGTGGTAAATATATTTGATTTTCTACTTTTGGAGGGCTAAGTTGCCTAGTGAAGAAAAACACTAGACATCTTGATTTCCTATATCTTCACAGAATCACAGAATCACAGATTGGTAGGGGTTGGAAGGGACCTCTAGAGATCATAGAATCATAGAATGGTTTGGGTTGGATGGGACCACAAGGATCATCTAGTTCCAACCCCCCTTCCATGGGCAGGGACACCCTACACTAGACCAGGTTGCCCAACGCCCCATCCAACCTGACCTTGAACACTGCCAGGGAGCGGGCATCCACAGTTTCTCTGGGCAACCTGTTCCAGTGCCTCACCACCCTCACAGGGAAGAATTTCTTTCTAACATCCAATCTAAATCCCTCCTCTTTTAGTTTATACCCATTACCCCGTGTCCTGTCACTGCACTCCCTGGTAAACAGCCCCTCTCCAGCTTTCCTGTAGGCCCCTTTAGGTACTGCAAGGCCGTGATTAAATCTCTCCAGAGCCTTCTCTTCCCCAGGCTGAACAACCGCAACTCCCTCAGCCTGGCCTTGTAGGAGAGGTGCTCCAGCCTCCGATCAGCTTTGTGGCCCTCCCCTGGACTTGCTCCAGCAGCTCCATGTCTTTCCTGTACTGCAGGTGGGGTCTCACAAGAGTGGAGTAGAGTGGGAGAATCGCCTCCCTCGACCTGCTGGCCACACTATTTCTGATGCAGCCCAGGACACGATTGGCTTTCTGGGCTGCCAGCGCATACTGCCAGCTCATGTTCAGCTTTTCATCAACCAGCACCCCCAAGTCCTTCTCCTCAGAGCTGTGCTTGAGATTGCACTGACCCATGTGCAGGACCTTGCACTTGGCCTTGTTGAACTTCATGCAATTTGCACAGGCCCACCTCTCAAGCCTGTCAAGGTCCCTCTGGATGGCATCCCTTCCCTGCAGCATGTTGATCACACCACACAGCTTGGTGTCGTCAGCAAACTTGCTGAGGATGCACTTGATCCCACTGTCCATGTCACTGACAAAGACATTAAACAGTGCCGGTCCCAGTACCAACCCAAGGAACACTACTCGTCACCAAGTCCAACCCCCCTGCCAAAGCAGGTGCCCTACACTAGGCTGCACAGGCAGGCATCCAGACAGGTCTTGAATACCTCCAAAGAAGGAGACTCCACACCCTCTCTGGGCAGCCTGTTCCAGTGCTCCGTCACCCTCACCGTGAAGAAGTTCTTTCTCATGTTCGAGTTGAACTTTCTGTGTTCTAGTGATCTTGACATCAAAAAGGTTTTGAGACTGCTCCACAGAACTGTTTTAGACGTAAGCTAAGGAAATATGGTCTAGATGTAATCTCCATGAAAAGTGGGTGTACAACTGTTTAATAAATTGCGCTCAAAAATATTTATCAGTAGTTTTCTGTCAGACTAAAAAGGCATCTCAAGCAGGATCTTGCAGGAGGCAGTCCTTGGCCCAGTTCTACTCAATACTTCAGTTTTGATCTGAATGTGGAATTACAGAATACCCTTGCAAAATCTGTAGCTATTACCAAGCCAGGTAAGTTGCAAGCACTTGGGAGGACAGCACTGGGAGTCAAAATGATCTTCACAAATTCAAGCAAAGAGGTAATTCTGTCAACTGGCATACCCCTCCTTTGGTCTGGTTTTAATGTAACTATGGAACACATTATCAAAATCCAGGTAAAATTCCAAAGCACTTGAGAAGTTAATCACTGTCAAGTAATTTATGCCCAATGCTAAGGTTTTGTAAGGATTGAACATAACAGCATTTGAAAAAATGTTTTGGAGGAATGCTGAAGCTACCACATAGAAACCTACCATTTCAAGTTTTCATCAAAATGCTTGGAGTTTGGTGGTTGTCAGACCTGAGAGGGCAAGTAGAGAGCAGAAGGTGTGGGAGGTCAAGGCTACATGTGGTTGTGCCATTTACCCACACTGCTAAACTGAAAGCAAGTTAGAGGAAGGGAATTATCGAAAGACAGTATGCCTGTGCTTGAAAACCAAGATGGAAAATGAAGTATCTAAGAGGAAACAATGTTCATTGTAATGCCATTGTCCAGGCTGACTGCAGTGACAAAAGAAAAAGATATCAGCAGTGAAATAATTAGCTGTTTCAAATTCATTACCTTTTAATAATTCAAACTCTATTAATAATGCAGGTAAAATAATATTTCAAGTATATTTTTGTCAGGGTCCTTCTATAATATTTGCTTCCTCACTGAATAAAAGAAGCTTATGCTTCTCACCACCCTGCAATGTAAAGAGAAGGGCAACAGAGCTCTAAAATACCTAACCGCCTTTTGTAACAGCTTTAATGAGCTTTTCCATATTGCTCTCAAGAGGGCAGCTTTCTCTGCTTTTCTATATATGCTCTCTGGACAAATTCAAGCAGCATGTTCCTGATGAAATTTCGTTATTTTTAGAAATAAACGAAGCAGAATACATCATTTCCCCTCCTACACCTTTGTTGATGCTTTAATATAAAGACCCGTGTTCAGAAGTTAATTACAGCATCCTAGATTGCACACCAAATAGGCACCGCAACTGCAAGTGGGTGCTATTGTAAAGGGAAAAGAAAAGGAACAATGCCGTACAAATGTCTTTTTGGAGTTCTTTTTATGTCTGATTATCACCCCAGGATAACAGTGCTGACTTGTTTGCCACAAAAGCGATTAAACTGCCTCCCGTGACACCCTGGGAATGGATGCCCAGGTGAAAGGCACGTTACAATAAACAGGGTATTTTGGGTAATAGCTAAAGAAGGAAAGAAATATCACAAATCAACTTGTCATGCAGATTTGGTCCCTTTTTGAACTTTTACGCAATCTTATATGCTGTTTCACTTAGGAGGTATTCTATTGATAATAGAAACAGGAATGTCTTTGATTTCTTCATCTGTTTGTACACCAAGTTCTGTTCCCCTGAAGAGAGCAGGAGTCAAACAAGAGGGCATCTCTTCATTGCCTGCGGCTCAGCCTTTTTCAGCTGGCCTTTGGTCCTTAGGTTTTTCTTGGGATTTTTTTCCCCAAGTTTCCCTGGCTTCATTGTTGCCTCCTTGGTCAAATTCTCTGGTCTTTCTGCCCTTCTTCCCCAGGCATGCATGCTTCAGAGCAAAGCCTCCAGTGTTTGTTTCACCTCTGTGTTTGTCACACACATTTTGCAGTAAGCTCTAGCACACATGCTCATTATCAAATTGCAATAAAAATAACCAGTGCTGTTAACTAGCCTCCTTCAGGGCAAATACATATTTTGTAAGAGTTGAAACATATCTGTCATTTTATTACCTTTGAGGTGCATTTGAACATCTGTTTTGTTGCTGGTTTTAGAAAATCTTCAAGCTGTACAAGGTAAAGAGATCCTCTGTGTGGTACTTGACTAGTTAAGGACAAGAGTTTAGCAGAAGTCAAAGAGAACACAGACATTCCTGTGACTGACAGGCGTACTGAGAGTTAAATTGCACATACACCAACAGACTGTCAATTCACCACACTTTCTGCACTTGAGAAGTGAAATCAATCTCTGACTATTAGTTGCTAAAATGAAATATCCTTTGGTGCAAGTATGAAGCATCTTGTACCGGCAGCATCTAGAGCTGTGATTCTTAGTCTAGCTGGATCCCTTGAGCAGGCTGATCAAGCAGAGGAAGTACTTATTTGTGAATATCTCACTTTGAATTAGGAAACAGCAAGTGAAGGAGACATACGGAAAAAGGTGAGTGTTCTACTTCAGGGGTCTTTTCTGGCATGACATAGATGGACCCATTTAGGCATG
Organism: Psophia crepitans; assembly: GCA_013399095.1. NCBI lineage: Eukaryota > Metazoa > Chordata > Aves > Gruiformes > Psophiidae > Psophia > Psophia crepitans. The sequence goes on along the minus strand of VWZZ01005328.1, from coordinate 124,912 downwards.
CTGGGAATGCCTCACTGTTACAGCCCATTCAGCTTAAGCTCCTGCCAGTGAAGGAGGAAAGTAATATTTGCAACTCCATGGAAACTCAGGGGCTGAAGTAATAGTAACCCTGAGCTTGAGGAGATGAGACATAATTCCATCAGACCTCATACAGATACAAATTGCTTATATGGATACCATAACTTGGACTATATGTGGGTAAAGTGAATCCCTTCTATGTGGAATAGAAGTTGCAATGAAGTGAGAATGCAGTCCCAGAACAGTAGTATAGAAAATAAATTTATATATATTAATATAGATAAACAGATACTTTTAAATGCAGTTGGAAGAACACACTCAAGCAGTGTCCTTTACTCTGTTGTAGTCAGGTTCTCCTGCCATTCTCCTTTCCAAATATTGCAGAACACCTGGCAGCAACTAACAGTGCTCCTTTATTTAATGGTGACCTCTGACTGATGGATTTTAATTTTTTAATGCGCAGTATGGAGTACAAAAGCAACACAGGTTAGCAGTGAGATCTGCATGATAACCAGCAGGACCTCAGGGAAAGAGACCGTAAGGTAACAAACTGAAGTTACACCTCTCCATAGTGGATCTTTTCAAGTGTTTCCTCTCGTTGTTTCTAATTTATGTCTGCTCAGATTTCTGTCTCACGAATCAAGTTACAAAACACTAACCTCTAAAGAGTCAGTCAAGTTTGTCTGACTAAACGTACAGTGCATAATGTGCAGTGCATGGCTTCGTACTAGTGGTTGTTCGTCAGCCTCCAAATTTTGAAAAACTTCTCTTTCTTTCTCACTATTTATTTGACTGTTTTCCTATGGGTGGCATTTGACATTTAAGTGATAATTATCTCGCTCTCACTTGCCTAAATTTCACTTCAGCTGGGAGAGAGGGACTAAGGCAAATGACAATAAGTGTCTCAAATGCACTCTTCTATTCCAGTAAGTCTTAATGTTTTTACTGACACTACAGAAATCAAACTGACGTACCCAGAATCTCCCCTATTCTATGTCCAGAGGTGGAGTCCTGGCCCCACTGAAGTGCAAGTTTTGCTGTTGGCTTCACCATGAGTGGGATAGAATCATAGAATCATANCATTACCCACGAAACCAGGGTAATCCTGATCCAGGATGTCACCTCGGATCCTTAGAACAGGATATATTGTCTTTCCTTGGTTTGCCTTCACTGAATTATCTGTTAGCAAATTTTAAGGCAAAACAGAAAGGGAAATATGTTTATAACTCTCAGTAAAGATAAATTCCCTCTTTTTTTTATTGTACATAAAATTGCAAGAGAGAAATCTGCAGAACACACAAGAGGAGAAGTCGTGGGCAAAAGGTAAGAATAAGGTCCCAAGATAAGGAGCAGGGTAAAATGTTTTATAAATCTATTATATGCAGTTATTAAGGCATGATAAAAGTCTGGTATTTCATTTCAGCAATGATAATGAAGACTGGCCTTTTCACATAGATTCATAGCAGTAATGCCAGGGGGATTATTAGGTCTGACTTGTGCGATACAAGCCCTTATATTACTCTCATTTACCCTTTTGTTTAGCTCAGTAACTTACGTTTGATTGTTGTCATCCAGAAAGACATCCAGTCCTGATGTGATGACCTTCAGAGACAGAAAATCCACTGATAGCCTTGGTAGCTTAATCACATTTGCTGATGCAATAGATACTTGTTTTTCTTTGAAACTGCCTGTTCTCAGTTTTCCACCATTGTTTCTTACTGTAACTTTCTCTGCCAGACTAAAAGTTTTCCTTGGTGCCTTGTCCCTTACGACTCAAACTGCGTGTTCACTTTTTACATTTCAAAAGAAGGCTGAAGCATTTTTGCTCACAGTAGCCGTCCTCCTCGAGTTGAGCCCTGAGAGTGAGGTCTTGCTGCACCAGCCACAGTGTGACTGAGCAAATGGAGATCCAAAACTGGCTGTCCTTGTATCCAGAGCGTCAGTATTGCGTCTTTGTAGAAAAATCTGTCCAAATACAAATACTACATCTAGCCAGATATCATGATGGCTTCAGAACATCCAAAGATGTTCAGAGATTTTCAAAGCCAGAACATTTTATAAACAGGCTTTGTAATTGTCTAGCCCAGGTGCAGGAAACCTGCAGCCTGAAAAATGCGTTTTGAGTCTGGGACTTAATTTCACAATGTACATATGGAAACAAATTTTCTATTCCTTGTTATTGTTGGATAATACGGAGAATTATATCAGCCTGCTACATTACAGTTTACTCGATAGTCTTATTTTGCCCTGATTTGCCCTATTTCCTATGCCCGAGTTAGCCAGGCACTTTGGATAACAAAGGCCATGCTCTGAGGTAAGGTTTCAGTTGGAGCTCGTCTCTGTTTCCATAGGAATAGCTACTCGTTTGAATGCACTTGTTTGTGATATTTAAAGAGAAAAGGAGAGAGTTTATTTCAGTTTGCTTGACGGAATTCACTTATGTAAGCAATATGTTATATTAATACATGAACACCCATACCAGGGATGGTAAATGGCTGGCTGGGTCTGGTAGCCTTTCTCCCAGAAGGACACTTAGCCAGTTTTCTATGACGGAGAGGAGTATGTCTCTTGCGCACTTTCCCAAATCATAGCCCTAATCCCTTTAGTAGCCATTTGCTTATTCAAGTAAGTTCCAATTTTGGGATACTGTAAAAGGAAACAGAAGGGCACATTTTGTTTCTGAGGGTGCATACTTGATGGTTCAGTGGAAGATGTGTGGCAGTTCTGGATCCATACGCGTTCCCTCTGCTGCAGCCCCACTCGGGTCTGTATGAGCTTGTACATGACAGCCTCTGAGAGTTTGGCTTCCAGCAAGAGGAGAGCAAGGAGGACTAACTGCACCCTGGTTTGTGTGTGTACATGTGCCCGTGAGAGGGAAAGAGGAGGGAAGAAGGGGAAGCAATACAGTAGTAATGGCTGTCTAAGAGGGAGGAGAGAGACAGATGAGTCTGAGACTTATGGCATTTTTACCAGAATTTCAATTAGACCTGACTCTGAGTAGCTTTAATTATACTCTGAAGGCAGCCAGCCTGCCAATAGTCCTGAGCTGGTTTAAATAGTCATAAAAACGCTAGAAACATTAGACGTCTTGTTTCTGAGGCTCCCATTGCCAGCTGTGCAGCTGTGCTCATGGTGGCACCTGCAGTTATTTAATATATATTTCCTTTTGGGCATGTCAGGGCATAAATCATTTAAGCCCATCCAAAGCTGCCCCTCTCCATAACAGGGTCAGTGGGAAAACTAAAGGGGGAAAACTCGTGTTTATTTTTCCAGATGTTTCAAACCAAACACTTACCACACCTTTCTAGATATGAGTTCACTAAAAGCTGGGATACAGAAAAAAGTTAGAGTTTACTTAAATAATCGAGTATTTAGAGGTGGTTTTCTTGTCCTTGCTGTCATCTCCCACAGAGCACCCCTCTTCATGACATGCTGAAACCTCCTTCTTGACCTCTCCTTGCACCCCTGCTTTCCCTTCCCACTGCCTCTGTGCCACCTCTCACTCAGCCCTGCCACTCACTCTGCACTACACTCCAATGTATGCCCAGCCCCTTCCTGCTCCCTCTGAAAACCCATCTGTGCTGTGAAATTCTCCACCTACAACAACCACACATTGCTGTCTGGATCCCACTTTCTTCTTGTTTTCTATCAGTTTAAATCTGTTGACTTCAGTGGTGTTACTTCTCCCCTTGCAGCTTGTGGCAGGAGTCAGAACATCTGCATCTGTCCAGGCTGTTCAAGGATAAAGTCTTCCCAGGGAACAAGAGGTTTCTGGTGTTTGCTCAGCAAAATAAAGCATCCTCTGCACTTAGAGGGGTATATTAACAACATTTCCAGGTTGAACTGTAGCTTCTTCCCAGGAAAAGAGCATCCTTGTTACTGTCCTGCTCTGAAACTCTTTTTCAGCTAAGTGGTTCTGTTGATACAGAAGAGGAAGGGATGTCATTCAAAGGGACCTGGATAGGATTGAGAAGGGGGTCCACGTGAATGAAATGAAATTCAACAAGTGAAATGAGATTCAACAAGTCCAAGTGCAGGGTGCTGCACCTGGGTCGGGACAATCCCAGATATGAGCACAGACCGGGAGAAGCCTTGAGAGCAGCCCTGTGGAGAGAGACTTGGGGGTTCTGGTGGACAAAAGGCTCAACATGAGCTGACAGTGTGCGCTGGCAGCCTGGAAGGCCAACTCTGTCTTGGGCTGCATCAAAAGAGGGGGGACCAGCAGGTCCAGGGAGGGGAGGATGTTTGGCAAAACCTTCTTCTGGTGATGCTGGACATTGTTGCTGAGGCTTGAGGAAGGCTTCTGCTGCAGATCAGTCCTGCCATATGCCAAACCCTCATCTCTAACCCAGGGAAAACAATTCCATGCATATGGTTCGGCACTTCCTCAAGAGACCTTTTGCCTAGGAATTTTCAAGAACGTGCCAGAGGAGAGATGGTTTTCGTATACATAATGCCTGAAGAACACACATCTAACAACTTTGTATTTATAGAGATGTTACTAATCAAGGACTTTGCTGTGGTTTATAAAGCATCCTTTTGCAGTAAGTGGCAATCTTCATTACTGACTGAAAAATGGGCATTTTTCTGTAGGAGAGCCCAGATCTTTTGCTGCCATTCCTGTGCCTTCAAAGTGTCCTTCCCTCCCTCCCTCCCTGTGAAACCATGCCACCACTGGTGGAGAGAAGTGTATTTCACAGAAGGAAACATCTTTTGGAGGGCCACAGATCCCTTGTATGCAGCATGGTCATTGCCCTAGGACTTGATGGATGCTTAGAAGAATTGCATGAAGCTGTATATTTAGAGTGTTGGCGTTGATTCTACAAACCCACAGCATCTAAAACCAAGTACAGCTTATCCCAGAGACACCTGCATGATGGTTTCTGTGTGGGAAGAAACAGACACAGTGACAGGGAAGTGAAACATTTTGCCCGAAATGGCATCTTACAGAGTCAGATCCTTGCAGTGACAAATCTGCATGGAGCTGAGGCAGATTTCACATTTTCTAAATGTGTTCTTAGGTGTCTCTGCCATGATTGGAAACCCCACAGCTGAAGCTGTACATCGATTCTCCAGGTTTGTCAACTCCATGTGGTTTCGGTGGCTGAGCGCCGAGGTGTCTTTTACCCAGCTTTCCCTGTTTGGTTCTTTCTTGGGCAGATTGCTGTGCCTCTGTGAATGCTCATCGATTTTCCCGGGAGTGAAACGTCATTATGGCGGCAGGTTCTGTACCTCAGGTACATTGAGCGACGGGATCGTTAGTGCTCTGTGTCATTAGTGGTCGTTCTAATATATACCCCATAATGCTTTCTCCTCTAGGAGGTGGCACTGATTATCTGATTTAGCTGCTTCATTGGCTCTTAACACTGTACCACCAGGGGCTCACACAACCTCCAGCGTGTTTATCTCTCACTGCTGAGGTGTGGGGAGCAAGAATGGTACGAGCCGTTCCTGCAGGAGGTCAGATGTCGGAGGAGCTTGCACAAAATTGTTCGGGAAGTCCATGGATGAACAAAGAATTGAACCCAGGTCTTAAGTGCCTACGACCAAAATGAACTGTGAGACAGGACCGCCTCGTAGCTGGAGAAAACTGGGGTACAGGTTGATGGAGTATGTCATTTTGGGAAGGGGAGCAGAGAGCTTTGGATCTGTGCAAACCTGATCTTCTCACTCCTTACCCAGAATTGTCCTTAAACAGACTGAGGTATTTTGGTACCATGCAACTATGGATTGTGAAGGAGTTGCTCTGTACTTACAAATTAAACAAGTTTATGCCTGGAATATATGTATATTTAACTTTTAAATAGCAATTGCAGCCTGCTGTTCAACCCCACCTCATATCTGTATCTTTCTTTTGCCCATATGCAGTCAGGGAGACATTGCTTTAATCCTGTAATAACGGCATCTGATCATACGCATTTCTTAATTTTGGTGCAATAATCAAATTACCTACAAGGAAAAAAATGAGTCACATATTTTGTAAAGTTTTTGGAGTTTTTTTGAAGGTTCCTGGTGAGACATTTTCTGTTCAAATGGAAGAGATTTAGATAATACATCATATCAAGTTTCCATTTATAGTTAGCTTTCAAGAGTTAATAAATGGTTACCTGTCACACAACCCTGATGAAGCACCCCAACTCTATGCTTATCCAGCTGTCATAATTGGGACTTCCAATACTCTAGTTAGCACCTCACAATCCCGATCCTCAGCTGACCTGAGGCTGTGACTATATTTGATTTGATGTCAGCATGGGACCTAGGTACACATTACCATCTTCCAGGACTTCTTTGGAAGAAAACTTCTGCTTGTAGGCAGGAAGGGAGCCGTAATATGCTGCCGTGGGTCTTCTCATCTACATGGTTGGGGGACCAGCACCCTGAAGTACACCATGAAACCCATCTGCCCTGAAGTTGGGTTTCAGCCATAGCGCACACACCAGGACCTGTCTGTCACATAGAAATAGTCACCATCTGGAGCTCTTTGTTTCCCTGACATCTGGGTAGGTGCAGCTTTGTGTTGCCCCTGGGGCTCTTCAGCATATGCTGTTGCCCACCTATATCCCCAGGCACAAGGTTCAGTCGTGGTTTCCTATAGCTGCACCATCGCCTGGTACTCCCGTTTCCCAGCCCAAGTGAAACTCAAAGCAAACAAATTGGATTCAAACCTGATCTCTCTTTTAGCTTTAATCAGCACAAAATATTTGCCTACTTGTTAGGATTAATATACGCGTATGCGCTTCTGCCCGGTGGTGGTTTTGTCACCATCCCTCAGCATAGTTTGGGCGCAGTCAGACACCCGTAGGTTTTGCAGCTCTGCAGAGCTCCATCTCTAAACCCGGGAATCTCTTCCTTTCACCTGGGCAGCTTGCTGTTCCCTAGTTAAGCAGTAGCGTCCTGGCACAAAGGCACAGCCCCCTACCCTTCTCTCCCAAGCAGTCTGCCGGGGCTGCAGTGCATCCCTCAGCTGTCTCCAGGGCCTGTGGGGCTTTGAAGACCCACCAAGCATCCTTGCTTTGTCTCCTTTTCTCCAGGAGCCCAGCACTCTCCAGGCAGCTACCTCCCACAGAGGAGTCAGAGAGAACTAGTTGCATCTATCAGGTGGCCATCTCACGGCCTCCAGTTCAGCACTCCTATGCAAGTAGACTTCATCAGCTGCGCATTAACCAATTACCTAAATTGGCACATTAATCAGTTGTCATTAACTGATATGGAGTCTAGCAGATGAATAAGCTCCTTATTGGTAATTTTTAACCCTTTGTATTGGTGTGGTTGTAGCTATCTGTAACATGTACTAATGCAACATGCTTATGATAACTTCTATTTTTTATAAGCTTTTTTATAAGCCACTTATAAATAGAAGCTTAATATGAAGCGTGACAGATTTCTAATCTTTAGTCTCTCTTTAGCCCTCCAAGCGCTTCCTTTCTGGAAATACAGAATATATCCAGTATGCCCTAGATATTCTCCATTCTTGCTGATGACTTTAGCTCTCAGCCATTGATTCTCTCCACTTCTTAATCAGTGTAAATAGATCAGTGCTGCAACTCTCTTTTTATTGAACATTTTAAAAGGACAAATATGATCAAAGGGGCAGTGAAGGAGTGATGAGTAGAAAATACATTTTGTTGCTCGTGCGATGCTGTGGGGCTGAGAGGTGTTCATGTCAATACAATACAGACACAGAAATCTGTATTTCTTTTCCACTGCAATAAAGTGGATTGGAGTAGTGGAGTGAATGGTTTAAAAGAAGGGAACAAATACTGAGAAGATATTGCGTGGCGTTTACGTAGCGTCAGTACTTTGAGGCGTTCCCTTTCCCCAAAGGCAGTGTGTGTAGTGGTCCCCCTTTCTCCACTGGGCAGGCAGTCTGGCACAAGATGCCTTGTTTAGGGTTCCACAGCAAATCAGTGCCACAGTGGGGGATGGAACCCAAATTTCCTGGTACCCTCCATGTACCGCTGCTGTTCACCTGCTGCTGCCAGGGGGGAGAATCTTCTTTTTGAGAATAAGACTTTTTTTTTCATTTATACGGAGAAAACTCTAGAAGTACAGGGAAGGAAAATATTTAGGAGTCTCTGCTGGTTTTGTTTGCTTGTTTGCTTCTATGGGGGAAAGCCTGTGCACCAGACTCAGGTGGTATGGAAAATTTGGAAGTAGTACCTGTTCATCTCAGCCTATGTCATTCAGATTTTGTTGAGTCGAATCCCTCCAGCACGAAGTGTGTTTTTACTTTGATTTTAAAAGAAGTAAAGCCCTGTAGTTACTTTTCACCCTTTACTTACATTCAGCTCTGAACAGCGTAATAATAAATGTCTCCAGGGTATTAATATGTTGACATGCATTTGCAGATAACCACATCTACTGTTTCTCACAAGCCATAGGGAACATCAGGTGCAGAACTTGTACGATTTAAAGCACAGCCAAAGCTAATGGCTGCAAATTGTAACCTAACCTAACACTTTCTCAGCCATGGATTCCTCCCCCTTTTTTTTTTCCTTAAAACTTCTGCTGTTGCGTCACTGGTAAATCACAGCCCTTTGCTCTGTAATATATCCCTTTTTTTATTTAAAGTTTTGCCTTCCTACCCATTAAACCTTTCCTCATTACTTTTCAGAAACGTATATTCAATATTATAGGCTTGGAGTTCTTTTGTTTTCTCCCCAAAGAGGTAAAACCCTGGGGGGCTTAAGTATCAACTTGATAGGCTCGCACAATCTTAATCAGCCTATAATGGAGCTAATGGCTGTTTGTCATCCTTGGAGATATAAATTTCCTGGTGATGTCTACTGCAGTCAGTGCATGAAGTATGCTCTGACTGCCAGCAAGGTCTAATAATCAGGAGAAGGGCAGCCAGCTTCATTAGCGAGAGCGAGACTGAGACCGTACCGGCTGCTTTTCTGGGGAACTCTGCTTTTTTGAATACCGAGGGGGGAAAATGGATAATGCTGGTAAGTGAAAGAAAACAGATCTTCATTCTTAGTGGAGCTATGGGGTTCGTTTGTATCCTGTCTCACTTGCTGCAGGAGATGTGTTTCTTTAGCCTTTGTGGCTTCTTCCTTTTCAGTGTCCTTTATTAAAGCAAATTTCTATGTGTAAAATGTGGCACACTTAAGTTGTTAACCCTTTAACAGTCCGTTTTTTTCTGGTTTAAGTCTGTGCTTCTTCGAAATGTGAAGCTGAACTGTAATGAGGGTCTGCCTTTTTAAGGTTTTCAGTGTTATTTCGGAAGCTGTTAGGAAATGTGGCAGGAGGGGAAAATGCATGCACTTCTGTAGGAAAATCTCTCTTACAGATGGAATAGGTGTGGATAGGTAAATAATAAAGCTATCGAAGAGTAGATAATGCATCTCTCATATATCTTATTTTAAGCTGTTTCTATTTTCTCCGTGTAGTGCCTTGCTCTCTTTTATATTTAGTACATAAAATATTGAATAGGTTTGCACTTTTTATTGTTTTCTTTGATGTTCCAACTTGAGGTCATGCATTTTCATGCCAAATAATGCACTTCACAGTTTCTAAGGAGGTGCACGCAATGCTAACGTTGCATCCATGATGAAATGCATTATTTGCATTTCCCTTTTGCATTACCTTGTAGCACTAAGCAGAGCAAAAAGAGAACTTTTGGGATGGATATTTTGCATGTTGCTTTGACTGCTGTAAAACTTGAACATGTCAATGTCTCACTGATTTATTGGTATTGGTACAATACATGCTAGGACACAGAATCTGCAGTAGATTCAGTGCCCTTTGAAACCTGCTCACATCATCAGATTTGTCTAATGTTGACCTTAAAAGTGATTATCACCTCTACAGTGTGTGAAAAAAAATATTATTGTACAGTAGATTTCAGCGGTGATACTGTACGAGCACCTTATTTTTGTGGGTTTTTGCAGGTGCGTTTTTTTGTTTGTTTCTTTAATGATAATAGCAAAACTCTTGCTTATGTCCTCTAAACTGTCCAGGTCAATCTCATCTCAACTGTATTGCTATCGATTTCTGCCACAAAAAGATTAAAGCGTCTCACTGCTTCTATTTCTATAAAGTTCAAGACAAAAAAAAAAAAAGGAAATTTTTCCAGAAATTAAAATGTTGGCATCATGGAAAATTATATTGCCAGTACCTATGAACTTAAAAACTACATGGTCATTTTTGTGAAATAAATGAGGTGAGGAATATTCTTTGTGCTTTGGCCAGCTTTTAAGAAGCCTTAACATAATAAATGATAATGATGTGAGTCTGATATTCCATGACGAGGCAGAATTTTCTGGTCGGAGGAGAAGGATTCCTGCTCTCCGGCATAGAACGCCTGTGGGCAAGAGATACCCTGGCAAGCAGAGTTGCTAATTCCTCCAGGTTTTTAAACTTCTCAGCATCAACAGCTAATACTATTGAAGTCTTGACAGAGCTATCACTTTAATCCAGCCATAAGAATCTGTTCTGGAATGAGTCACATTTATTTTAAAGGCCAGTTTGGGGCGGGGGGTGGGGGGGGAAGTGAAGAGGGAAGCTAGTATCTGAAAACCATAGAAACAGATTTTCCTCTGTGTGTGTATATTTTTTTTGCCTTAAGAAGATTCCAGTTTGGCTGTTACTCACAAAATTTGGAAGTTAAAATAAGTAAGGCTTTGTTCTCCACACAACTTTACCAAGTATTCTCAAAGCCTTTTATAACACCGGTTTGCTGAATAACTCCAGATTATTATTTTTTTCATGCAGAAACAGTGACCGATACTTTGCATTTTTTATAAAACAATCTGTATACAGTTGAAATTAGTTAAAATAATCCTTTTAGAAGGAGAATTAAAAAGCAGTTGTAAGAAAAAACGCCTAACCCAACAACAGATGGAATTAAGCCTTACTGAGGACGTCACATCAGAGGGTGCGGCCATGCTCCGGCTTCCATAGTAGTCACCAGCAAGCTTCTCACTGCCTGGTCAGGTTGGCCCAAACCCCCAGCAAGCTTCAGCCCCATGCGTGGCATGGGCACACTCCCTTCTCCAGGCAGCTCTTCCAAGAGTCCAGCTGCTTCCGTGCTTTGAGTGGGGTAGGGAATACATCCCTTTCCAAAAAGTTTATAGGGGGCTGGGTAAACACAGCCAGGTCTGCAGAGTTATTTTTCAGGCTCTTGATCCCTAATTGCATCCAAACGGAGTTGGGTGCCAACGTGGGGACTGTGCAGCTGAATACCTCTGTAGATCTGGCCCGTGCCCTCTGACTTCTACAGGGATGCGAGCGCACCTTTGGAAACCCATGCGGTGTAATCTGGGCACTTAGGCGATTGAACAGAACAGAGCAGGATATTTGCAACCATAAAACTAACAGCCTAATTAATTTGTTCTTCAGCAGTTTGCCAGTTGAAATGTAAACATGCTAATATATACAAACTGGATACCTGCCTGAATTCTTCCTAAAGAAATGCTATTTCTGGCAGTACAGAACTGCAGAATATTAGCACAGCTGTGAGTTTCAGCCACTGAGTGTTAGAAATAACAATTTGGTTATCAGTGTCAGTGAATCAGGCCTTTGTTATTAAATTCATCATGTTACCAAAGAGACTTTCAAAGTCAGACCATGGATAATTGTTGGGCAGAACTCCCATCTTCTGCTCTGCATAACAGAAATATCTGTGTAATTCATCACTCATCTTCTGTGCCATCATTAAAAAAAAATTCTGGCCCAAACTGTTATTTAAAAAGATCAGTGTTGCTAATAGGTCATCCCTGTGCACCTTTTAGCTATTTTGGTCCGTGCTATTTCATGGTTTTGAGAAACAAAGTTTTCATTAAAAAAGTCCTTTCCTTTAAATGTTAGATTGCTTATATTTTTAATCTGTGTACTGAGACAGCTTCACATAATCATCGTCTCATGTGTTCCTTTAAAAGCCTTTCCTGGAATAACAATAAAATATTCATCCATCTGTGTATGGCACATCAGGACAGTTCTAGTTGTATTTTTTTGCCTATTTTGGCATCAGCTGTTTATGACAGGCTGGCTGCAGGTATTCAGCCATGAGTCTGCCTGCTGTTACGGGCAGGGGAGGGCAACCAGCAGCCCCCTGCCTGCCTCCACCGGCAGGTCCTGGGCTCCGGCTTTGCTGCACATGTCTGCTTTGGGCCAGATACATCAAACCTGGCGACAGCAATGATGTAATAAAACTGGCTTTAAAAAACCAAGGAAGGGCTGGAAATAACTCATGGGAAAGAAAGCAAATACAAAAGTAGTGAGAAACTTGCGGCAGCAGGAAGAGAGAAGCTGCGGAAACAGACGTGCTCCCAAGCGATGCTTTTTTGGGGGGATTTCCTGTAAGGCATGAGATCAGCATCATCCTTTCCCCCAGAGTCAGCCGTGTCCTGCCCGGGCAGGCATCTCACCTGAAAGTGGACAAATCTTGCACGCTTATTCATACCCAAGGAGCAAGCTGATGCGATGTGCCAAAAGCTGGGGGGAAGGATCTCGTCAGGGTGAATGGCACCGTAGCGAGGTGCCGCGTCATGCGTACCATACCAGTATTGAACACAAATGGGAGGACTCATTTCGTCTTTCTTGGGGATTTAGATGATTTCTTTGCACTTGGAATGTTATTTTAGCAGTAATTTGCTAGCTGTGGTTAATTGTTACCCTGAATTATGTAGGCTCTACAGCTGTGGCTGCAGGCTATGCCTTCCAGTAAATAATCTGCTTCAATGGGACTGGAGGTCTTGTATTTTGAATATCCCATCTCTGAGGAGTATCCAGTAGCACATAAAACTTTATATTTGCCCAGCAGTGAAACTTAGAGCTTAAATAGCAAGACTATTTATCCTGAGGCCTAAAATGCTGTGGGACAGGGTGAACAGCAAGTGTCAATTTAGCCACCTTCTGGGTGATATCACATGCCACAGGAAGGGTTCGAGACACAGGAAGCTGTTTGCTGACTGTAATTCCTTTGCTTGTGAAGTAACTGGTCATTTCTGTCTTTGAGTAACTCAATGGACTTATTTAGCATTCTTTAAATATAAGACTGCTGGGATTGAATGCTGGTTAAGGATTTGACCTTACAGATGCTTTGTAGTCTCTTACCTGATTTTGAGGAAACAGGACACATCTTTTTAAAATGTAAGAGAAAAACACCTTTTTTTTTTTTTTTTTTCCTAAAAGCAAGGTGGGAGGTGAGCTTCAGATTATAATTCTGTTTCTTCATCAGCTCACAGTATTCAGAAACCTCTGATGTGGCCTAGCTGATCTGTATGCAGAAATAGCCTAGATAACAATCTTGCAGTTTATTGTAAGGTTCACTTGTTGCCCATAAAGAGTTCCCCAATCCTTTGGCCAGCTAGGGCTTAAACTTGGCTGAATTGTCCCTACTAATTTGGAAACCTATTGAAACAAACCCACTTGCCATGGAGACAGTGGCAGTCTAACTGTGGGTTTGTCAGCCCTTGAGACTCAGTAACGTCTCCAGCAGTTGTGTCCTGCTGGCAGCTTCTGTTTTGGTCTTTGGTGATACCTTGCTCAAGTGACTTGTGTATGTGTTCTTGGGCTTTTTCCTTCTCTTGTTCTCCCCAACAGCAGGAAGATGCTTTTGGAGAAAGAGAACAGCATGTCTTTTCGCTCCCTTTCACTCCTATTAGTAAGTTCACTCACTGTCCTTGCAAAATGTGGCCATCAGTGATGCCATATTGACTTTTTTGGGTTCATATGCTGTGTTCTATAGACCACAAAATAGTTTGCACACGGACAATACAATACAAAGCAATAATAAATTCTTTTATACTACATTGTGTATCTTTATTTGTCTCCTGTTTGCACTCATGGCCTAGGTTGAAACAGATGCAATAGCATGTCACAGGTCACCGTCTTCCAGAAAGCTGAATTTCTTCTTGTTGTAGTTTTATAATAATACTTGTGGCTTGTGCCTCTTTACCCAGAAGCTGGAACAGTGTGCTTATAAAGCTATGATCTTGGAAAACATTTCAGTAAGGATTAAACTTCCTTATGACGCTGCTGCTTCCAACGTTATTTCCAAGTCTGTATACACGTAGCCCAGAATAACTCCATAGGAGCTGGCACTAGAAGTAACCAAACACCATGCAGGGCTAAAATGATGGAATATTTTCTAATGTAGAGATGGTCCACTCACCCTACTTCAGATGGCTCTCTTCAGATAGAAATGCTGTCATTGCGCTGCGTTTACACATACTCATGATATTTTAAGCAACTCTTATAGTCTCTACAGTACTACTTATAAAGAAGCACCATCAACTCCAGCTGGTTTGGAGAGACGGTATGATACAGATTTCGGTTTTCTGATAAGTTCTGATTCTGTTTTCTGATAAAAGCTAGCCAGCATCAGACTATCAGGTGCTGAGTTTGTGCCTTATGTTTACATCTGCTGGTTGTGTGGTTGTTTTTTTTTCAAACTGCTCTCAGAGCCCTATTCTGAGCTCTGAATCATCACTGCCACCTATGGTGAAGAAGCAAGCGTATACTGAAGTAGAAATCCAAATTTGACAGGTATCGTTTCTCCATACAGTTCCAGCAAGGACCAGACCATAGTTGCAGTCGCCAACCATTTTGACAGCATGTGGGAGCATTTCGGAGGAGGAAAAGTTGCATTAAGAGAGGCACCAGCACAAATCACTCTGAGAAAAGCAGCCTGTGCTGCTTTTGAACACCCCAAATTGAAGGGGATGGAAGTGAGCTGCAAGGGGGGAAGCAAGATCGTATGACCAAGAGGCAGGTGGCTGATAATAAGGATCTAGTCTGCGGCTGTTTAACCATTGTTCGTGGTCTCTAACTGCGAGTCTTTTAGGAAGCTTGATGCTTAATTATGGGGTGACATGCAGGGATATTACTTTGGGCTCTAAAAGTAGACTGGATGGAATTTTACCAAAAAGTCTTTTTTTCCTTTTTTTCTTTTTTCTTTTTGTTCTGTCTCACTATTTAACCATTTTTTTATGTTTTCACATAAAACATTTATGAGACTTCTTCCTAAAGTATAATTGGAAAATATAAGTAGCTTAGGACTATAAGAGTACCTAGCAACCTTCTCCCAGCAGACAGTAGTAAATCCTGAGTAAAGCAGCTGAGTTGCTCTCTAATCACTCCTTCTGGCAGGTGGGGCCCAGCAGCCCCTGGATGAGTATGGGGGTCCAAGCAGCACCCACTGGTGGCCTATGGAGAGGCAGGGTGGCAGAGATGGGTCACCCAGGTTTGTTATCCCACACCAAAGAGCTGCGTGGGCTTGGCTCATCACTAGAAGGGATGTCCCATTTGCTGCTGGAGATGCCAGCATAAAGAAGTAGCCATACTCATTTGAATAAACCAGCCACCTTTTCTGCAGATACTGGGAGACAGAAGCTAATGTGTTTTGTACTGACAGTGGTACAAAAGCATCCTCTCTAAGCACCTTGTGGGGGCAGTGGTAGGACTTCTCACAAGGAACAGAAGTAGGGATGGTGTTTATGGTTAGCGGTTTTCTTCCCAGAGGGTACAAACTCAACCCAGACTTGTCAGCAATGAGGTGCTGAGTTTCTGGGAACATATGGCTCAGACAACAGACCTGAGTGCAGAATTTGGTCCCTGGTAACATCCCATTTTCAAATAAAAGAGAAGGCCCAGGAGAAGCTAAACTGTCCAGGGCTAAGTATTTGCTTAATCTTAGTTTGCTCAGCACCACTGTTCCTCTAACGTAACTATCAAAAATTACCATGAGCGTGTATTTCACAACTTGCTGTACACTGAAGTCCCTTTAAATGTATTTCTAAATAGCAACAGGCCACGTCATAATGATAGAGACAATTCTGTGTCTCTGTAGAGAGGCAGACACAGTGGGAGACAATCCCAGAAACAATCTTTTCATCTGTGGCTTGACCATTGCGAGGAGAAGCCTTGCACGATGTAATTTGAACACAAATATGACAGCAGCTGATATTTCCACAGGAAACAAAGTTGTGATCGATTCGTCCTAGCTCCAGCTCCTGCTGACTCACAAGTCCCTTCTGTCTTTCTCACTGGGACTTGCATCGGTCCAAAAAGCGAGGGGTATTTCGTTTTGGAGGCTTGCATGGAAACCGTGTGGAACAATGAACTGGAAATATGGCACTCTCAAACCAGCAGAAAATGCATGTTGCTGAGAGCTGCTTATTGACATTTAGACCATAGTCCAGCAATGGTTTTCTATGGACATACTGTCAAGGGAGATGGTTTGTCAACGTAGGAAGCCTACGGAGCTCACGTGCGTGTGCATATTGCAAAAGCAGCCTCTATGTTTCTGCTGCTTTGTTTGTAATTGCAGTTGTTATATAAGTCTCTTTTTCTTCTCTTTTCTGTTTTTGTTGTTTATTGTTATTAAAATAACTAACATGACACATTATTCTGTTTTAATTTTAAGTGAATTTTGGCAATTTCTAGTGGTGGGATAAGGTTTAATTGCTTTTGGCATTTTAAAAAGGAATGTAAATAACAGATATTAAACTGGCAAATTATGACAGCTCCCATAACACTTTTTTCAATGGATTTTTTCCATGCATTTTTATTACCCTGAATAGTCAGCCTTAATACTACCTTATTTACCATAAATCATTATTCTAATGGAGACATTCCATTTTGTCAGGCAATACACAATCAGCAGTTTTCAATAAAGACTCTGAAAACTGTTTAGCATTAATTGTGTGACACAAACTTATAAATGCCAGACAATTTAAAATTGGGGCCAATATGCTGCCCTTAAATTGGGATGTTAAGAAATAATTAGAGCGCCGTAAGGGCAGGCTGCCAAATGTAACTTTTAAATTCCCTAGTTTGTATCACTTAGCGCAGTGATTGTAATATATTGTACGGCTTCTGTAAGGCATAAACATTTCTTACACAGCAGCTTAAGGCTCTGAGTGGTGCCTGCAAGAGGTCGAAGTGGCTGTTTACTTTGGCATGTGTGGCTTCAGGAGGCATAAAACACCATGGAATTCAGGAGTAAGGATGGCTTTGAGGTTAAAAATGGGAACGAGAAGCAATGGTAGAGTTCACCTTTCCCACTTTTCCTCAGAAATGAGGTTGTTTGTTTGTTTGTTTTCTCCTTCAGCACCCCACAAAGACCACGTCTACCCTCTGCAACCAGGGCTGTGCCAGAGGCCCATGAGCTGGCTCTGAGCATGTGTATATGGTGCGGTGCCTTTTGCCTGGCGGGCACTCGTCTGAACCTTTCAACAGTGTGGTCACATCGGTACTGGTGGCTGCACCCAGTAGCCAGCTCAGGTTAGATGTCATCCAGTGTCTTACACCTGCATGGCATCCAGCTCAGCACACAGCTTTTCTACTTCCAGCTGCAGAATCTTTGAACACTGTGGTGTTAATTGGTGCAAACAGGCCTCTGAGCCCAACTCTGCTCCTGGTTTTGGAGGTGCCATCCACACCGATGAATTATCTGTCTTATTTAGAAGCAGAAGGTTGCACACTGCTGTGTGAGGGCATCTTGGCAGCTTTTGAGGTTAGATAGCTTAGATAGTGGGGAAAAATACTTTACCTACATGTGGGAAGTTCTGGGGCCAAACTAGCTGTGATGAAGTCTCAGGCAAGATTTTCAGGTCCCTCAAAGTGAACAATTTACTTTGCAACGTCAGCAAGGTGATGAGCATTACATTATATTATTTTATTGTTCTCCTGTTCAAAATAATATAACATTTATTGATGTTCATTGTTTTAGCTCTGGGTGTTTATTCTTCAACATGAATACTAGAAGAGGTGTAGTAGTTGTACACGTATCTCTTTGTTTTCACACGTTTGTCACCTTTGCAAACTCAAATTCCGTAAGTGTCGTGTATATTCTCTAATATTGTCGTTTGGGAAACTTGTTTGCACAGTAGAGTGGGCAGGTATAATATAGTCAAAGAAGACATACTGCTCAGAGTCTTATTTTGAAAATGCTGAAGGGAAAAGAATAGCCAGTGTTATTTCCATCTTCCCACCCAAAAATGTTCCCTTCTCCCAGGGAGGAACGAGAAGGATGGTGGTGGGCCCCCTTCCTCTCTCAGGTGGCACACTGCCTCGCTCTTTCTTCTGCATTGCAGGTGAAGAAGCTAATGACACACCTCTTGAGTGAGGGGGCTGTTTGTACGGCGACTGTTTAAGAGCACTTTTCTGAGAGTGGTGTTTTTCTGCTGTGCGTGCACCAGTGAAGTCTGCTCCTCCCTCCCTGTATTCCCCTCGTGACAGAGAAACACACAGTTAACTGTTGTCTACCTTATGCAATGGCTTGCTACTTCAGTGGCACAAAAACCTCGGTTGAGGTAAAGATTGCCCTGAGCTAAGTTCCCTCATTGCTGCTTGCAATCACAGTTAGATTTCTTTGGGTTTTTTTTTAATCTAAATTTGAAAACTTGAGGGTAACTTCAGCTTTATTTCATCCGGTAGAGCAGATGGCTCCCAAGTGTTAAAGTTTGTGTGCCTTTTCTGGATGCTGATAAGTTGTACAGCCATTTCAGACTACCCTCGGGGTGGACAAAGTGAAGGCAGAAGTTAGCATCATTCCTACGATCAGCATTTAACCACAGTTTTGTGACATCACTACCTCTTGTCTGTGATCTCCTTTTCTGTTGCTCTGCCTTTAAGCTTTTTCCCAGATCAGTAAGTGCTACCTCAAGCAGTAGATCAGTCTGCTAATGGGGAAGGGGGCTGTCACGGCTGTGAAAGACAGTTGATGTGAACTTGCTTAAAAAAGCAACATGAATAAACCTCTCAGCACAGTGCGGATAGAGCTGTGCGACCTCAGGCTCCCCTTTTCTCTCCCTCTGGCACACCACACTTGCCTTTTGCACCTTTGCCTTTTTACAGCTTATCAGGAGGCACCTAAGCATTCAAAGGATGCAAAAGTGGTGTTTCTTACGGCACCATGTTGGGTTGGTCCTGATAACGCCTGTGGTCCCCTCCACTTGCACGTACCCACACTGGTCTGCATGCTCAGTGTCAACCTGCATCACTGGGGTTTCTTATCTTTTATTTTTTAATTTCCGTCCATTTTCACAGTCGCAGTGTATTAAGGGCAGAATGAAAAGCAAAACCAAGTGTTTTGACAATATTAGTAGCTTGGCAACCACAAAGCTTTCCCGTGGCTTTGCAGAGGAATTTGGAGTACTTATTTTCTGTACTTCCCGTGCTCGTGCTATGCGCTGTGCACTAGAGCTCCAGTTCTGCAACTGATGCCACGAAAGTAGGTTGCTGTGCTCAAATCCAGTGTTTGCCTGAGTCTTCTGAGTTCAGTTTTAGCACTGGTAAGACAGCATACGCACTGCTGGTTTAGGCTGCTTCCACCATGGGTCATCCATCAGCTGTCTTATCCCATTTGGAAGGAGAAATGGGTGAAATCTTAATGTCAGTTTGGTTTCTAGAAACACAGAAACAAAATGGTAAGAGAACACTTAGCTGTATCAAACTGGGCTGCTTCTCAGCTGGGAGAAAAAGCAAAGGAAGTTTTCATGTGCCTCATGACTTCCCTCCTTGCCAGCTCCCTGGCCACACTGGCTAGACCTGAATGCTCAGAGGTTCTTTACAGCCGGTACAAAAGGACATACCACAGCTGAGAAGTGGTGCCTAAGACATTTTGGATTTTGCTATGTCAAAGATGACTAGCCCAAGATTTTTACCATCCTTAGCAAACATATCAACACTTCCACTTTGCTCCAAATTTTTTCTCCCATTTCAGCAAACATTACATTAAACCAAATTCTGTTACATGTTCATTTATAGAACAAGCTGTCTCCTCATAATATTTATGCATGACTGCATCACGTTGTCTTTGCAGTTCAGGAGGCACTGCAAAAACATGGGAGCAAAAATGTTTCCCAAGTGAAACAACTCAATATTCAGCACACGGAGGGCTGACCTGCGTGGGTGATGCTCAGCCTGTGCAGAGCATGCAGTGCTTAGGGACACTGTTAGAGAGGAAGAGCTGGGTTAGATGGACCTTTCCTACACACAGAGGAGGGATGCAGGTAGGGTGGCGAGGCAGAGAGTTCCCAACCAACTGCAAGTTGTGTTAGTGTATAGTAGTGGCCGGGAGAGTGCTATGAAGGAGCTGCAGATGGTTGGCTACACAAAAGCACAGAGCTGCCATTTGTTTTGTAGCCCAGAGATGGAGCTGGCAGAGCTTTCTGGCCTTCCATTTGTGGGCTGGAAAGACAGTGAGTTATCTGGGCTCAGAATCATTCCTCTCCTGAGGGCAACCAGGCAGGGCACGCAAGGTACCCCCTCGGTCTCCCTTGTGAGAGAGCTGCACGCTTTTAAAAAAATTATTATTAATCTGTGTTGTAACAATTGTTAAAGGGAGTAACTGAGGTAGACTGGTAATCATTAGCTGCTGAGCCTGACATCAGTCCCAGGCAAAAATATTGAACAGATGATACAGGGACTGAGCCAGAAAGAATGGAGAGATTGAACACAAATAATTCCAATTAACATGGGCTGGAGGAAAAACAGGTTTGAGGGAATTATTTAATACATTTATCTTGCTGCATTAGAAGATGTTTGGCTTGGTTAGGCTGTGCAGAACCTAAAATAATACAAAATCAATATGTTATGTATCAAATGGGTTATTCAGTTCCTAAAAGCCCTAAGGCTTCAAAATATGAGTGTATTTTGGGAATCATTGCCACCCATCAGGTGTGATTCAGAAGAACTGGTTATTTGCTCCAGGCTTTATGGTGCTATTAGCAGTGACCAGCAAGAAAATACAAAACTATTCTTAGGCGAGAAACAAATGTGTTAAGTATGGACAAATAAAAAGCCACATAATCAGAGGCGAAATAATTTAAGTCATAGTTACAGATTGGGAGGCTCACTGTTGAGAAGCAGTGATTTTGAAAGATACTTGCATAATAATAGCATTATGGTGGAAACACATGTTCGCAGAGAGCTAATGCACATTTTAAATGTGTTTGCAGCATCGAAAGATCTTGTTTTACTCTGGTTCAAGGACTGGAGTGCCGGGGTGCTAGGTAATCTTTGGTGTGCCGCATCTTTCGTGAAACATGAAAATCTGGAGAGGATTGTGGAAAACCTTGTAATTAAGCAATCTGAGTTACTGTAAAAGTCTGATGAAAGCATACTTCTTAATATTCCGAACAACCTTTGCACCTCACCCTAAAATCCCTTTGCACTTTTCTAACTATAACAATCCTACAAAGAAAATTGTCTCAGTGTTTCTTACAGGAAAATACTCGTTTGGACCTCTTCATTCCCATTTATGACAAAGTATCACCAAGACTTATCTGTAGAGGTGCATTGTTGGGAACATTGTTATATATATATATACATATTAGACGTGTGTGTTGTGCATATATTACATGCAAGTACTGGTAAGAGGCAAATCTGAATATATTTCAGATTAGAAAAAGGAAGGTAGCTATTGACTACCACCAGGGAAAAACAGTATTGCACAACTCAAAGCAGACAGACTGCTAAAAAGGCTGGAAGTCAGGGGTCCCAGGTGTTAGAAAGCCTCGAGCGGGATGCTTCCTAATCAACACTCAGAATTCCTCCTTCCAGTTTTAATAATGGCTCTGTTTCCACTGTAGTTACCTGCAGCTGCCTTAATTGCCGCCTGTCGGACACTACGGCATGGCAATACTGACACATACAAGCCTTCAATACCCTGCCTCATCAGCAGGAGAAAAGCTTGTTGAAATAATGCCCACTATATATTTCATTGCACCTGTAGTTAAATGGAAGATGCTTTCTCACCATCCCAGAGTCGGCATCAGCCAGGGTTCCCGTGTAATGCATTAACTCATGTTTCTTTTATGTGGTAAGTACTAGCGCGTGGGGCTGGTGGGGGTAAGCCAAAACCAATTGACTCATTTATCTCCACTTGTGCCAATGGAGGGCAGATTTTGGTGTTATTCCAGTGTCTCTGAAATCAGGCATCATCCTCATTCCTCAGTGTTGCTGTCAGCCTGACAATGTAGCTGGAACTCACACGGGGCTGCAATGAAGACCGTGGTTAAAAACCGCTTTGGTGTTTTGCCTGGTAGGAAGGGTTCATTGGCCAAATCTGGCTGTTTAAGAAAAAAATTACTGGTGCTGCTCTTCATGCTGCAAGGAACCGTTTTCCAGTCTTATTATCATTGCTTTATGCAGCTGGTGTGGTTTTCTCCCCTACGCTATGGTGAGACATAGTTTGCTTAAATTTTATTTAAAAAAAAAAAAATCAGGAGAAAACTTTAAGTCTTGTCTTTCTTCAAGTTTATGATGTCTTTCTTTGGAAGGCATGTGAGAATTCAGCATCACAGGGCACCCCCTGCCAGGAGAGGCCCCTTGGGACAAACAAGCTGGAGGCAGCAGAACAGGTTGTGGTGAGGGTTAACTACGTCATTGGAGCACGCAGCCAGGGTCTGCCTAAAATAATGAGCAGTTCATTAGGCCTTAAAAAGACTGTGTGTATGCTAAAACAGCCTACGGATTAGGGCACTCACCTGTCCTACTCAGTACTTACTCAAAATGCTCAAGGATTTTTTTTTTTTTGGAAGGAGGGCTGAAAACAAGAGCTCAGCTCCATGCCACTGCGCTACAGAGAGGTGCCAATACTGCTTTATTCTGTATGCAAAAGCATCACCAGTGTTTCCCCCTAAATCCAGCTGGCAGGACCAAAGTCCCCAAATACTTGTACTATGCCGGAAAACAGATCTGGTTGGTTTAGCCATTGAAAGGTGGGAGAAGCAGGAATTAATCCCTTCAGGCAGAAAAGAGGATTGAGTTAAGGGCCCCCAAACTGTTCTGTGTCCTGCCCAAACTGCTGCACGGATGGACTAGAAAGGGTGCCCTCCATCTAATCGTCGGCCTTGTGTGGGATTCAGTCTGGAAAGAAAGCTCCTGTAACACCAATGACAGGGTGCCTCGCTATCCAGCACTGTGTTGTCTAGGTTCATCTCTTGGGAATGGAGACCTCAAGGAGAGAGAAGAAACTTTTTTCCGCAAACATGCAATCTTTTGACAGCCCAGTATCACTTGAAAAGGTACAGGCTCCTCAAAAAGTGCAGTTTTCAGGCTGCTCTCCAGGACTCTTTAAAAGGGACTGGACACCATTTATCCATCAGTGTAAGTGCTAACAGGGCATTGCTATGGTGCAGACAGCTGTGGTGGTACCCCTAAGCAGATGTTTTGGTACCAAGGATGAAAGTTTCAACGTACAGGTAATTCTGGTGCCTGTGTGGTGGGGCAGCAACAAATGACAGGGTTGAGGACCGTGGAACTGAGCGTTCGTGGATCTAACCATATTTCTGTAAAAAGGAATAATTTCTCACACGGCTCTCCTGTTACCCCCCAGGTTATGCCTGTAGCAGATCTGTTTGCTGGGTACTGCGAAGTACTCAAACATTGCAATGATGGGGAGCCTGAGGTTTGCTTTACACCATAGCTGGCCACCTCCCATAGGGCACGTTGTTCTAGGTTACTCGGTGTTTTCAGGATAAATGTGCTTCTCCTGCACCTTGTTCTCTTCTGGGCTACAACAAATGGCAGAAAAGATTTTGGCCATACTGGAAATAGCTAGCACACAGAACATGTGCTTTCTTTGTAGCAAAGGGAATGGCAGTCAAGAAGTCAGGTCTGAGTGCAGGCTGTTGTTGTAACCTTTTGCTCACATTTACAAACAATGCCCTATTGTTATGTTGTTTCCTGCAGATTACCCTAATAACCAGCGAGCAGTGAAGCACGAACATGTGTTCAGGTTTCTTAGACTGAATTCTGATGTAATAAAATGTGTCAACTTTTTAAAGCCTGATCAAAAAACGCACAAGAAGGCAAATTGGATAAGACAGAGCACAGGGAATTTTGGTGTAACCCTCAAAACTTGAAAACTTCCTGGAAGAAATGGATTTTAAACCTGAGGACGCACGAAGCTTGCTTTCTTTACAGCTATTGTATGGTTTGGCAATTATATACATAAATTTCTTCTCTAGAAGGGCATAGTCTGCCATTGGTAGTAGAGCGTTCATAAAGGTTTGATTACAATTGTAATTGGGATAGGATTTTTTGCGCATGTGAAAAATACACAGCCCAAGTCCTCACGTGGTGTATGAACCAATACGAACGCTGGTCAAGTACCTGGCCAGGGAAAAGAGGGAGACCTAGAGCTGCTATTTGCTCCCATCACTGCTCCTTCGTGGTCACATCACTGCACACGTGCTGAAGTATTCCAGTTATTTACTGCACCAGCAGGTTTGTAATATACTGGGTATAAAACTGATTGTCACTGAAATACATTTTAGTGACTTCAGTGGAATGGCACCAAAGATGAGCTGAATGACATCTCATTTTGGAAAGTCTATTAGCAGTAGACTATGACGTATGCACATAAATGTTCTGTCTGCGGAGAAGGTCGCACTCTTCCCATTCCGGGTTTTCTTTGTCCTTTAGACTGCCTCAGGTTTAATGAGCATTAACCTGGGAGGTACGTAATGTCATGACACTTGGAAGGATTTGCAGAAAGGCCCTTGCAGTCAGACAAATCATGTTCAGTGTAGAAATTAACAGACAGACCAGCCTAAAATAACTTCAGAAAGGGTATGGATTTTTCTTAATAAGGTGTTAATGGTCCATTAGCTAATCAATGTTACTAGACAGCTTACATGAACAAAAAATGCCTTGCAGAGATTGTGGATCCAGTTACCTTATATTAGCTTAGCCAACTTGATGGGGAAAATTATTTGTAAAGTCACCTAATTTTTATAAGCAAATGCCAGAGTTCTATAGGTGGCCTGCACCATAATGTTTCACCTACTAGTTCAATAACAGAATATTTTAAAATTCAGGTATTTAATTTTCTTTCTATTATAGTGGCAAACAGATCTGTCTGATGTGTTTTCCCTTCTACACCTTTTCCAGTCCATGGATTTGAACTGTACTAGGTGTCTCTGCTGGAACTCCTATTTAGACTTTTGAAAATTTAACAGGATTAATAAGATGTTTTAACACAAACATCTGTGCACTGAGGAAGCATTCGGTGGTGTTGGCCACACAAGAAAATTTGTACCTTTTTACCTGGGCCAATATTCAACTGGTTTGCATCAGTTTAGCGTATCTATATACAGATACCCATGAGTCTAAATATGTTCACTTTATAAATTATTTTACTTAAAGTGATCCAGCCCTTGTCCATAGACATGACCTGCCTTGTGAGGCTAAGCGTTAGTAGAGTGCTGAGCAAAGGTTAAGTTTCTGTACCTCTGAAAAAATTAATTTTGATTAGCTTGAGCTGCCAGGATCTCACCCTGACACCGTAATGTGATTTTAACCACTCTTTGTCTTGAATTGAATGGAAGTCTGCCTGGATCCAGGTGTAATATCCCACGCTGAGACATTTGGCTTTTGTGGAATTCAGCTGCACAAAATTAAGGTGGCCCTGTTTCGTCCCTTAACCAAAAGGCAATCTCTCCTAAAGGCTACTTTAGAAAGGGAGAAGTATTTTCTCTGTATACATTCAGGGGTGTGGGGTGGGGGGGTGGGGGGAAAGCCGCTCTGTGCTTTCCTCGAACGCTACTTCTGCATACCGCACTCTGATTTATGTCCAGCATGTCAGGATAACGGGGATGGAAAGCACAGGACACACTTCTCAGTCACATAAATATGTTGTAAAACATTTTGAAATTTTTCGGCACGTCTCCAGCAATGGATCATTAAATAAGAGGAATAAACAAAGAAGGGACCATCAACCTGACCTCCACATAACGTACTTAATGGCTGCCAGCTACGGTCATAAATTTACATGCACTGGGTTTTATCACCACGTGTGAATCAAGGTTGCGTTTCATATTTACAGTGCAGTTCATGGGAAACTGAAGACTCTGACATCTTGTGTTGTATTTTAGGAATTTAAGTGAGTGGGATCTGTGCTTGAGAGTGCTTAGGACCCTCCCCCCCAGTACATCATGTGTGTAGGCGAGACTTTATATAGACTTTTGCTTACTGTTTTGGTTGAAAACAACTCTTTACTGTGGTACACAGCTAATGTGCAAGGAACTGTCTCAGCTTTTCTGGAAAGTAACTGTTTAAAAAGAGAAATGGAGTGGGTTTGGGTGTCTTATGTCGGGTATCTTTTTCTTCTCTTCTTAACACCATTAAGACCTAGCAAATAAGAAGGCCAGTATTTGTATACCCCAGTGACAGAGAAAGTCCTACACCAGACAGGACAGTTGTCTGAGTGACTCTACAGAAAACACTGGAGCATAATGCCAAACTGGGTTTTGTGGATCATACCCCACAACCACAGGTACCTGCGCTGCAGCCAGAGAGCGCAGCGGCTGCTATCTGCGGTGCGCAGGGCTGCATGGCACGGGGCTGCTCCTTGCCCCAGCTCAGGGGTGTAGAGGGTGCTTGGCATTGCAGCCTGGCTCTTCGTGCAGCCAGGGACCGGAGAGGAGGCAGCAAGGGCTCCCTGGGCAGGTCGTATTTTTGGAAATGTGTGTTTTCTGCCTTTGGAAATGGGTGGTCTTGGCTTGTTTTTATTTTTTATTTTCCACACAAATACTTAAAACAAGCACTGTAAAACTAAGTCATTTTTCTCCCAGTAACTAACATACCAGTAAAGTTCTTTTTACTGGCTCTTCCACATCAGTTTTGCAGCTTCTGTAAAGAAATGTATTTTAGCAAGCTACAGAATCATGAAAATATCTGAAGCACTATTTCTTTTAAATGGATTTTCCTTAGAGACAAGTTATCTTCCTGGGCATTTTTATGAAAGCTTCTGTCAGCCCAATTTAATCGGATTGTAGCTGAAAACAATAAAATACATTTACATTAATTTTAAAAGTCTCTGCATTTTTTCCCCCTGCAGCCCATCTGGCTTTAATGCTGCTGAATTTTAATTTAATGAAATTTGTTCATTTCAACTAACTAAGTGTGCTGCATTAATGATCTGCTGTATTAAGCAGGTAGTTGGGAAAAAGTGTAATACTGATGTTTAGTCTTGGTAAAAGCACTTTTCACAAAAACCATATGGCATTCCTGCTTTAGTTCATATAATTATTCTAGTTTCCTTTGTGGGTTTTGCAACTGAATGAGCCTGATCAGCACAAAAAGCCCCCCAGGACTACCCTGGCTAAAGCACCCTGGTTCCCCTGGCCACCAGCAAGCGAATGAATGATGCACAAGAATTTAAAAAGCAAAATCAGACCAACAGATTTACACTCGATTTAAACAATCGCCGTGTAGAGGCCAAGAGCCATGTGTATGGGAGGAGCTTGGGGCAAAACTCCCCAGGCCTTCTGCCTCATTCAAAGCAGCCTTCTCCAGGGAGATGTTAGCAGGTTACTGGATCAGGATTAGGACTACAGCACATCAGCAAGGGTACAAAACCCAACCCCTTATAACTCTCCCCAACCACAATGCACCTGGTAAGATGAAAGTTAACAGGGATGATACATCTCCCAACATCAGGGATGGCTTTAGAAAAGGATGGTATGTAAAACCTGATAAGAAGAAGGCTATATCCAATTTGGAGGATGAAAGGCCGTGGCTGATTCTGAAGGTTCAAAACAAAACCCCCAAACGACATAGGGGTGAAGGGGAGAGAGGAAGGTGGTTGGCATGTATTTAAGCATGAAATTGGATTTATTTGTATCTTGGAACCAGTTGCACCTTTTTGACACTACATCTAAAGCACAGGCCCCAATCACTGAAGTCAATGTCCACTGAACGCATCCATGTTCACGAGCCTTTGTGACCCTCTTGGCTGGCTGCTGTTCCCTGGCAGAGCAGGTTGCATGCTTTGCCAGCCCCACTTGCTCACCCATGGCTGCTGTTTGTGAGCCCGCAGACCCCGTCGGCCCTTACAAGGAGCCACAGCTTGGGTGAGCACCGCAAAGCTGATCCATGCCACACCGCCCCTGCAGTACATTCTGGGAAGGAAGAAGAAGGTGGGCCCAGTGCACAGAGACCCAAGGGGCAGCTTTTCCTCTTCCGTCCCCACCTCCCCACTCCCTGGTGACTCGGGGAACAGCCGCTGTCCAACCCCCCAGAGAGCAGGGGAGCAGCCAAAGCTGCAGAGCTGTGTGGTCATTCCTGGCTGAGCCTGGGTCGTCCTTAAGGCCAGCAGGTAGGTGCAGCCACACACACATGCTTGGAGGCACCAAGCTGGAGGTTTTGGTCTGCCTTCCCGAGGGAAATGGGCTTGCACAATAATGCTCTAGTATGGTGGCCTCTAACAACAGCTCGAGCCCTGCTGGGAGCTGGCACCAGGCCTGGCAGAGGACAACCAGGCTGAGCCAGTGCTCTGCAACTGCTCGTGTGTATCTACAGCCAGATGGACCCTGGCAGAGGCAGCAGGAAGGGGACATCGCTCCTCTGTTAAACCTCTGGAGAATTCAAGTGGCAGAGGGAGTTGCTCCCCACTCCTGGGAAAACTTTCAGTCAGCATTTGTGTGTTACTGCAAGGCAAGAACTCTGATCAAAAGCCACAAATCCACAGAAAAATCAAGCTACACAAAAACAGAAGATGGATTTTTACACCCTTGATTAGGACACTTTTAAACAGCTTTGTGTTTTTCTAATGAATCTGCAAAGGTGCAGGCCAAGCACCATAGTTACAATCGTAGTAGGTGCAAAAAGGGAGTTTTCCATGATTTAAAACTGCCCATGGCCAGGCCAGCTGCCTTGGATCAGCTGGAAGAAGCAGACCATAGACAGCAGCAAGTCTGCCAGCGAGGAGAGTGCAGGTGAGCAGGATGCCCTCACGCCTTTTGTAGCACCCTCCCTTCCCCATCACTCCCGATGAAATGTGGAAATCCTACCTTAGGGACAATAACCCCTCCCTAGGACCAGTGAGGGGTGCTCACATGCTATAATAATAGATGCTGTGTAAGTGCTGCAGATGGAAAGTGGATACTTGCTCATTTGCAAAATGGGAGTAATAAGCCCGGTCTTATTAGAAGAATAAGATCATTTGGGCAGCGTGTGGTGCAGGAAAGAACCCGACACAAGGAAAGGCGAGCACCTCTGCCACTGGCCCCTTAATCTGTTACTCTGCAGAGGCTGATGAATTAGGTGTGTAGTGTCATGCTGTGCAGGGTAAGTGGAACAGGCACAGGGAGATGTCTGACATATATTTTGAGGTGTATTTAATATTGTAGTGCTTCCGGATTCCACTAGCATGCTAGGGGTTTTGGCCTCAAACCAATGTTTGCATCAGTACCATGTGTCTCTAGAACAGCAGTGCTTAACTTTAGAGCTGGCTACAAAAATAGTTTCCATTATAACCCCTTGTATTCACATGCTTCTTATATTTTATTTTATTTTGAAAATCCTCTTTTGAGTCAAAAATTTCCATTCTGTATCTTTGCCAAAAGGTGAACTTTTCCCTGTTCTTTTTCTTAAGCTTGGAGGAAGAATCTTTCAGATGTTTTTGAGTCATGGGAGAGTGGAAAAAATGCATTTTCCCAGTAGGGTAAAAAAAAAGGTCCACATTTTCATGGTAGTAGAAACATGGGGGGAAATGAAACTGAAGACTGAAATTTCAGTTTCGGTCTAGAGATTTCCGTAGTAAACCAGCTTCATAGGGAATTACTTTGATTTGCCAAAGGCAGAGGTTATTCTGATTTTTGGCAGTTAATCAGGCATGGGTCCAGGTTTCAAACTTTGCTGCTGTTCAGGATATCATTTCAGGTAGTGTCTTTACAGCTGCCCATTTAAAGAGGAAAGAGCTGGTCCCCTGTGGTCTTCTGCTCTTTGGAGCTAATTATAGTCCAGTGATACATTTAAATTCATTCAAAATCTGATTGAATGGAGAGGAACTAGAGGAAAAGTTGTGCCAAACACTTTTGAAACCTTTTCTCCGTCCTCCCTCAAGCCAGCAAGAGCAAATGGATGTGCTGAAGTCATGGACTGGCTCGGGCACTTTGAAAGGGCCAAAGTACGTGACAACGTATGTACGCACAACCGGCTTGAGAAACTGAGAAACTTCATTTGGTATGCCTGCCAAATTTTTTATTGATGCCTTTTTTTCCCCCTTACATAGGCTAGGAAACATCAGTGTGAAAAATGCACTATGTGTAGTTACACTGATTCAGTTAATAAACAGAAGAGGAAAGAAAGGTAGGCATCTAGCAGTCATGCTGATGAATGATCCTGCACCTATGCTGCTTTCTATTACTGGTTTTTCCTACTGACAGCTGTAGCTCACACACTAGTGGTAATCCCCCTCCATGTATTCTAGAAAATACGCAAGATGTGAACAACTATTGGGCTAACAGTACTGTTGTGACCTTCAGATTCACATTATCGGGCGTTTTTTGCAACTTTTAGCTATGCAGCTTGCACATTTCATTAAACCTTTTGCTTGCTATCATTCAAAACCTGTTCTAAGTGTACATACATTTGGCAAAGGCATCCAAAATTATATGTTTATTTTGCTCCAGTGCCAAAAAGCAGTGATTCATTAAGAAGCCTGGAGCTGTAGAGGGAAAGCCGCAGCCAGCAACGACCACACATGCCCTGAAGAGCAGAAAGCTGTGTTTTCCTAAGGAAAATGGTTAGTGCAGCTGGACTAGCATCATATCTGACTTCCCTGAAGCGAGGAGGTACTGCTGGACAGGCTGGAGAGCGCAGTTCTCCTGGATAATTTGGCTTTGCTGCAGCAGCAGCAGCAGGCAGGAGGCATCCAAAGGCTGCCATTAAGCCCGGATGGGGGAGAGGGAAAATGCCTGAGGGGAAACGGTCCAGCTGGTAGGAGCCTTTCGTTGAAATGATGAATTAGGGAGCTCCAGTACTGTGACCACTGCTACGGTGAACGCAATGAAAGGCGCCACAAGCCTTGAGAGAAGAGGTGGGGGAGGAAAGGTGGTGTCCTGCCGTAAGAACAGACCTCCCGCTGCTTTTAGTTGTACTACCTCATTTTCTCTACTGGGGACATGTCAGCTTGTATCAGTAAAGGGGCCAGTCTGCTCTGTTTGTTGTAACTACCGACACAAACTTGCAGCGGCTAAAGCCTTTGAAAACCTGGCAGAAACCCGACTCTTGAGGAACTCTACACTCCGGCATGTCGTTTTTACGCCATTGCTTTCTTCTTCCCCAGTGGCTTGAACTAGGACAGGCAGAATGCTATTTATAATTTTTAATGTAGTCCTTTTCGTCTTTCATCATAAATCTGGAACCCCAGACAAAATTGTTATCTGGTGACAAACACACACTTGATTGGAAAATGTCTGATGGTTATTTTCTGCCCGGAAAGGAAATGCTATCCTGTACTGTCACAGCACTGCCGCTGCACGGAGAAACAGGAGGTGCTGGGATCAAGGAGTCGGTATGAGGCACAAAGGAAATGATCACACATGAACAACATTAATACCAAGAGTTTGTGTTATTAACAATCATAAACATGTAGAAGAGTTTTTGAAAATTTAAAGTTTAAAGCAAGACTGTAGCTTTTAAATCATTAAGTCTTAGGGTGGGACCTTACAGACTTTGGGTAATGCACAATTTCTTACAGCGCATTCATTTTCAGTTAATTTAACTTAAAAAAGCTCAACACTGTTAGTGTCAGAAGGGTCTGATTAATCAGGATCTGAATATGTTATTTGCACATCTTTCATAATCTTGTACAAGAAGTTCTCCAAAACCTGGATTACACCAGGTTTATGATTTACATCGTAAGTCTTTAGGTAGCTGATAATTTTTAAAACAGTAGATGTGAAAGTAATAATACCCCAAATAATTAATGAAATACTCTGGGTCTGTAAGAAAAGGAAGGTCCCCGCGTAGGCCAGGCTTGCTGAAGCAAAACAAGGGAACGGACTCCAGATCTTCTCAAGGGACGTAAACAAACATCAGCAACAACCATGGGATGGGGGAAAAGTCAAAGAACTCAGAGGGATATAAAGTTTTAGAATTTGCCTTTAAGAAACATTAGGGAAGGCAAACAGTTTTGAAAGGTATTGTGGAACAGAACTAGGGTGGAGATGAAACATGTAGAAATTGAGATCTTAGAAGAAAGCGCAGTGGGGGGAGCAGGGCAGTTCCTGGCACCAAAGATCACGCGCAGGAGATAGGTAGATCTGCTTTCCATGACTCCCAAAATGTTTGTGTTGGGACCATTTTCTTTCTATTTTCTGCCTTTCAACCACACATATTATGTAAATTACTTTAAACGCTCAGTGCGTACAGTACCACAAGAAACTGCAAACTGTTATTAAAATGAAAATGGAGATTTTTCAACATGCAATGCTCAAGCCTGTAGAAGCCTTTCCTAGAAAAACTTGCCAAGCAGTTACTTAATATAAGCCAGAGTAAGTTAAAGGCTACAACAAAAGTCACAGGTCAAGCCATGTGAGTAGATCTATAAGCATTCCTTAGTAACCATTTAAAATCGTGTTGATGCAGCTATTGCAGAAGTTTCCTCTAGGCAGAGGTAGCACCCGCGAGTCAGAGAGCACAGAGGTCCATGGCTGAGGGCACGCAGCCTGGATAATAAATTATTGAACTGCTGTTGCCATAAGTTGTTTACCTGCTTCCCAGGTTCAAAATTGGCTTACAAACTGTTAAGATGAATAATTCAGAGTAGCAAACAAGCCTGCAAGTGCATAACCTATTTGCAGATAATTTGTGAGCAGAAAGAAAACCTGTCTGTGCCAAATCACCAGGACTGAGTTTGCCCAGCTGTGCTCTTTTGCCGCCTCTGATGGCAAAGAGCTGGTAAGGATAAATAAGAACAGACATCAAAACAGCAGTTGAGATCACCTGAATAAGAACTTTGAGCCCTTCAGATCTTCCATAGGTAAGGGCCTTGCTACCTATCTCCCAGTGCAGTCTTAATCTGAATGAGTAAATCTCATCCAAGAAATGTCTGCTATATGTTTTAATCAGAATAGCCCTCATTTGTGTATTAACTCCTCGCGTGCAATGCTTTGAACACCACCTTCCAGATGTAGAGAGTGAACTACAGAAGCTCCCCTCAGTTAGTTATTCTGTATAGATGCCTTCTATTCTATTATGGAGATAGCATGTACAGTGGCGGGTTTTTTGAGGGAGAGAGACGTGATGATCACTCACAAAGACAACAACCTCTTTTTTAAAGAACATTTCAAATTCCTTTTTTTGTGTGTGTGCTATACTTGTGAGTTGCAAATGGAAGGTGACGCTGGCAAGAACATAGCATTGCTAAGCCATTAAAAGTAAAAAAGGACACTTAAAAATATTCTTAAATATTTTCAAAAGAGACAGTAATCTAGGGTTATTACAAAAGTCCCTGGTTATTAAAAGGAAAGGGCCTAAATTCCCAATCCAATACCAGTATAATTCATGAATATGGCCTGTGATTTTATTTTGACAATGCCTGTTGAAGAACTGTTTAAGATTCAGTTTCCCAGAAAACAGAATTAGCTTTATGCTCAACCACACCTGATGTTCTAGTCTCAAGGAAACAAACTGATTTTGGTGTTGCCCTCCCCAAGCTCTTCTCCTTCGTAACTGTAAGTTCTCTACAGGCAGGTACAAATCCAATGTCATTGTTATAAACCTTAGCATGACCTAGGACTAAAAAAATTACTTAGCTTCTTGCTCATGTTTGCTTACGTCATAACATTGGCTTCATTCGCTGAATTGTACAGCTCTGCAGCCTGCAGGACACGGTGCTGCTCCTCTTCCAGCAGTTCTGCGCACTGACAGGAGCTGTGAGTGGGGAGGGGTGGGAGGACCACACACAAAATGACCTGTCTGGGTCATTTCTGTTCTGGACTCAGTGCCATCCTCTTGGTTTATCTTGACAAGCACCTGGTAATACTTTTTCCTGTTATAAGGTTGAACGCATTTGCCAGGCCTGCATTACAAATTCTGGCATTAAATGTGATAAGATAGCCCCTCCTTATAGCTTCCGTTATATTTAGTGCCATAAATTAATCTCGGTGACTGAAGGAAGAGTAATACAAATTCACCTTTCTAAAATCCCTCTTTGCTTTACATGAAGCAACAAAACTCTAAAGACTGGGCAATAGCATCCTACAAGGTCATCTATTGCCATCCATCGTGCTGGTATAGTAAACACACTGAAATACAGATGGCTTTGAAGCTTTATTGATGGGGAGGAATTATTTGCTCTTTGATACGTGAGGTAGATTATTGCGTGTATTATTTCATTCTGACTCAGGAACAATTTTGAAGTTTTACATTTTCTCCCGTGAAAAGATCATAACATAAATATAGCTCTGCATAGGAGAAATGTAATA
The DNA here is from genome assembly GCA_013399095.1 of Psophia crepitans. Lineage (NCBI taxonomy): Eukaryota > Metazoa > Chordata > Aves > Gruiformes > Psophiidae > Psophia > Psophia crepitans. Next base: position 90,716 of record VWZZ01005328.1, on the reverse strand, counting down.
TATCTCCGCTTTCAACAGTTCAGTTTCTCTCATAGGTCACATTGGTAGATGTCTTTTCATACAGTGTTAAGGATTCAGGGTTCATTCCCTCCCATTGGTGAGTCATAAGCTGATTTTTTTTAATCAAATGGCTTAAAAAGCAGGATCTAAGCAGGAAAATACTATTTTTTTTTCCTAATTTGATGATCATTAATGCCTGTGAGTAATCTGAGATGTATGCATTGCCCCTTTGCACCTTTAGGCAGGAAATAAATCAGAGAGAGACAGTACTGGTCCATACAACAGTTATATGTTATGTATCCAACTAGCATTACCTGCTCAGGATCAAGAGAAAGTAGCTGAATAAAGAATCTATGATGACAGCGTTGAATGCTTCCAGTATCTTGTCCAACAGGAATAAAAATCCCCTTAATAAGATCTTTACATTTTCTAATGTACGTAAATTATTTCTTGTTTACAAGTTGCTCTTTTGTGTAAATTTTTATAAGCAGAAGCTTAATTTTCTTATTCTATACACCGCAATGCCTATAATCTGTTAGTGCTATAAACTAACATTTCTCTTCCCTGCTAGAACTGCCATCCCCTCCTTTCTAAAGCAGTACCCATATCTGATTAGTTCTGCAACGTACCACTGAGCATCGCTGAAGTATGAAGGCAGGACCCTTAAAAATGAGGTGGCTGCAGAGAAAACATATAAAAGAAAGCCACTACCATCAGTTAAATTAAAAAGAAAAAAATAACAAACACAACAACCAAACCAAGAGAAATTGGACACTAATTCAGCTACACTGGAGGATGTGATAACTGTACCCATTTTATCATCTTACTAATTGACCTGGAGGAGTTTATTACTTCACTGGAGTCATGTCAGACAGATGATACATAGTTTTGCATTGTAAACTGGGCTTTTACGTAGCAGGGGAACACAAATTCCTTTGATAAAATTAATGAGATTCACCAGAGGCAGACTGGAACACTTTTATGTTCCTGTTTACGAGTGACTCCAAAGAGGTAACTCGAGTTTCTAAAAACAAACTCTTTAAAAATCATTTTTGAAGGTGGGCAATCAATGCAAAAAACCTCTCCTAAGAAACAGGTGTCAGGAGCTGGTTGTTCAACAAGCCACCCTGCCGAAAGCCTTTCCTCGAGTTGAAGAGGGGACCATTAGACCTTCCCCTCCGCTCCCACTGTGTAATTCAGCCTGGTGCTGCTGTACTCGCTTTGTCTTCAACTCCATGCTTTGTATGGGGCCTGGATTGGAGGGTCAGGCAAAGAGCCTTTCCTTCAGCCTCTGAACGTCCAGGAGCACTGCAATGCTATTCTCTCCTCAAAAAGGCACTGCTAGGTTAAAACACAACGCACCAGCCTTTCCCGAGCCCGCTGGCACCAGCCTTCTTCGCGCCTTTTGTTGGAAAGCCCTTTCTGCTCTTTACATCTCATCTCATCTGATCTCCTGGATTTCTTTTGAGAGGTCCCCCATCATCCAGTGTTTTTTTAAGGAGCAGACAACAACATTGGTCATGGAACAGCACGTTTTATCTGATAAATTGCAACAACGTAATGGGATTTCTTACCTACCCCTTTCCTATTTGCACATCTGCATGCAAACAGGGAGCATCAGCTCCCTTTTCTACCAGCGCTAGCTCACTAGGAGCTCGTGTTGAATTTCTGGGAGCCCCTACATGGATCAGCTTTCTGAGATACCTTCCCTGTAGGCTGTGTTGCGCTGCCCTGCAAGTCTGGCTTTTTTTTTTAATTTTGACCCTATGAACAGTTACTTGTCTGAAAGAGATGAGTTTATTAAATAATCCAGGTAACTCTGTGACTGCCTTGTTCTCATTATCACTCTGATAATATTTACTCCATCTAAAATTGCTGCTGGGGGTGATTTATTTAGTCTTTTAAAGCTGTTTGCAATAATACTTCTCTAGATTGCTGATGAAAACACTGGAGAGCCTCCCCGCAGCTCCCCAGCAGAAACACCCTCATTAAATGCTAGCGCTGCTTGGACAATTGATCTGCTTTTCATTTAGTTCTTCATCTGTTCGTGCCTTATTAATTTTCTGTTGTCCTCACTTTTTTCTCTCTTACTAAATCAAGCTCCTAGCGGAAGTCTGTTACGCTCAAGCCCATACCTCTGGCAATTTAATGTGTAATCATATAAAATGAGGAAATAAAAGACCTGTTTACCAAGACCTATTTTCTATAAAAACCACAAAGATTGGCATTCATTGTGTTCCTCTCCATTCACCATGTATTAGCCGACAACCACATCGCTTCTGCCTATAACCGAGGTCAGGCTAAGCAGACTGCGGGTACCTGTGGTACTCCATTCGCTTCCTGAGTACGCGCCCCACACTAACGCAGTTCTCCCTTCCTGAGATGTCTCCTGAGCGTTGTCTGGATGCTGCTGTCATAGACTACCTTCTTTCTTTCAAAACCAGAGGTGGTCCCGCCTTCAGCCACGTACCGGTGGGAGCGGCAAGGCTCGGGCACCTTTCGGACCCTGTGGCGGCCCAGCCAGGGCTGTAACCGCCCGCGGGCTGCCCGGCAGGGCGCTCCCTTCGCCGCACCGCGGCCCTGAGCGAGCGCTGTTGTGTCCAGCGGAGACCCGACCCGGGCCGGGCCGGCGGGATCGCTCCCCGCAGCGGCCGCGCGTTTGCCCTGTGCCCTCAGAGGAGCGGCGGAGATAATCCTGTGCCTGGACCGCCCTGTTGGGAGAGGGGCAGGGTTAGGCAGGGGCTTGGGACGTCGGCAGTCCCGAAGTCTTGCCAGTTAAGCGCCGTCTCTCCCAATCCCCGTATGATTGAGGGTGTTTTTTTCTTTCTTTTTAATCTATTAAGGATTTTTACGCTCCCTCCCGT
>VWZZ01005328.1:7026-87566 GCA_013399095.1 Psophia crepitans | reverse complement strand
CGCTGCTGCCGCCTCCTGCCTCGTCCCTCGGACCGCAGCGGGGACGGCAGCGGCGGCGGCCGGGGAAGCGCGGCCGCCCCCCTGCCCGGCAGCCCCGGGGAGCGAGGGGCTCCGCGGTGCCTCCAGCCCCCTGGGGCGTGAGGTTTTCGGTGGTTTTGGGGGTTTTTCCCTTTAATAAACAAATAAGTCCGAGGGGGATAAAAAAAGGGGGGAAGGAAAGGAGCTCTGGCACCTCGCCCGGCAGCGCGGCTGGTAACCCGCCCATCTGGTTGCTTTTGGCTCCGGGACATTTTGTGTGTAAGCAGACTATTGAAAATAAATAAATAGCCTGCGAGTGGAACTTCTTTTCTTTTTTTTCCTTCTTCCAACAAAGCGGCCCTAGCTGTTTGCAAATTAACTTTTTGAAGGTAGTCCGAACTGCTTGGGAATGCTGTTTGGAGGCGTGTTAGGGTAACCCGGTGTGTTTTAGTTACCGCATAACAGAGCGGGTCCCGTCCCGCGGTAATGGGATGGGGAATCTAAATTAACTCCGGTGAGGTTTGAAGTTTCCTGCGAAAATGTCGCTGCACGCATGTTTTTCCTCAGCGCCCGTTTCCTTCGCGTCCCTTAAAAAACGTAAACAGATCCTGTTGCAGAGTTGAGTTCTGGACTTTATTCTTAATTTGCTTATTGCTGTTAAAGTGGGAATGTTTTGTCAAACAGGAGACAGCGCAACAACCCTTCTTTTCCCTTCCCCCTTTGTAAAATTGAGTGTTTTAAAGAATAGTTTTAGTAATAATACATACATTTTCAGAACAGCTCCGTTGTGTTGCTAGTGGTACAACTTCCCGGTACGCCACCCCAGTCAAAATCTTGGATGATTTCTTCTCCTGCCAAACATTGCATTAAAGAGAAATTTGATCATTTCCAATGAATTTAACTATCCTGTTTAAGGTTTCTCCCAGCAGCCAGCACATTAGAATTATATCAAGGTAGGTGTCGGGAAACAGATGTGCGGAAACAGATGGACCGGTTAGAAGTTTTTGTTAAACTTCCTGTACAAAAATGTGTCCAGATTCTTATGTGTAAAAGTCTATTGTGAGGGTATTTTCCCTGGGAGGGGGCCCATATCTTGACTAAGGCTAGCTGTGGTGCCTGCGTTCCCTTGGCAAAACGCTGACTGACAATAATTGCACTGGATGTGTAGTTTTAGCTAAAAGAAAAAGAGTCACCCTTGAATTCTTTCTTACCTGAAACTAAGGTTTTTAATCAGAAGTAATAAAAGACAGTCATCTGAAGATGTAAGTTGTGGTGATGCTACTACCTCAGAGTTGCTGAGTAAATTCTAGTTACTACCATTTTAAGAGCCCTGCACTTGCGGTGAGATACTGGTAGTGCCTTTGGGAGGTTTCACAGACGAGCGATCCCACTGAACTTTCAGCCCCATTGAAAATGTATGTCCTTAATAAGAAACCACAAGGGCAGGTAGGTTTCTGAGGGGCAGTTATTTGTTTTTCCTAGCCAGCTGCACAGGTATGATCTGAATGCTTAATACATCGCAAAGTTTGGGAGGCTCCATCCAGCTCTGATCAGGGCAGGAGAATGACTTCCATCGGTTCCAGCTCAGACGGGTTGCCCCTTAGGCAAGTAGTCCTAAAATCTTGGTTGATTTTGGCACGCCAGCCAACTACAAGCCATTTAAGTCTTTGACAGCTGCTAGGGATTAGAGTTGAAGGAGATCCCTGTCTTGCACACGCAGGGGCTACAAATCTGTTTTAGTGCTAAGGAATCAATAGTGCATTCACATCCCCAGTGAGCCACACAAAAGCAGCTGTGAGGAGTTACTTGCCTGTTCGCTGCCTTTTTCCCCTCCAGCCATGCCAGCCTGCGAGGGCTCAGATCCTGCCCCCCGGTCCCGGCTGTGCCCCTGCAGGGTTCAGAGGGACCGTCAGCTGGGTGCAGGGGAGGGCTCCACTAGTAAATCACTGCAAGGCCTTCGGGTGGACTCTTAGAGTGAACATGGTTTGATGTAGAAAACTGAAATAAAAGATTTTTCCTGAAGAGTTAAAATATAGTACTCAATATGGACTCTCAGTATGTCCTGCTTTTTTTTTTTTTTTTTAAGATTTACTTTAATGTAAAGATTTTACTCTTGGAAAGGGAAGTGTATTCTGAAGTACTTAAACAGACCAAGGTCCTAGTGGCACTTACTTTCCTGACTTTAACTCACTTGGGTTAAGTGCAAGGCTGAGGCTAACCATAAAATTCACAGTCCTTCTTGACTGGACAAATGTGTGTTCATACCAGATGGATTAGAGTGCCTATAAAGAGAGGATGAATCGGATTTTCGTGCCCTGTTGGAACTTTCTTTAGTAGCAATGCTCTCTTGCTAGTTTGCCATCAGCTGTGGGTGAGTGGGTGTTGAAGTATTTTGGACAGGAGGATCAAGGCTTCAATCATCTCCCATAACTATGAGCGGTAGGTAGATGGGCTGCAAATCGTGCCTTAGCTGCTTGTGGACACCCACCATGCAATCCTTTGCTCCTTCTCCTCCTCAGTTCAGTTCCAGCTACTCAGGCATTTAGATAAATTTTCTAATGCTTGTTTGTTTTTTGTCCTGGTTAGCAAATGTGAACAAACAGTGACAGCAAGAGGGGCTTGGGAAGACAGCAGAGACAGTGTAGACACGTGGAAGAGGAGGAGCACATACTGTCCTCGTTCATCTTCCTTCCTCTTCTCTGATTTTCCCATGCCTGGCAGGACTGGATTAACGTGCTCTCTCCCCATTCATTTGCTGGAGTTCAGTGCGTTTGGGGGTTATCGGCTGTCACGTGCAAAGGCTATCACTTCTGCTTTCTGATCTACAGCTTATCAAAGGGCAGCAGAGCTGTGCACTTTTTAAAATATTTTTTTGGGTTTTTTTGTCCTTTTTGGATTTGTTCTTGAGTAGTTCAGTACCCACCACAGTACTGGAAAACAGCCAAGTCCTCAAGTAGAAGCATGATCGGCATATTGGGAAGAAAGCACTTAAAAGCAAACCTAGTTAGGTGGCAAAAGATTTTTGTTGTCTCTTGAGTAGCGATGCCGTGTTGAGAATGAAACTTGCGGTAAGAACAGACCTACCAGTGTTCCTAGGAAGAGGTTGGTTAGTTCAGCATGGAGCCTGTGGAGCACAGCAGAGGGTACGTGGAGGGGAAGGACAAGCTGCAAAGGAGAGGTCTTGGGAACCTCTTACCCCAGTGGTCAAGGTGCTCATCGGGGCCAGTTGAAGACTGCGGTCAGATTGCTGTGCTGACCTGCAGTGCCAGGCACGTAATCCACAGGCATGTTTGCTCTGGGGTGAGTGGGAGAGTTCCTCTCGTCATATACATCTTACAGAAACAGAGCACAAATTGTCAGGTTTGCATTTCATCCTATTACAGACCCAAAGTTTCTTCTAAGATGTGAAAATGTACGTCGACAGCACAGGAGAGCCATTTCCCACCCAGCTGCCCCCATGAGATGAAAGCAGTCGCTGGTAGGATCCTGTTGTTTGTTGACCTTGGCACTCGGTGAGATGATTATCGTAGGTCAGAAGTGAGCATGTTTCTCAGACTGCTCTTTTTCATCTCTCTCGGCTTTATGGGATTTCCTGTTCGTGGACAAGGAAACAGCAGCTTCACCTGTGTCTGTGCAGAGGAACTGTGATTGCCTTAACTGGACAACTTTACCTTAATCCTGAAATGAAATGGAAGACTAATATTTGTTGCGGCCGCTCTAGGTGTTGGTAAACAAACTAATTGGTTATCAGTGCAGAAATTTCACGCATTGTCTAGGAAGAGAAGTTATTCCAGTAGTGCTCTTTGCTAGTAGCTGTTTGTGAGCCTTACTGAGGGTGCTGTTTGGGAGCAACCACGTCTGTTCCTGAGGAGCTGGACATGGAGATACTCAACCATAGCCTTAAATTCTCATCCTGACTCAGTCCACTACAAATCTGAATGTGCAGATGAGCTCTTACAGTAATAATTCTTAAAGAAGAAAAAAATGAGATTGAATTTTCTTCTCCAGCTTCTCTTCCTTTCTAAAGAGGAAGAACTTTGACATCATTGCCCTTTACGGGAGGGCATCTCAGAGTATTCACAGACACAGGGAGTTACTCACAGCACACCTGTTAGCCGGTCATTTTAGTTATTGGTGCACTTTAGAATAGTGGAAAGTGGAGATACGAGCTGAGATGTCAAGTCCCATTTGAAGTGAAACCCTAAATGACTTGTCCACAGGCAGAGCACCTCATCTTCCTTACTTTTTCCAAGGGTTAAATTCACTGGGTCTTTGAGGCCGAAGCCTTTTGATACTGCAATGGGAATCCTATTCCTTTTCTTCCCATCTTTATGCTTTTGTAAATTATGGAAGAGTTACAAGTACAAAGGGACTCTGTTTTAAGTTGCTGCTAAATTTTCAACCGAAGCTTTTCAGTTTTTGTGGATCTTGAGCATGGGAAACTCTTTCCTCATCCTACCAGTGTTGTCAGATGGGACTACAGTTGTGACAGCTCCAGAATTTGGGTTAAGTAGGCAATATGCCCCAGATTTTGGGCTGATTTAATGTATATTTTAGATACCTAGTCAAAGGCACAAAAAGCCAATGTTTTCAGACAGAATGGGTAGCCACGAATTTGCCTGCTTCTAATGGGAACTGCAGGAGCTCTTTAAAAATTGGCCCTTGTGTGTCTTGAGCTGAAAGAGCAAAAGTAATAGCAGCTACCGAAAATGTGGGTCTCGGCACCCAAACCCGTTCTGGTTTGTGCTCTTGGTGAGGGTCCAAGTGTGAGCATGTGGAATGAATGAATATTTATAGAGAAAAAAATTGTACATGTTTTTTAAATATAACATGTTTATAAAATACAAAATTTATTTCCATTTTCATGGGTGCTGCTGTATACTCTGTGATCTGCCAGAGCAAAACTGTGCCCCAGATGCCTTCACAGTTGCTGCCAGTTGGCCCAGACCGAGCTCTTCAGCTGCAGCAGTAGCTCCCTGCAGAGGAGGTTGCAACCTGAGCCTTTGCTACAGGGCATGGCCGAGAGCAGAGATCTTGTAAGGACACAGAGGACCAGCCACACCACAGGAAGTGTGTGTGAACTGCAGGAGGGTGTGTGTGATAATAAAGGTCTGATGCTCAACAGGTCCCAGGTTGGTCTCTCACCTCCTCTCACTCTGAGGGTGCTTTAAGGATGACCAGGAATTCTCCTCACTTAGCTGCCAGGGTATGTGACCTTTCATGTCAGGCATGCTGGCTGAGATGCCTTCATGTGCTGGTGTTTGGTAGCTGCTAATCACCTGTTCGAAGTGTTAATCATCAGCTTCCTCATCTGCCAGGAGGAAAGTGAGAGCTGGCTCCCAGCAGGTCAGCACTAGCAGGGTGACAGAGCTCCGTGGGCTGGCTGGGTTTGTGTAGGGTTGTCTTCTCAGGTGACCACCCTGATACTTCCCCCAGATGAAAAGCTCATGGGAGATGTCATTTCCTCCTGAGCCCCATGTGCTGAGCCCCATGTGCTAAGCCCCACTGACCACTGATCCCACTCTGTTGGATCTTGGCCACCCCTTGGATCCGTTGTCCTTCCTAGATCCTCTTCCTCAGCTTTCTTAGTGCTCCTGGGTAATAGAGCCTTGTCCTTAGCTGGTGTTTTCCATTACAGATTTCAGAACACTTTCTAGTCCTTTGTATAATATTCGTTGATTTAAATGGGAAAACTGAGCACAAGGAGGTGGGACGACTGACTTGTGATTCATTGCTCAGTGGGCCTAAGGCAGAGCCAGGAGGAAACCAAAGAGCTCTCAAGTCTGCTTCAGTGTTTGAGCTGTATCGCAGCCCTGCCTATTAAAAACAGAAGAGACTTGGGCATTTATATCTTTATATGTTTTTACTGACTTAAAGTTGTCCTGTATTCATTTTGGATACTGATACTTCTTGAGATTTAAAAAATGGAAAAAACAGTATCATTTCTGGAAAATACTTCTGAATCAATGCTGGGTTTGGATTTATTTTTCAACTTTTATTTTTTTAGAACATGATGATTAAAAAAAATAGAGTGCACTTAATGCTTTTAGTCAGTCACTGATGCATTTTTTTTAAAATACACTTCAGCAGACAGACAGTTTCCAGAACTTATTTCTGCCCATTGTATTCAAATTGTAACAGAGATAGAAAAATATTTCTGATTCGCAGCAACCCCCCCAACCAGCTGCCACCAAGCCCCACACAGAGGAGTGATTTCTGAAGGGTCCATTCGTTGCCTTCTCTAGTTGACATAAGGGCGATTCCTGATCCTGCACTCTTTCTGATGACAACATGGCAAAGGGATTTTCATTTGAGTAGGTCTGTGCAGGGCTGGTGCCAGGCATGGGAAAAAAGAAAGCAGATTTGCTGGTGATGCTAACACATCTCTAGGAACAGGCGGTGGTGACTCTGGTCTGCTTTGCCCCCGGCAGATGCCGGGGAGTGAGGCTGGCTGCTACCACCCCTGCTGGGACCGGGGACAGGGCATAGGTATGTGTCAGGGAAGGAGGCAAGTTCAGTTTTGTCTGTGCCTCTGAGTCAACAGAATTCAGTTTTGCCAATGCGAAGCCATCAGTCAGACCTGATTTCAAGCCACGTAAAGATGATGTTAAAAATATGTGCAAAACTGAAGAAGGAAGAGAAAGAAAGTATGAGTACAAACCATCAGGAGGGAAGGTAGACAGAGGTCGAGGGGTTTATTTATTTAATTTATTTTATGCCCCCAGAACAAAATCAAAGGCAAAGAACCAAAGTGAGACATTTATATCCCCTCTTAGGTGAACTATAGAACCCCTAGACTCTCAAGTGTATTTTTTGGCAACTCTAAAATTACAATGGGGGTCCAGAGTGTGCTATTTCCTACAGTGTTGTATGATAGAAATGTTCAGTAGGAACTAGGTAGGAAGGTCACTGTGAACATCAAGGGGATGCACAGTATGAAGATGGAGTGTTTTCTCTTCTCATTGTCTCTGACCAGAGTCACATGGGTAACAGTGCTGAGTGTCCTCTCTTTGGGGTTTGTTTGGTGTCATGTGTGTCCCCCCCTCCCCCCATTTTGTTCTGGATTTAAATATTGTGATATGTGAATCAATTTAACCTTCCCTGTTTGCAGCCCACAGCATGGTTTGGGCTAACAGTCGGTACAGACAATGCAATTACCTCTGTCCATCATGTGGAGGCTCATTATCAGGATAATTGATTTAAGACTTGAGTTGCTTGCAAGCTTTATTTTTAATTTTTTTTTTTATTAGTGTTGCAGAATGTCTTCACTCTGACCAACTACCAAAACTGTCAGCAAATCCTAGTCGTGTAGATGGACCATCCTTGTTTCAATGTTATTTAAATCTTCTTGTATTTTCTGGATCTGAATGTTTTAGTGTGTCGCTCAGGAAAAGTCCAAGAATGGTGCAGAGACCTTAGGTGCTGGTTGGGCTTTTAAGCTTAGGCTGTTACTGCTCTGCAAACAAATCATATAGTTTATAGGCTAGAAATAATTCATGAAAAATATGTGCAGTCTCTAATGTTTATTGATTTAAGCTGCATAGGTAATTTGCACAATTAGAATAACTGTGATAGACCATGAAACTTGATGTTTTCACTGTGATCATATAATTTACATTTCCATCTTAAGCTATTACTGACAGGACTTAGAAGTACACCGGGACTCTTTTCCAGGCTTATGAATTTTTCTTTAACGTGTGAAGCTTCAGCTCAGAAAATTAACTCTTGACTGGGTATTTGTCACCCTTGGTTGTATTTCTGGGATTTGCAACCCAGAACTTGGTTGATGCACATTAAAATTATTGTCCTTTTGCTTCACCTTTTCTGTGGAAGACAGGGCTCTTCTTGCCTTCCGTCTGCATGGCTGCAGAGCGAGGGCAGGCAACAGAAAGCGATTCAGATCCCAGCTTCTGTTCGGTAGCCAGCTGAACTAAGTAAAACAGCACTTGTCATGAGTGAAATTGGGTCTGAATGCCCAGGAAACTTCATGGGAGGGCAACCTGTCGCTGAAGAGGATGGCATGTGGAAGAAATAAACCACAGCAATGGGAGCTGGGCTCCTCGCTCCAGCTCAGCCCGCTGCAGTTGGGTGCACCAGTGGTCTTCCCTCTCAAACGAGGAGCTGGGAAACCAGCACCCTGTGCCAGTGTCCGTGTCTGCATCCTCAGCAAACTGCAGCCTCTCCTGATGTATCCCAGATACCAATGTAAGTCAGGGTGTGCTGTCGCACAGATGCCAAAAGGCGTAGCAGTTCATGGAAGAGTGACGATGCTGTAGCCCTAGGTTATGTCCATCTGTGCCTCAGGTCAGTTTCGCAGGTGCTGTAGGGAGTGAGATGCCTGAGATACTCCTAGCCAGTGCTTGCCCATGAGGCACTGGTAAGCTTCAGTCTGGCTTGTACATCTCCCTCCTCTACTGTCTAAGGGATGCACAGAGATTTCTAATGCCTGGGCATCACCAGCGCAGCAACACCTCGAGTTAAAAACGTGGTGTGACTGTGAGTAGTGAGGGATGCTCCATTTTGTGACTTTTCTCCCAGTTGCTTGTAACCCCCAGAGATCAACTTACCTGAAGCATTTATGTCATAACAAGCAATATAAAGGCATGCAGGCTGAAAACTAATCTCCTGTAGGCTTTTTTTTCTTTTCTTTTTTTTTTTTTTTTTCCCTCCGGATCCTGGATGAGTCAGCAAAGAAATGACACTTCCATTGCATGCTTACGAGATGCAGATTCAGTGGGATACAGTCAAGTAGTCTGAATCACGTAACCACTTAAGGTTGTTGTAAGCTGGTGGGAAATGATTTTTAGATACTAGCTGTCTTTACAAGGAGAAAAAAAAAAAACCAAACAGTTCGTTGCCAAGAATTTGGGCATGTTTAAATTACACATATATAATGTGTTGTAATTTATTTCGTTGGTAATAATTTGAAACTGCCTGTGCATTTCCTTTCCTGTAAATTCATTCAATGTGTCTGAAGATTACTGGTTTGTTTGTTAGAGTTTTATAGATTTATTGCATTTCTGAGGGGAAGGAAGTGTTGGTTTTGGCACGGACGCTAAGAGTATTCTTGTTCTGAAAATGTGAAGCAGTGTTCTACTGCACTGTTAATCTGGCCTCTTTTATGTTGATATAGAGAAGGGTGTAGTGGTTTTCTTGTTCTACGTGTTATACCACCATGCATGGTTCTCCTCTTCCGATGAATTGTTCAAGTGATTGAGAAAAAGAAGGAAAATATTAGTATTAATAATTAGTGTTAAAAATCTGTATATGATTCAAAAGAATTGCACTAATTGCAGTTCCTGTGCTTTAATTCTTGAAATGAAAAGTTTTAGAAGGCTGGTCTGACTCCTATAAGAAGACACCAGATTCAGTTCATTTGGAAGAAGATGCCATTGTTGTTTCTCACTCGAATATTCCTGCTTTTGACACATGGAAGTAGGGTGTGGAAGAAGTATATAAGGGTTGATGGTGAAACATGAAAGAGACTGTGTGTTCAAGGGAGTGAACAATAAAATGGACAACCAAGACTGTGGATAAACCCAGCTTGTCAAGAGCTGGATGAGGACCAAGCAGAAATGAAAAATGGTCTATACTTAGTTGGAGGAGAAAGAGAGTAACAGAACATGAGCCAGCAGGAGAAAGAGATGTTAGCTACAAAGCATTGCAGAAACTATGTGACCATGACGCTTGGCCTTAAAGCCTTTTGCTGGACAATACCATCATGTAACTGTGCTGTAGAGGGAACATGATTTGGTAGAACAGAAGAAAGGTTTTGTTGGAAAGGTGTGGAGGAATTCACAGAGACCTGAAACTGAAAAAAGAAGTATTTTGGACACTTACAGCAACACCTCTCTTTTAACTCCCCTCTGGCACTGCTCCTCCTGCTGATTTAATTTTCCGTCACTACTGGAGGCAAAGGGGGAGAAGAGGAGGAGGGCCTACTTCAGCCAGACCCAGCAAGACAAACAGTTTGCTTCTGAAACATTTAATGCACCTGGAAACTCTGTAGCTTGGTTTGAAATGCATAATAAAAAATGTGTCGAAGAGAAAGGTATTTAATATGAGTGTTGGATCTCTAGGATCATGTCTCTTTGGAAGGAGAAGAAGAGGAAAAAAGAATGTAGCTTTCTAGCTGTCATCCATGAACAGTGAAAAATACCATGAGAATGCCGAGCTAGGCCTCTAGAAAGTACCCAAAAGCTAAGCATTATTTTCAATACGTTTTAAAACATTAAGCAAAGGTTTGCATCTTTGCAGCTTTCTCTAGTTAGCAGGAGAAGCTGGACATGAAATGTGATGTATCACACTGCACGCTGTATCCAATGCATCGACGGACTGTGTGTGCTTGGAAGTGGCTGCAGTGGCTGAAGATGCCCCCACTGATGCTTACCTTCCCTTAGGCAGAAGTTATCCGCGCCTCAGCTCAGCCCTGCTAACGTGCGAGCCTTTCCCAACTGCTTCAGTGCGGATTCAGCAAAATCTGTTAGCGTGTAAGAATCAAGGCCACAGCTTATCACCCTGGAATGATCTGGAAGGGTTTGTGTCCCAACTCTGAACTCTTTCATGAGCATTAATCAGTCCTGAGAATGGTCTGGTGCAATAATTAAGTATTGTTATCCCCTCACCTCGCTACAGATGGAGCACGCCAGACCTGAAAGCCCTAGACCATGGAACTAAGTGAGCACAAATGATCAAAGTCAGGCCGTGGATTTTTGTGTTTGTACCTTTCAACCAGCAGTCCTTAAGGGATCTGTTTGGAGAGAAAACATCTCTCTCTCTGTCTCTCAGCCTACAGTGTAGTCAGGGTTTCCTCAACCACAAAAGAAAAACATTGCAAGAAACATCCCCAGAAGATGAGATGAACAACAACAACAAAATTAAGTCCTTTATTGAGTTCACCATGGTGGGGGAATACAGCTGAAGACAGCTAGCGAGTTGACCTGCTGCTGTGGCTAACTCTTCCTTCAGCTTTTGTGGGGAGCAGCCTGCCCAGCCTCTGCCTGCCTGCGGCTCAGCAGATAACGTCATTACACCCTGACAGTCCCTGGCTGGGAATGCTCATTTTTAGCATATTTGGCAACCTGGTTTTCCCCTGAGGGCTTGTTTCGGGGGTTATACACCAGCAGGGCAGAACTGAGCGACAGTGTCTTTTCCTCAGCACAGAGGTGTCTGGTGGCACAGGCCTTTGGTGTTTTGGTGTGGTTTTTTTTAACCCCCTAACAACTGATACGCCTTCTGTGTATGTGGGGCCGGAGGTTGGTTGGTTTCCTCCTTTCCTGCCTTTTAATTTTTTTACCCTTTAGTCAGTAAATTCCACATAAGAGTGAAGGGAGAGTGGAGGAAGAACAGATGCAGTGCTGCTAATTAAATTAACCGTTTCTTAAAAACAAATAAATACCAGGCAGTTCAATCTCATAAAAAAATACCAGCATGGAGCCCATTCATTCTGGTTTAAGGGATTACTTTCATGCCCAGATGTCTGTGTTGGGAAAACTTGTAAATGTAGAGAGGTTTATTGTGTCTTACACTGTGTATTTCTTCATAATTGAATCTTTGCACCTAACATTTTTGGCTTTTTTTTTTAAGCATATGGGGTGGTAGCAAAAGTTTTGAGACAGACAAAAAATTGTCATTCTTGAGGGGTGAAAAAAGAGGAGTGTGTTTGGGGTGAAAGAGAAGGGAGGGAAATTCAGGTAGTGCTGAGGCAGTGCAGGAGGTGACTCTTCAGGGAGACAGGTAGCAAAGTGAAAAGTCTTTTATGAGGATTTCCAGTAGCCCTCTCTAGCCCAGCAGCTTGCTGTGAAGTTATGTGAGAAAGTCAACCATTAGTGTGCAGTCACATATACTTGCATCAGATTATGGTTTACTTTATATTCTGCTGTAAATTTCTATAGTATAATTTTCAAGAAAACTGTGACAATTTAAAAAAAATATTTCTTGTCTCGTATCAGTTAAAATAGAGAAGCCAGAGCTCTGGTAGCGAGAACTGGGTGTAGGCATAAAAAACTGTTTGCAGTTGGAGGACGAGTGCAGGAAGTCAGTGGACATGAGGAAGCTGAGAGATGGAGCAATGGTCCCCAGAGCTCCCCACTAGTAGAATGAGGTAGGTTTAGGGTAGGAGTAGGTTAAAAGCCCCTTCAATAGTGGGAATTTGCTCTGGGGCTCTCTAGTTCTGAGTAGCTGCCATAAACTGGGGGTAAATGTGATCCTTCAGTTTTGTGGATAGAGCCCTCCATTTCCTCTAGCATTGCTATAATTGCCCAAAAGAGAGCTACCCATATTAAAGTCATGTTAGTGAAATTATTGATGAGAACTTATCCTTGCACAAAAACCTACGCTAGTGGGTTTTAGTTACTGTTGTTCCAGCCCTTTCACTGATTACTCACCTGTTCCTGTTGGCGGGTAGTTTTGTGCTTATAAAACAACATCCAGGTACACCCCGGAAAAGTATTTTGACTTCATATAAAATTACATTTACATTCTTTTCAAGAGCTTGACCAAAGCACACCAAGGACAGTATTCTGCCACTGTGCATTTAGCTCTGGATTTAAGCTCTGACTTGTTTTAATTGTGAAATAAGTGGGTCGTCGAAATACTTTGTGGAGGCAAAGGTCCTTTCCAAAAGCCAGCCTGTAAGGCCACGGCTTCTGGAGTAGTTAGGGTAACAAGGAGCTTACGTCTGCACAAATAGTAAGAGCCACTTTATATTTTGTATTTGTGTTTTCCCATGCTTGGCCGACTCCTCAGGGAACAGGCGCTGAGCTCAGGGTGCTGCCATGGCTGGGGCGGGGGAATTGCACATCCCCGTGAGCAGCGGCTGGAGCTCGCTCTGTGTCCCTGCTGGGGCCATTCCTGGCCATCAGCACCTGGCCTTCCTCTGGCCCTCGCTGTGGTGCTGGTCTACATAAGCGTGCAGTATTAGTGATAAATCATGGGATTCCTAACACATGAGTAAATTAAGATGGAGTCTTTTGTCTTCCTCTGAGTGTGAAGAAAATGTGCTATAGTAATGCATTTTTTCTTCTTCTTAACTATTCATTATTTTTTCTTCTTAATTTTTTTCAAAGCTAAACTTCCCCCAAAAATGCAATTATACCTTCGAATTCTGTGTTGAGATGAAAGATCATAGAATCTTTAAGGTTGGAAAAGATCTCTAAGGTCATCAGGTCCAACAGTCAAAACACCACCACCATGTCTACTAAACTGTGTCCAGGAGTGCCACATCTCCACACTTTTTGAGCACCTCCAGGGATGGTGACTCCACCACCTCCCTGGGCAGCCTGTTCCAATGCCTGACCAGATAATTGAAAGATAATTAAAAGTCCACTCAAACCTTTGATTCCCAAGTGGGTTAAAAGAAGTTTAGAATTAGTGTAGGGGCTGACTGGAGCATGAAGCCAGTGTTGGTGATGGAGCTCGCTGGGAAGGAGGCTGTTTGGCTTGGGAGCTTTGGGGTGACATCTGAAGGTTCTTCATCCAGACAGATAAACACCATTCAGAGCTGGTGTTGCCTAAAATAGGATCCTGTTTTCCCTAGGACCCTGACACAATCCGTGGACGCTACCCTTCAGTGGGCTGCTCCAGCGTCACCGAGCCCCTCTGGTGGGAGCTGACCCGCAGTGCTGGGCACTTGGCTGGGTGACTCCTCCGAACCCTATAGGGCAGCCTTTAAAACGCCGAGGTGACATACAGCCCTGTTGAGATGGGCCCTGCTGATATGGGCCATATACATGTTCACAAATGTGAAACTGAAGAGTTTTGGTTTAAGTGAAAGTTCTTGGGGATCTGGTTCCCAGTGACGGCTGTTCATAAAAGCCTGAGGTGTCATCAGGTTTGCCAAAAATACTTCGAGTTAGTTACATCATGCATACCTCTGCTGTTCAAGTTTAGTATATTAATCCTCATCTTATACAGGATTTTTTTTTAAAAAAAAGGTAGTTAACAATTGGCTTTAATTTATTTTTATTGCTTCTAAAACAAGAAAATATTCAGTGAAGGTTGATGATGCTTTTCTAGCCTTTTTTTTTAACTTGAGTCAGGCTGTGCTGTTGTGCTTGCCTACATTCCTTGTGTTACACATCCAAATTGAAATACAGAAAAACTCCTACCAAAGAATAATACAGAAATCTTCAATTTTATTTATATGGCTTCTCTACATTTTCACCACATTTTCATTTTTTTCCCCTGAAATACCTTAGCTTATGTGAGCACCGCGTGTGAAAGGGTCAGTATGACTAGCCAGCCATGTCCTTCTGTACCTTCTGCCTGTACAGGAGCAGACCGGCTCGCTGTGTCGGGCTGCCGTCGCTTCAGCGGCTGCCACATGCAGGCAGTGCCCTCCCAGGGCAGGACCTGTACGGTGTAATGGGCCGGTCCCTTTTTGGGTCCCTCCTGGGGTGAAAATTGCCACTCCCTCCCGGAACTCACCATCCAGCTAAAGTGAAAAGTGAGTGCAGGGTCTGAAAATGTTGAATATGTGTGCTGAATACATGAACGTTTGCAAGAATGGGAGGGAGGTTTAGGGGAAATTATAAACCTTTTTCAAGGCAAGAAAAGTGACTGAACCCTTCATCACTTCTTTACATTTCCAAAATGTCACAACAACTCCCCTAAGCTCAGGAAAGTTGCCGTCATCTGTTTGTAAGCTGCTTGAAGGCACTTTTTAAAAGAATAATTGTTAACCTCTTTTCATTTCAAAACCTGCTCTCATACAAAGCATGTCACTCAAGGTGGAGTTACATGGCAGCTTTGTTTAGCACAGCAAAGGTAATTTTCCAGGAGGTGCTTTCTGGGGGAAGTAAATTGCTAGGGGCTGCAGGAGGGCCCACTGCTCCTTTGGTCAAGGCTGGAGCTGAACGAAGTTCAAACCACACAGTTGGAGTGGCTCTCAAGGATGGCTGCTAAGACATCCTTGCAGAAATGCACAGGGACTAGGTTTGACCCCTGGTTGCCAGCCCAGAGCTGCAGTCTGCCACCGCAGGGACAAGAGCATCCGTCATCTGCTTTCCTTTCCCTCCTTGGATCCCCAAAGTGATGCCGTTTTGGGAGCTGCTGAGCAGGGACCCAAGAGAGCCATAGCTGCCAGAACAGGGTGCCTGCCTCTGGGCAAACCTTTGGAGAAGGACCCTCATGGGAAGACCACCAGTGGAAATGCAGCGTTTTCTCATTTCTTTGTGGGAGACTCTATCGACGTATCCATTCATTATTGAACGAGGGGACAAATAGCCCTTTGTCTCCCTCATTGGGTGCATCAGCTGCTGGGTGAATTGGCAAAAGCTGCCAGCAGGAATTTCTGTATTCCTGTGGGCTTTCCTAAGGGATGGCTCGCTTTCCCAGGGACCGCTGGAAACAGGCGAGTGCTCTGTCACATAATGTTCCCTCTCTAGGAAAACATTTGGTAGTAGTTTAAAAAGAAAACTTTACAGAGCTTAAATAAAGCCAAAGATGAATTTGGTGAACCCTGATGCTGTGCATACTTTACTTGGGAGGATTTTGAATTTCCAGTGCTTCTTGGAGTTGCCAGCAATATGTGCAGGGCTTGCCAGTCATACTCGGGGGTTTTAAACCACCTTTCTTTTTTTAATCAAGTTCCTACTATGGCAGTTTCAAGCACATGGCTAAACACAGCTTTTGTGTTCAGTTCATCTGTATCAGCGTGGTCGTGGTGCTCACAAAGATACCACAGAATTTGAGTAATAAAATTAATGAAATCTTAATTATGAGAACAGCTTCAATTTCATTCATTTTTAAAAGTAAACCATTTTGGAGTTTTCGTTTGTGTTCTGCTTGTAATTACTCAAAGGTCACATAGCTTGGTTTACCTCTGCAGTCATAAGGAATAATAAAAAAACCTTTTTAATGAAAACTGGGGGGGGGGTTAGGGTTTAAAGAGAGTCTTTAAGAAAATCTAAAGTACAGTGAAATGTGTCATTCCATACACTGGGAGCGATCTCTGGCAGCATTAGTCTGGCTAAAGTAGGTTAAATTATTCCTGATATCCATATAGAATTTTGTACAAAGTAAATAAATCAATATATTGCTTGATTCAGGACAAGCTTGAATCCTTTTTAATGGTAACTGGAAGACTTAAAGTTTCTCATCGGGCTGCAGTGACTGCTTACTCCTAAGCGCAGCTGGCTCAGCAGGCAAAGGAAAGGTGCTCCCGGGCAGCAACGCAGTGGTGCGTGCTGGCGTAGCGGGGTGGGCTCAGATCCTCCTCCCACCCCCCGCCAGGCAAACGGCATCGCCGCTGGCACCGTGTGAAACTCTTACTAATGATGTGTGTGGAAGCTGAGCACTGAATGAATGCTGTCAGGCTCTGCGATACTAGAGCACTGAAATGTATTGGCGGGGAGAAGATGGGGTCTGGTGTCTCTTCTGTGGGTAGTCGCTTTCTGGCTTGAGGGAGGCTCATCCAGCTCCAGCTAAAACAATTCGGTTTAAACAGGCACATTGAAGTTCAAGTTGGCATTTTATTTTAGCCTGCAGATGACAGAAATATATTTTATGATTGCTCGATGCCAACGTCTGAATGAGAGAGGTGTTAGAAAAGAACACGCTGCTAAAATATCTTAAAAATGCAACAGCTGAGCAGGTGGCAATGAAAAATCGGAAATCTGTTGTTCAAGCTGTTCTCTGTCGTTTTATACTTAGAGCTGGAGCAGGAGCGGTCTTTATGGTTTTGTTTGTACAGCTCTTGTCACAAAGGGGTCCTGATCTGTACCCAGCCCTCTTAAGCACTGTGATAATACAGTCATGCATTATTAACAGAGAGCAGAGAAGTGGGGACCTCAAATACAGCATAAGACAAGCAAGTGGGGAAACGAAGGTATCAATTATGTATCTGCCGTGTTGATGATGCTTTTACAGAGGAGTATTTTTCCCCTAAGGGAAAAATCTGCTGGAGGAGCCGTGTGTGTTCTCAGTGCCTTCTCTGACAACAAGACAGCATCTCCCCATCCAAGGCCTCAGCAAGCCCTTTTCTTTAGCTCTCTTTCCTCCCAGGAGGACTTGACACTGCTGTTAGTCCTGGGCTGGTGCCTGGCCCTAAAAGGGAAGGGCGGACAATCCCGTGGGGGGTAAACAGTGCTTTGCAGCGTCACTTCACAGAGAAGAGGGAATTGAGGATTAGTCAGGTTCATCTGAAGGATGCTTTTTAAAAACCTCACCTGAGTTCACCTCACCTTTGGTGAGTGCTGCTGACTCTTCCATGGGGAGGTGGGATCCTGGTTTCCAACCCCACCTCTGTGAGCATCGACACCCCTGGGACATGCTGTGAACAGGGTGCTCTACCGGCACGGCATCCTGGTGCAAGGAGCCAAAGGGGAGCAGCTTTCTCTTTTGCAATTTGTTTCAACCAAAGCTTTTTGATTATCTGTGCCTCACTTCCATAAACACTGATTCCACGGAAAAATTGAAGTCCAAAATGTGTATGAATACCGTCTTCAAATCTACGTAAAGATAGTACTATAATTCCGCTGGGGTTTGCTGTAGTGATTTGCAGTGCCATCAGCTTGCTTGATGGAATTACTATTTTTTTATTACGTAGGAAAGGGAACATGCTATTTTTTAAAGTATAACAGAATCCCATCACAAATTGCTCACGGACCCGTCTTTTATATTAACATACCCCTGAGCGTCCGAGTTTAGATTGGTAAAGGAAGAGCAGCTGGGCTGACAAATATGTCAGCTTGTGCCTGATTTTCCCCACCCTGGCCCTAATAAAGAACAAGATACGGGGAATAAAACAGCTGTTTGTTGTGCAGCCAGGGATGGAGAGAGTAATGAAACATGATGCGGAATAAAAGTCAGCTGCAACTTGGCAGCTCCCATTTCCTTGTAGCAAAGAAGATAATTTAGACTGTATTCAGGATAGTGATATCCTGAACAGTTTTCACATGCTGTGGTTTTAGGGTTGACAAATCGACATTTTAACTGAGAGAAACTGTGTTTAATCATTAATGGTTCCTTCTGAGCGTGTTGAAGTTTTATTGTTGTTATTTATCCAAGCTAGAATCTAGCAACAAAGACAAACGTTTTAAAGGCAGCTAAAAAACTGAACTTAAAATAAACACAGTTTTCTCTACAAAGACTGCAGAGCAAATAGCCTGCACAAACATTTGCAATGACAGCAACACTCAGAAATTTGCTGGTTGGATTTAAAAGTGTCCTTGACCTCCCTGGCGGGGTTCTGAGGCCAGTGGGGTCGCAAAAAAAGAAACTATTTGCTTCGGGTTTGACTTACACAGATTTGGACAAGTGAGATATGCTGTTTCCTGCACTGGAAAAAAGGTGTTGAGGTGGTGCCAGTATAAAAGAAAATGGTCACTTTTAAAAGGCAGCACAGCGAGCTCTGGGCTGTCCCATACGGGGGATTTAATTACATGACTGATCAAATTTCTCCTAAGGTTTTTTTATACATACATGTTCTGTAATTTGTAGATCAAGAGCTCCTTGTTGTAGTTCTTCAGTGCGAGGAAGCATTGGGATGGGAGTCCACAAATCCAAACCTGCTCTCAGATGTATAAATGTGATAATTGTGAAAGACTTGGTTAAAGATGGTAATAATAAAGGGACAAGCACATGTGTAATGTTCATACAGCATTGTATTTAGCAAGGGTGCTGCGTGGGCTGGAATGAGCTGGGATGGAACGTGGAGGAGAGATGTGTACCTCCTTCCTCAGCTTCCTTCATGCAGGTGAGGAAAATAGCGAACAGTGTTAGCACTTCAGTCAGTGTTGGATGTGGTCGGGGCATGCTGCTGTGCAGGGCAGCTCTCACACCCACTGGCAGTGAGCTCAGGTGCTGACTTCATGGCAGAAGTCTTCCATCTCTTCCCAAACTTGTCCTCCATCCCCTCCTGTTCTGGTCCTGCCCCAGCTCCACAGCAGCGACACAGACACCCGCGTGGTTGGTTGTTCACCTGACGTTTCCACTGTGGTGGTGTGGAAGCACAGACTGAAATGACCAGAAACGTGCTTGTGTGGGCAGCATCTCCATCAAGCCGTAGCTGCGTGGGGCCTGCCCCAGCAGCAGCGATGGCTTCTGGGGACACATCCAGCGAGCTGCAGGGAAATGCCTCTGTTTTCCAGGTGCACTGGGAGAACAGCCGAAGGGTGTTGGAGGGGGATCAGCACCTGGGTCCTTTAGCCGGTGCTGCAGGGTAGAGTTCTCAGCGGAGCCAAACCATCCCTTGGGATGCTGTAGGCCCCAGAGAAAACAGCCAGGTAGATCTGAAGCAGCCCTAAGCTGACAGTTGCTTAGGTGTGGAGAAGAGAGAGAAACAGCCTTTGAGGAAAAGCCCAGCATAACTTTGCTAAGTTTTTGGCTAATCTCAGATAGCAAGTAGCTAGGGCCACCTGAGAGTGTGCTGATTCCCTCTATAAATGGCTGTGAAGGCAGAAGAGGAGTCACAGGTAAGCATCTAGACTTGCCCAGGAGTTAGTCCATCGGTCTGGGGGCTGCTCAGCAGAATTTGCACAAACTACAAGGTTTGCATTCACCTTGTGTCTTTCAGTTTCCCTTTCCGCAAATCCCCAGACTGTATTTCTCATCTTGTCAAGTTCCTGGGAACATCAGGGATGGGATGTTCCAGTTGGGCAGCGACATGGCATGCCTATCACCTCAACTCTTGTCGGGATGAGCTGGCATTAGGGACCTTCCCATATTCCCTTCCATCAGTGGGCACCACTGGCTGCTCAGACAGGCCATCCAAGGGCTCCTGGCCCTCTTGGGGCAGATGGGGAGTAACTTTGCTGCTAGCTGGAGAGGTGAGAACAGTACCAGAAGCCTCCCTGTGTCACACTTGGCCCAGTTTTATCTCAGCATCAGTATTGCATACCTGTTGACTACCTAAAAAATGTGCTTGCTTCAGTTTGTTTTCACACTTCTAGTCAGTATCTGTTGGGAAGTTTCACCTCTTGCTTGTAGGTAAAAATACTTGTTGTAAAGTTATTACAGTTATTTTTCTCCCCTGTATTAATGCGATACCGAAAAAAAGTCAGGAAGGAAATATTTCCAGTTCTGCAGTTCCGGTTTTCCGATGTGATGTTTTAAAAATATCATTGCAGAGTTTAACAAGATGACTACACGCAGCTTGCTTTTAGGTGGAATTACAAAATCAGCCAGAAAGATTTTAAAATTATAAATAGAAATCTATACCATTGTACTCAGGTGATTTATCCCTTAATGTTCTGACACAAGGGGCATTTGTTTTCAATCCTCAGCTGTTCAAAGTAATTTGCTTGCTCTTTTACGTACACTGCTTTTCGTCGTTGTTGTTTTTTCTGTCCTCCCACATCTCTGTTACCGTGCGTGGATTTTTCTTCCCCGTTTTTGTGGAGAAGTTGCTTGGATCCAGAATTTGACCTTTGACCTGATGTTTCATATATCTGGAAGATGTAACTGTCTGGAAATTCTCCATTTGCTGCTTTTTGCTCAAGTATTGGGGTTGAGAAAAAAATAAGCAGCCTGCATTAAACCCACGATCCCTCTTTTTCTGGTGGGAGCCAGCTGTGTTCAGGTCAGAGAGGAGGTAGCAAGAGGGTTTTTGGCCAGGCCACTTCCAAACCTGCGTAAAAGGTTTGCTAAGCATTCGGTTATTCCTTTTGTAGGAAGCCAAAAGGAAGGAAGTTACGCATTTCATTGAAGAGGAGGAGGAAGTCATGCTGGTGTTCTAATAAGGACTACATGATGCCAAAATATAAATAGTTAATTTGCAAATGCATGCTTGTGGGCATATTGCAAGTGTAAGGTCAGGTCCTTATTTTTATTCAGACCTTAAGCAAATCCCTAGTGTGTTTTGACACAAGAAACTGGTGAGAAGAGAGGCGGTGTGATCGTAAAAGTATAACTGCAGTGCTGAATGCACTGTGGAAGTTCTCGCCCAGCCCACATGCCAGCATAGATGTAGCAGACAAGAGCTCTGCACGGGTTCCTGCCTGAGAAGTGTAATTTAGTCAGGCTGGGTGGCCCTGACTAGCTGTATCGCCTGTGGTATTTCCAGTGTCTCTACAGAGCACCCGACAACCACAACTTTGCTTTTTCTTTCGGTAGAATGAACCCAACGGGAGTGGGAACTCTGCCCTGAAGTCACTCTGAGGCTGCACATTACAAGTGTGTTATCTGCATTTGGGTGGCGTTAGCGAGAGGCAACTTGCGGTAACTAATGTGATAGTGTGATAACCTGTAACGACGAAACAACCAACAGCGCTTAAGTTGATGTGGTTATTGCGACCAGACAAAAAAAAGAGCAATACTTAAGGTAACGCTGAAGCAAAGAAGTCCTTTGTGCTTTACCCCAGTGAAGCAGGAGGCACGTCTCAAGCCCTAAAGTTAACACCGTTCTATTTACTGTTTCTTGTGCAAGGCAGGAGAAAGCCAAGGTAAAGGCCCGTCCTTGCTTGGTGGGGACCAGCGTCTTGTGGGGCGAGGGCTTCCTACCTAGAACACAGATAGCTAAACAAGCTCTTCCAGGCTCTGAGCAAGTTAATCCCAGGTGTACAGGTGAGAGAGTGAGAACTAGAATAAATGCATGTGGGAGGCAGCACCACTGCTTAGGACTTTGCTCTTGTTCCTCTCCTGCACGCTGTAGAAGAGGACAGTGTGGCAGAGCATCCCTCTCAGAGCCATGCGGCTTCCACACCAACGTGTTATTTTCCAAAGGATGTAGAAGTGCCTGTGCATCCTTAGTATGGTGTTGGGCTGGAGGGAAGAAAAGAGCCGCACAGAGCTCGCAGCGGACCTTACTCACCTTCTCGGAGTTTCTACTTTTTTTCTGAAACATAGGGCTCACAAGTTGGAGCCCTGGGCATCCGTGCTATCACTTTTGGAGGAGCACAGACACCCTCCTTCCCTTGTCAGTGCCTGTGGAGTGACATCTGTGCTTTATGCAGAGCTTTGGCTGGGACCGATCACAGGGGCAGAACAGAATATGGCCTTTTGTCTCCAGATGTAACAGAGCTGAATTTTCCACCCCTTGCAGCGTTTGACTCTCTGCAGTTAGGTAATGTTTTTTGCTTGTGGCGAGATGGGAGTTACAGGGTTCAGCCACCTAAAGCCCTCTCTGGACTTTGGCACTGCCATTCCACGTGTGACTCTGTCAAGCCAAAAGGCATTTGTGCATGTATCCTTGTAGAAGGCTGGAGGCATTCGGGCAGTGGTACCCATTGCAGCTGTGGCTATCCCAGGAGGATCCCCTCCGGCTGTTTCAAGGCAGCAGCCATCATCCCTGTGAAGTAGCCGCTACCCAGCCTCTTTCGCTCATCGCCAGCAGGAGGTCCAATTAACATTTTGCAATATTGGCAGTTCCATATGGAAACTACCATTCAGACGCCTACATTTGAACTTCAGCTTTTTCCTCTCGTTTAATTAAAACACAATCAAATCAATTAGCTCATGACAGAGTTTCCCCAAAGTTAAACTCCAGATGTATGGCAAGGAGAAAGCATTCAGATGCCAATTCATTGTGCTGCTTGGAGGTAGATTATAGCTCTCCCATTTGTCAGTTTATCCACTGGGGATTAGTTCCATTTTTTCCCTTCCAAGTAGAAAATAAAAAGGGGGAAAGAAAAAAGACCCATAATTCCATCTGGTTCTGATCAGGAAAAATCAATATAGCATTACAGCATTTGAGAGATTTATTGAAAATGACATTGATAGTGTCGGAATGACTTCTGGATTTTAACGGCCACGTCAAACATTTTGCCAGGGAGTGTCTTGATTTTTTTCCAGTGAGCTCCAGGAATAAGCAGCTTACCATACTCTATATCAAGTCGATGAGTTATTGTTCTTGTCACTAAATGGGGATAATATGCAGCTGCATAAACACGTTGATTTTTCTGGCATAAAAACCATGACTTCCAACTCTGTGCCCTTTGGCAAGACTGTATAGAAAATAATAACCCTGTCAAAAGAGGTTTCGAGGTCTCAATAAGCCAAGATGACTTTTGCAGCACACCCCTGCAGGGCAGCTGGGTGCAGTGAGAGGAAGAGAAAAAAGAATTGTACTAGCTAACTGGTACTTAATAAGCACAGTAATCATTCAGACCCAAATCGACACA
Organism: Psophia crepitans; assembly: GCA_013399095.1. Lineage (NCBI taxonomy): Eukaryota > Metazoa > Chordata > Aves > Gruiformes > Psophiidae > Psophia > Psophia crepitans. Next base: position 64,488 of record VWZZ01005328.1, on the reverse strand, counting down.
TAAGGCAGCTTTGAACTGAAGCCATTGCACCTTCTAGTTCATTTCTTAGTTCATGTATGGTTAGATGTGGCAACGCCCTGAGTCACCAGCATTAGAACAAACAGATTATCCTCACATGCCTTCAGGGTGATGTAGTGATACCATGGTAATACTGCAAGATACCCAATGCTAGTGAAAGTGTTAGGTGCCAGTACTACCTTAGTTCTTCAGTACTGGTGGAGCGCTTGGTTCTGTGCCTTTTCCCCTCTCGGTCATGTTCCCCAGCGGTGGCAAGGAGGAGAGGCCGAAGGCACACCATTCCTTCGCAAGGCCACTCCGCACCTTGCTTTTCTTGACAAGGATCCAGGGCAGAACTGCAGTGTGGATGGGTGAGTTTTGTAAGGCAAGTGGGTGGGAGAAAGGTGCAAGAAAGGTGCAGCACCCAGAGGGGTGAGGAAAGAAGAGAACTTGCCTCTCTGATGGCACTGTCGTGTACTTAACAGCCCTGATATGAGAAAGAACCCCTTATCCCAGTGTACCAGTAAGATTAGATCAGTTGTGGAGAACAGTGCTGATGAGGGGAGTAAAGAGAAGAAAGCAAAATCGCTTTTGACTACTCATTCAAAACATTTAATAGAATTGCAATTTTTTTTTATATCAAAAATATTCAAGTGATATGGTGCATTCTCATCTAAAGTGCAACTGTTCTTCTTGCAGAAGGCTCAGACTCGTTGTCCAGACTCATTGCATGAGCTACGTATATGTGAACTTCCATGTCTTTGTAAATGAATTCAATTAGCTACCCGAGTACAGCATCGCATTCCCTCTATGGTCCTCTTTCTTGCTCCTGGCTGAATGACACCAAAACTGCTTTCTGCAGAGGACCGTGACTCCCAGTTAGAGTGTTCTTCTTTGGGAAGTGAAGGATAGTAGGTTTTGACACTGTTTATTCAGGAAGGGGGAGGAACCCAAATCTTCAACCTACCCTGTGAATGCTTTAGGCAAAAGCATGCTTGTGTTGTGGACTGAGCCAGGTTCAGGCACATGGTAAGTGCCAGGCTGTGCAGGGCTGTCAGGTTCATAGCTGGAGCATCCTGGTGTCCTGGTCGCAGCTGTGAAGCTGATTTAGGCTGCCTGCCCAGCCCAGTCACCGGCTCCCGCCCCGTGCCACAGCCCTCTCCTCGCCCAGCCCTGTCACTTCAAGTGTTCGCAGGATTGTGCTGAAGACTAAAGCACTGAAGTGCCCCAGATTAAAAATAACCTTTTAAAAAAGGAAGGAGGGCAGAAAGGGGGAGACATTTTTGGTGTGGATCATTCAGAGATCTACTTGCAATGAAGCCAAATCAACAGAAGTATTTTTACAACTGAAGGGATGGCTTTTTTTTTAGGGTCAGGAATGAGCAGATGGAAGTGCTGAGAAGAAACTTCCCAGGCTGACTTCATCACCAAAGCCACTTTGCTGTGAAACACAAGTCTGGGATGCTGTTTTATCTACAGAGAAGCAGAGATTTCAGATAATTTTAGGGACATGAATCTGTATCTTCAGAGTCAAGGAGCATCTGATCCCTGGCAAGTGTAGGATCCTCCACCTAGGGAGGAATAACCCCATGCACCAGTACAGGTCAGGGGTTGACTTAGTGGGGAGCAGCTCTGCAGAGAGGACCTGGGAGTCTTGGTGGACAACAAGCTCTCCATGAGCCAGCAGTGTGCCCTTAATTGCCAGGAGGGCCAGTGGTATCCTGGGGTGCATTAAGAAGAGCGTGGCCAGCAGATCAAGGGAGGTTATTCTGCCCTTCTACTCTGCCTTGGGGAGGACACATCTAGAGTCCTGTGTCCAGTTCTGGGCACAAGAAAGACAGTGAACTACTGGAGAGAGTCCAGTGAAGGGCTACAAAGATGGTTAGAGGACGGGAGCATCTCTCCTGTGCGGAAGGGCTGAGAGAACTGGGTCTGTTTAGCCTGGAGAAGAGAAGACAGAGGGGATCTCAACGCTTATAAATATCTAAGGGTGGGTGTCAAGATGAAGGAGCTAGACTCTTTTCAGTGGTGCCCAGTGACAGGACAAGGGGCAACAGGCACAAGCTGGAGCACAGGAAGCTCCAATCCAACATGAGAAAAACTTCTTCATGCTGAGGGCAACAGAGCACTGGAACAGGCTGCCCAAAGGGATTGTGGAATCTCCTTCTCTGGAGATATTCAAAACCTGCCTGGAAGCAATCCTGTGCAACCTCCTGTGAGTGATCCTGCAGGGGGATTGGACTTTATAAATATGTAAACTGTGGGAGGCAACTGGACAAGGCCAAACTCTTTTTGGTGGTGGGTAGTAAGAGAACAAGGGGCAATGGCCAAAAACTAGAACACAGGAAGTTCAGCTGAAACATGAGAAAACTTCTTCACAGTGAGGGTGACGGAGCACTGGAACAGGCTGCCCAGAGAGGGTGTGGAGTCTCCTTCTTTGGAGATATTCAAGACCCGTCTGGATGCCTGCCTGTGCAGCCTAGTGTAGGGCACCTGCTTTGGCAGGTGAGTTTGGCTCGATGATCTCTAGAGGTCCCTTCCAACCCCTCCCAATCTGTTATTCTGTGGTCAGAGTTTCTTAGGCTCCAAATAGCATGACTTTTGACATACGTACCTAAATTCTGCCTTATTTCTTTTCTTGAGTGTCACTCTAAGTGTTTTTTACTCCAGGATCTCAAAAATCTTTGTCACAAGAATAAACTAATTAAACTTCACTTATTAGCATTGATTCCAGTGTGCTTGTTATAAGCTTGGAGTCTCTGTAAGACTAAATCAAAATGATTCATGTTTTTCATATTATGCATTGTTGTTGGCCACACAACACAAAAATCTGTTTAAAACACTGTTCAGATAAGAATCATTAAACAGCAATTTTAGGAGATCTTCCCTACTAAACTACAACAAAGTCTATCTAATAAACTCTTCCTGGTTGGGACTAAATGTGAAAGTGGGCTAACATGAGAAAGAATCTTAAAACTATGCAGATTCAGTAAAGGATTCTGCTACAGAAAAGCCTTTTGAGTATACTCCTACTGTAGCTAGCTACAGTAGTTACTCAGGTTTGACCTTTCAAAAATCATCAGTGACTCAAATTACTCTTAGTAAATTCCAAGCAAGGAATTTTGATCTTTTAAATATTAAAATATGGTTCTACTAGAAGAAGAATAGCGTAAGGACATCATGGCATGAGGTTTTTTCCCATGTATTGTGTATTACTCCTAGTATTCAGTTGTGAAGTTAGGTTCTTCTACTGGCTTTCCACTTTCACCCCCAAGAGTAAAAATATGCAGAAGTAAAAATACAGAACAACTTATGGCATGAATGTAGCCCTCTTTTTCTGATCATGAATGTTCTTTAAGTCAAAGCTTTTAAAAATGGTCTTACTGCATTCCAGATGAAAAGGCCTGGAACAGCAGAGTGACAGCTGTTTACTTCAGAGGAATTCATATTAGCCTTGCTTGAAATGATCTGATGGATAGCTGTTGCATTTTGCTTTTGTAAAGTTTGTTGTAAGTTCTTATCTGAACAAGGTGTCAGCACATCAGTGCTGACATAAACATCTCAGTGCTGAAGTGTACCATGCCACGGGAAAACAGTGATGAATTCACACACCTGCTTCAACCGTACATCATCTCTGGAGATTATTCACAGCAGAAAAGTATCTCCTAGGCAGCGACAGAGATCAACATTGCTAACTGCAAGTGGCCTTCCTAGGATAAGAAGTGGTCATCTTCGGGTGTTTATAGGAAAGTCGGGGTCAACCCATAAGCTGATCTAATCTTTGCTGGCTGCCCACGAGCTCGGGGAGAGGCTGTCCTTTTTGTATCCTTCATCGAGCTCGTGGCCTGTGCCAGCATGAGTTGGCTTCGCAGTGTCTCAGCATTTTTGTTGGTCTTTTACAACAAGATCTCTTCGCATGACATCAACATGCATGGTTCATATACTTACTTCTTATCCTTCTTATGTACACTTTTTATCTCTCAGATGTAAAAGCATACCTGGGGCAAAGGATTGGAATATAATAACATAAACTATGCAGACAGTATAGTCAAAAGTCCTAATGACAAACTCAGTGATGTTTATTGAAGGCAATGAAGTGACTCACTGGCTTTTTGAAGATGGTAGGAAGAAGGCAGGACTTCAAGACACTGTACAAATAAAAAAATAACACAAGTGACCAAGCTCCTCTAATCTTGGAAAGCTGTTTCCTTTATAATGATTAATAGAAGGTACATAAGCTCTCCGAGGTGAAAAATACACTACTTTATTCTTAAATAGCACATGACCTATAAAGCAAACAACGTAGATCTTAACCATCAATTTCCCACTGAGTGTTTCAAAGATGACAAGTAATAGCATTGGAAAAGATCTTTCCGTAAGTGCTCTGGAACATCATTGCTAAATTGGTTTTTTCTAGGCAGTTTATTAATTGGTAAAATGTGCTACCTTGTGATTGAGTTTGAATACAAATAAGTCCTTTTTCCTAGAAATGCTACTTTTTCTTAGATTATTTCTTAACTTAATCCATGATGTTTGGCCATGCTTATTCCTCCTTTCTGGATGCATATTTTGGTTCTTTTTTCAAACAAAGGAACTGGTACAAGGCCAGTGGTTTAGTAAATTCCCAGTTACAGGCACTTGTTGAACTCATTTGATAAATCAACTCCTGATCTTTTAATGTTGGAAGGAGTTAATGTTGAATCCTGTTTTCAAAAGTTGCCGTCTTCCCGAACAGAATTATTTACCACTAAATGGATCCCTTTTTTCACATGTCAGCTCCTTTGAAGAGGACAGATTCCTTCAGAATGAATATCATTATTTCAGAGTTCATTATTTTCAGTGGAGGGCAGAGCAGGGACTGATGCAAATCCATGTTTCTCTGCTCATACGCACTGTAGAAAAAAATTTAGGTGAGGCTTTTGTGAAAATGGTTGCCTGCAATAGACTAGACTCCATGACCCAGGAGGATTTGAAAAGATGCATGTTTATAAAGACCATGCTGTCCGTTACCAGGGTGCAGGCTCTTCACATCAATAACCCAGGCTCTTGAAGCTGGTGGAGAAAAGAAGATAGGTTTTATGTGCTGCCTCCAAGGAGCAGGTAGCCTTTCCCTCTAATGAGCTGATGGATGGCCTCAGCCAGTGAAACAATGCTTGGTTCCTCTAACATCTTCAGCCACCAGATCCTGCTGCCTTTTCTTCAGCACTTCACTTCTGATTCTTTGGATTTACTAACACAGATTTCACAGAGCAACTGTGTCTTTCCACATCCTTTAGCACCATGGGAGTCTTGATTGGGAGGTACCTCAGGAGGTCACTCAGTCCAGTCTGTCACTCAGAATAGGACTATTACCGACAGTAGGTAAGGTCAGCCTTGGCTTGCCTGACTGAGCCTCCAAAACCTCCAAGACCTGCTCCAGTGCTGTGCCACCCACCTCCTGGAAGTGCTTTCCTTATGTCTGAGCTGACTCTGCCCAGACGCATGCAAGCTGTGTCCCATGCCTCTTCTTATATCAACTGAAATTGCCAAGATAAATTTAGCCCTCTCATCTTTCTAACTACCCTCCAAGTAAATGTACTTCTCCCTTCATTCCACAGTTTCCAGCAGAGGCTTCTGTATCGCACAGGAGATTGTACAACATGGGCAGTGTCTGTAAGCCTAGACAAAAGTGCCATCCCTGATTCTGGGTGAGGCACCCCCACAGGGGTGCTTCTGCTGTCCCATGCCTCTCTCTCTGCAGAGCTGCTGCCTGCCTTTGGTGGTCCGCTCATCGCCACCTCTCACCCGGCTTCCCAGGGTCTGTAGGGTGGTGTCTGGTTCATTTTAAGAAGGTCTTAGCTTAAACCTCCCTGAAGATTGCTCTGTTATGTTCTCTAGGATGTACAAGTGAGAAAGCGGGGTTTTGTACTTGTGCAAAGGGTAGACATATCCGTGTCCCTACCAAAACCTTGGCTTTTTACATTTAAAGCCCATCTGCATGCCTTTCTTCCATCTTATCTTCATGTTATAGACCAGAAAGTACCCAAGCAAAACACTTAAAAAAAACCTTTATGTTCCGATGCATCTGAATAACAGTAATTTATCCTAGAGAAGTTTTCCATCTATCTGTTCCATGTCTCTGACATTTTATGGCATAACTCACTAAGATTTATTGATTTAAATGCTATCATTTTCATACAAATTTATCTCTGGTTTTAACTTCATAGACTTCAATGAAGTTATACAGTGGATCCTTTTCCCCAGTACTTTACTTCAGAACGTTGGAAATAAAGTTTCTTGGACTCTGATTGCATTACATCAGCTTTCTCACAGAAAAGATTTTTTATTTTTTTTTTTAGCATCCTGGATCAATCTAAAGTCTAGGACAAATATAGGACTCATTAAATGCCATTTGTCTGAGAAAGAGAATAATAAGATTGCACCATGATGTTACATGTCTGAATATGTATTTTTTTAGCAGCTAGGACACAGGACCAGGATTCAGGAAGCCATTTGGCAAACATAAAATTAAGCACTTAACAATTCTGTGCTTCATATTTTCCATCTGTAAAATGGGGACAGTGATATTTCCTTCTTTAAATAGCACTTTCCGATTTAATGATCTATGATTATCATTATTACTGTTGACAGTGGCATCAACTGTGTTCCAAACTGGTTATAATTAGAACGTTTAGATGAATGAAAGCAATTACAGAGCCCTTATGCCACAAACATTTAGGCCTGTGATTAATTTTATGCACGTAAGTAATCGCAGTTACTTCAGTGAAGCTGCTCACGTGAATACAATTAAGCACAATTGAAGTGTTTGCAGGACCATGAATGGAAGGCTCTAAGAAACCTCGGTTTTTAAATAGAGATAGATAATAGTAGACTTCTCAGGGAGATTTCCGGGAAATTTATTTTAAATGTATGCTATGGCATGTTGTGGAATGAGTCTTAATTTGGTTCACAAAACTCGATGTTACAGCCATCAATGATAAATATTGGCTTTCAAATCACTCAATATGTTTTTGCAGAAAAGTAATCCTTCTTTAAATTTTGGCTACAGCTCAAAAGCTTATTGTTAAATACGTTTTGTTAATAAGAAGCCTGACTCACGGCAGGCTGCACTGTGAGTGACTGATTACCAGGGATATCAAATGGACCTATTTCCATTCTACTGCCAGAACAGTTTTCTTTAGAGCTTGTTTAAGAAAGGATTCGTTTTACTCAAAAGAAATGGTTTACATTTTTACATTGCAAGAGTTTTGTTTTCTGTATGATGACAGCTAGTTATTCAGCTTTACCAAAGACAGGGAAAAAGTCACCCAAATATGTGTTCAAAGAAGTTCTCCAGTAGCGATGAACAACCGCAGAAATATGCAGATGTGCCAGATGTGCTTCATGAGAAGCAAGTTCTGGCCTGCTGCAGCTGGGGTGCCGAGCAGCAGTGAAGCCCAGGGCTAGCTGAGGGGGGGACTGGCTCGTGACTGTGGGCTGCAATCAAATGCCCTTTGGCTGCCTTCTGGACCCACACACAGCCTGTCGCAGTCTGATAGTGGAGGAGTTTAGCTGTTTGGGTACCATTTTTGTTTTTCACCCTTCAGTTACCTTTACTTTTCTTGTTTCTACAGTCGATGGTTTGGATAAGGCTTCAATCGCTAACTCGGATGGACCAGCCCCAGGATCCCAAACTCCTCCCTTCAAGAGAAAAGGCAAACTCTCTACCATTGGCAAAATCTTTAAACCTTGGAAATGGCGGAAGAAGAAGACTAGTGACAAATTCAGAGAAACGTCAGCAGGTATGTCCGTGACCCTTTCGTGGCAAATAGTAGAAAAACACTGCAGTGGCTTTGCAGAGTAATACTTGGAGCTTGTTAGGTGACAGGGACTATTTAGGCGCAGTATTTGACATACAGAAAAACTGTTTGATCCGTGGCAAGGAAAAACCTAAATTTGTTCGGCTTCTGTCCTGAACCTATCACCAAAAGTATGCAGTTTGATTGTTTCATGTACATTATATATGATATTCTTTTGATGTTGACAGTGCTCCTTTTTTTTTTTGTTTCAACTAAGAAACACTAGACTCTGTTATTTATCTTCAGAAACATTGGAGATGTCTCTATGTCCTCCTAATAGTCAGTGAGTTGGATTATAAAACATACCTTGCCTTTATGGGGAGAGAAGTTTGGTCTGTTCAGAGGGAGGAAGCAGACATGGCCATGCCCAGTGGAAGAACGAGGATTAGTTTTGCAATCACTGCCTTCATACAGGCCGTTCTGCCCCTTCACACCCCGTTGGCAAGGCTCAAGGAACGGTCTGAAATAAAATGCTGTGACTGAATTATATCCCTTCTGAAAACGAGCAAGACCGAGGGCTGGGATTCAGTTAGCTAAACATAGTTGCTTGGTGCCACCTGAGATGCTCTGGGGTGTCCTGGCTCCTCTCCCAGTAGGTTCTGCATCGTATTTGCCATCCCTGTGCAGATATTTCCAAAACCCTGGGACATCTCAAGTGGCTGCAGAAACCCAGGTATAGGAAACTGAATGTTCTCCTGTGTATATGTGTGTGTGTCTCTATGTGTCACAGCTCTGGCCAAGCTTCCACCAGAAAGATCCCAAACTTCTGGTTTTGGGATTCAGACATGTAATGCTGTGCTTTTCTAAACTTGAGTCTAATCTGAGTCCAGGGAGCATCTGTGAGCTCTTCAGATTCATTACCAGAGTGCAAGCCCTCTGTCCACTGTCTTCCATGGCTCTAGGCAATAAAACCAGTACTAACATCCTAAAGTGTTCTCAGTAGGCTCTCCGGAACTCTCACAAGTACACTGCTTGATGTTTTAAACGCATAGTAACCCCTGACAATTACAGTAAGGATCTCGATGGTTTTGCAGTGTAATTTCTAAAATATGCTTTATTTACACAAAAGGCAAAAAGAAGCCATCTTCTCTGATGCCATCATCATTCCAGGTACCAACTGAAGTTTTGGACAATCTTTCTGAGATCCTCAAATCCTTCTCTCAGTCTTTCTTTTCTCCATTTTTTTTCTTTTATTTTTTCTTCTTTTATTTTCCTGGGTACCCTGCAACAAAACCTCCACAATTTCTTCTGCTACTGCAATCAAAAATACCCCCTGAGTCTGACATTTCCTTCATTGCTTCAAGTTCCTTCAGCTTCTCCATTACTCTTATAATATTTTTCTAGAGCAAAGTTATTCCTAGTTAATGACTCCCGAATGTTCTGCAGCTACTGTTGGACAGGTATGTGATTTTTTATGCACTGAATTCTTACAGAATAATCACTATTAATAAGCTGTGTATACAGAGATTACCTGAACTGTCACAACATATTAGCATGTATTAAATTGTTAAGCCATTAAATAATGTATGTGTCATTTTGTGGTGTTTTTTTTTTTACAAATTAATATTGGTAAATTCATGTTAAATACAGTTAGTCTTCTGTTGTACTGTCTTTCTTTAGAGAACCTCAATGTAGGCTTAGAAGCATGACACATCAATTCTTGTAATACCATGGCAAAGCACGTGTTCATATTTCTTTTACAAAAGTAGGAAATTGAGCACAAAGAAATTAAGGTCAACATTTCCAAAAGTGCCCACTTAGTTCCTTGCTCGTACTTTATTTTCCTGTCTTTTTTATGATGGTGTGGTCCCTCAAGTCCTTCCAGGGGTGTGGAGAGCCCACAGTTCCCATTGGCACTGACTTCAGATGGAGTTATTCAGCAGGACAACTTATTTCTAAGTGAGCACCTGCAACATGGAGGTGCCTACCAGCAGGTGTAGTGGACAGAAAACATTAAATAATTTCAGAACTGTAATGAAAATGAAGCTTTAAAATTATGCTAGAGATACAGATAGAAAGTTTGAGTCACAAAATGCCTTTTTCAAATGCCATACAGCTACACTAGCTGGTGATAAGAGCTACTATTTCTCTCCCTGAACCTTGCTGCATTTATATACCTAGGCCGTCAGAGCTAAGGCACTACTAACATTACAGCAGAGTATGTGCAACATTTTACATTCCGAGTCTGATTTTGCCACTGTGTGCTCTCAGTGCATAGCTGTAATTATTACCCTTAAGAAAGAGGTATTTACTGGGAAGCAGTGTCCATCTTAACTACCTCAAAACTAATTTTCAAGTGATAATTTGTCTTCCCAGTTCTCTCAGCTGTGTCTGTTACCTTCTCCCGCCTCCTGTGTGCTGGCACCAGTTTTATGATGAGCAGACCACAAACCTGATCCCGCTAAAAACAAATCCAACAAAACATAACAAAAAGAAGTAGTTTTTACTCTTCCCTGAAGGTTACCTTTGGATTTATGTCCTAGCAGTGTGATTACTATCCATAAAGCACACTGAAGCAGAGAGGAAAAACAGAGCCGCTCATTTGGATGACTTCTTAAAATTTAGCCAACCTGATTGTTTTTTCATTTCGGCTGTGGTTTTGCAGCGCTGCCTTTCAGGTCTGGAAACTAGAAGACTAATATAGACCTTCTTGTCTTTTTTTCAAAGTTAAAGCTTTATTTTGTGATCAGTATTTTCTGAAAAATGGAGAGCACCAGTGTGCAAACAGAAATCTGTGTAAGTTAGGAGAATTTGCACTACAGATTGGCAGAAGAACAGAGTTGATGGTGAAAGATAAGTATATAAGTGAGAGCTCTTTTGGTCAATTGAATACATGATTATATATTGTTTATTATGTATTGAAAAGTGGAAGTTAATTAACTGCACAATTAAGTGTATTTGTAAATGGTATAGCAGATGGGAAAAGTTCAGTGCAGGAGGAGGCAGCAGTTGATGAACTGAAGTCCCCACTCTGAGTCCAGTTGCAGGACTTCCATAGTCCTTTGTGACGAAACAGCGACTAACGCAATTGATTCACTGAGTGCTCTGTGTGTCTTGTGTATCTGGAAGTATCTTCTTTTAAATTATCCTGAAAAACCTTCTATTTTTTTGCTTCATTATATAGCTAGCATCCTGCTAAATAACCATAAGACTGCCGTTGTATTTAATAACATGATGTAAAATAGCTAATAAAACACAAAACCATTCTAATGCTCTGAATGATATAAACTACAGTATTTCAGTGCCTTTATAGTTTGGAAGAGTAAACATAAAAAATTCAATGCATGTTGTGGTGAACAGAACTGAAGATGTGACACAGGAGGTTTGGGAATTTTTTATATTTTTTCATTATTCAGTGATTGATTTTTTTTTTCTCCAAGGAGTACATACACTCTATTTTTAATAAAGTTTTGCTTATCCATCCTGCTACACTGTAAAATAAGTTTTATTTGGGTGGAATTATACAAGCATATTGACATAGGGCATTAATTTTGGATTTTCAAAACTTCTGTATTATTTTGTACATTCAATGTATCAGCTTGTATTTGTATGTCCCAGTTTACATGTATTTTGCCAACCATCACAATATTTAGTGCTTTTTTTGTCCTTAAAATGAAACTCTGGGAGTTCTGTGGTATCTGAAAGTCTTGACTTTCACCTCAAAACCAGCAGGAGTGGCTTACTGGGTGAGGGAGAAGGAAAGAAAGTAAACCTGGATGATATTAATTGTAAGAGTTCTAAAAATAAACAAAAGGTTCCCAAATTATTTTTCCCCTAAATTTCATATGAGAGCTTTCCCCCTTACGACTCTCTGAGACGTAACCTACAAATTCAGCCATTTGACTATATGACAGTGGTACAGGAACAGTTCCCAGAGCTTTTATGTTGAGGAAGAAGAATGTGTCTAAGTACTGATTAATCTCTACAGAACAAAGATTTGGAATACATTTTCAAGGCAAATATAGTTTATAGTCTTGCTTAGGTCTTATTGGTGTTTACCATGCCGTCTATGTACAAAGCTTTTTCTTCAAAGTCAGGCCATGGCTGGTTAGACCTTTCAGTCTTGCTGGTTGCCCAGTAGTGGTACTAGTAGTGCTTCTGGGAGTGGACCAGAATAAGGCATTTATGTGTTGACTTCCAGTGCCCGCCTGGAGCCCTGCCTCTGTCTTAGCCAGAAATGCAGATGACCTCCCCGTGCATTTCCATATAGAGAATAATAGGGACAAATTGTACTGTTCTGCAGCACTAACTCTAAGAATTTATGTCCCCAGAAATCCCAGAAACAGACAGAGTGCCACCCCCAGGTGCATTGTGAATAAGCTGTAGCTTTTCAGCGCAAATCAGGTTAGCTTGCAATGAAAAATGCCTTTACATGCTTGAGGACTATTTTGCTGTCAGGAAGCCCCAGAGCTATAGGGAAATATTAATTTGCTTTTAAATCTGTGTATGTAAGGTACGGAGTCACTTACGTTTGTGCATGTGCTTCCTGTGAGGCTGGAATTTGAAATGAAAACTAGTTCGGATTGCATTCATCCTGCCTCAAATGGTAGTTTTGGGGCGGGGGGGGGGGGGGGGTTTTAAAAAAAAAGTTATCCCTGTGTTTCTTGAGGGAACAGACCCAGGATCAACAGAGACAGAGAAGATGCATTTACTTGGCAAGTTGCCCCTTGCTACATGCTAACTGACACAGCAGAAGAAACTTGCTTATCTAACTTGAGAAAGAAATGGGAAGCATCCATACAAAATTAAAATCCTGCAGGAAATCCTCTTCCTCAGACTACTCAATCAGAGATGTGTTTACATCACAGAACAGGGTATGTGTTTGTACGTGTCCGTGCGCGCATCTCACATGCAGGAAGCCGATTTCCTGGCACGAGACCATGGGACAGTATGATGATCATCACATTTATTGCCCATTCTCTTAACAGGGCTACAACTTGATCAATCAAGCTGAAGAGTTTCTTCTAAGACAGAATGCAGGCTATTGGGAAGAGCTATTGGGTTTTCAATAGGCCTTTTGAAATAAGTTCTTGCTACAGTCTTACCAGGGCATGTACCACGCAGTGCTTTGACAAAATCTCACTTGACTCTCTTATGCTAGCAACTGAAAGATGTTCATAAACAGCAAATGCCACAAATATATTAAAAAAAAAAAAAAGATGGAGGACTAGATGTGGAAGTCAGATCAGATTTCTTCTGATGTGGGAATGATGGTTGGAATTTTTTCCTTTAGCAGCATATTTTCCATGGTGTATCTCAGAAAATCTGTTCTCTCGGCACTGGTTGTATACTTTCTGCGTAGAGGGCCTTCAAAATTAAGTGAAAACAAACAGAAAATGGCATCACCTCAAGGGTTTTTCCCTTCCACAATGTTTTGCTGTGAAGGAAAAGAGGGCAGCAGTTTGTGTCTTGGCATAGAGTAGATGCCACTTCAAAGCTCTACTTAAGACTGTATGCAGGCAGGGAGCAGAAGGCGATTTTAGCTCTTACTAGGTCAGAGAAAAATTAAAAATCAGAATTCTCTTGGGCTTCTCTTGGAAGAGCAAAAACTAAAGCCTGGAGAATATCCAGAATCTCACAGCACTCTCTGAGTCAGAGGATGGGTTTTAAGACTGCCTGAGGTTTGTAGCTGCTAAGCTTCACTAAACAGTCTCCTTTGAGGGGTAGGGAGGGGTGGAAACTGCTTTTTGCGGTAAACCATTCTTATGATTAGTGTTACTGTTATTTGTATTGGGCTAAAAATACAAATGTCTGTGGGATCTCGTGGACGAGTAAGATTTAGTCAAGTAAATGAGGGCTGCATACAGTGTGATAAATTCACACGCTTGCTTACAGTTATACGCGAAGTCAGAGGAAGCTTTGCTTTTGACTGCAGTAGGGGAATGATTTTGACACAGGCTTTTTGGGTCTGCTGGAGCATGATGTCTGAGCGTGGAGCCCACCTCACCTCAGCCTTCCTCAGCAGGCAAGGACTGATAACCAACTGCACTCAGTCAGGACTGACTTGCTTGTGTAATCAATCTCAATACGTACATATATACAGATGCAGAGATTGTTATTTCCATCTTATTATTGCTCAGTGTTATAAACGATGTTAATGCTGAAATGTATATATATTCACACTTTTGCATCTGCACATATATATATCTATATATCATATATATCATAGACATGTTAAGATATGTACATTCACAGATACACACACACACATTATTATATACACATATGACAGAAAAGATTTGTATTAATAAGATCAGGTGGTCACTCAACTTAAGGATGTCTGCATGATGGTGGTACAGCTAACAGTATTTATCATATATTTATTTCAGGATAGTACTAGTCGTCTACTCCTGAGTGAGGAATAGGTAATAACTTGTAAGATCGGAGATTGCAGAAAGGATGATCAGCTGGAATAGAGACACAAAGATGTGCTTATGGGAGAAGCAAATGGGTAGCATATTGTGGCAAGTACTACTCGACAAAGAAGGTAGAAAAGAGAGGTAGGTCTGGAAACCAAACATAAGAGGTTTAAACTTCTTCAAGTGAAGGAGAAAGATGCAAGTGATGAAGTTGTGGCAGAGGTGAGGAGAGGAAGAAGCATACCAAACAGGACAATGGTGGAAGCACCAAACTACTGTCGTCTCCCTGTACTGAGCTCAGGAGATTGAACTATTTCTAAAGTGACAAATAGTGATACCCATCGGAGGTGGTTCAGATAGATGGTAACTGTTTCTGCAGTTGTCTATGCCATTAGCTCAGCAGCAAATGGCCAATGCTCATAGCTTCACTTCTGTTGATCTGGTATTTTGAACCATAAGTAGGCAATTCAACTAAGATTCCTATGCTTTGGGTTGTTTGTTTGATCACAATTTTAATGTGGGAAATTACACCTGAAAAGGTACCTCAAATTAAACACTTAACAAATATCAACATGTTTGATAATATGACTTAATCTTTCTGTGCCATAAATTGCCTGTCTATACAGTCATGATAACATCTTTGCATCTCTTACATGGGCTTCAAGGAGAAAAATATGTTGTCTTAGGTTCACTCAGTTGCTGGGGTGACTTTTGGGAAAACTAGGAGTTTTCTTTTCAAGTGAGGGTTTAGGTTGTTCCTCAAATGAGATCTGGGCCCCAGGTTGAAAGGTAAGGTTAAAAATTTAGGCAAAGAAACCGTTCATTGAACACAATGCAGTCTGTATCCTAAATGGGACAGAGATGGCAAAGGTGAAATATATAACAAGCAAATAAAAGCTGTACCATCTGCACACCCATCATCCTTCATTCAGACATTTCCTGGCTTCTGAATGCTTGACGTTGTAATTGTCTTGTTTTAAGAGATTTTACTGAAACACACCAGTAGTCAAATGTGATTAGCTCAGATGAGTAGTTTGACACCCTTAAAGTGCAGCGCAGTTGGGCTGTGAGCATGAAAATACTCAACTGTGTAAATGTGAAAGGTGTAGTCCATGATAACCAATAAATTGTAATGATGAGTTCACCCTAGCTACATAGCACCCAGTATAGGTTCATGACAGGCTACTCATTCCTCTTATACAAGGGGACTTATTTTTAGTCACTTTGATTTAAATTAAAATTCTGCCTTTGTGGGAATTAAAATTATGATACTCATAGTGAATACTAGCATGATTTCTAATGTTCTTTCCATGGGCCAAGTAATATTTTAAATAAATTATCTTTTCAAGCTGAATTAACGGAGCTTAATCAGTTTTGAAAAACCCACCACTCATGGCTAGCATTTTAGATGATGAAGGATTGGAGCTTAAGCTTCTTATCTGTTCAAAAATTTTCTAATCTGTGAAATGGAGATAGTTATGTCTAAGGGATGTTATGAAACCTATGTAATATTAATAAAAAGCTTTGAGGTCTTCCGGTAGAAGTGTAAGGAGTTAATGTCTTTTAATGCCAATTGACATTTTCCATGATAATTAATTTGATACAGTTGTTAATTCAGTGTTGTAGAACCAAAAAAAAAATGTCATTGAGAAAATCAGAGACATTGATGGGGGGTCCGATTCAATGTTCTTGAACCTGATGGAAAGAGCATCATTGTTTTCAAGTGGTGTTGGATTAAGTTCCAAGTTCCGCAAATAAATAAATGAGATATCATCTCATTTCACTGTCCCCAAGAAAAAATATGTAAAAAGGAAGCAGAGAGGAAAAATAGTCAGAGGCAAATTATAATTATAAAGCTGAAATATTAATAAGAGAAGATACATGTTCAGCTCCATGAACCACTCTTTGCAAGAACAGGGCATGATCTTGTGCTTTGTTTGCCATGCCAATAACGCGTGTGACACACAGTTGCAAAGTAACGAGGGAAAATTGGAAGAGCTCCTGCATAATTTAGGATCAGGACCCAAGGCAGTTTAACGTGATCTGGGTTCAGGCTGCCACACTCTCCCCAGGGTGGCTGGCTTACATAGAGAGTCCGCAGCCACGCTCACGGGCTCCTTTATCTTGTCAATTGTGATTTGAATGCCGTGAAGGTTTGGCCTTTAACGGACAGATCCCACAAAGTATCTGAGTATATAAACACAGAGCTAATGCCAATTTGTATGTTCTTGTGCCAGTACTGTTTGCATTCACCAGCTGTTGATCTCACGAGCATGGGTAGCTTGAGCTGGGCTGGTCAAAATGGTTACTGCCTCCAGTTCTTCTGGCAGGAGTCCGTGCTTTTTTGGCAGGGAAATGCATCCCATGTGGAGCATTTGCTGCATCCCCACACTTTGCAGTGTGAGAAATAAACCCGGTGGTGTAGGTTTGAGAAGCGCAGGATCTGCTTCATCATCTGTTCAACCATCCCCTTCCCTGGAGGAGAGGGGGAGTGGGAAGCTGTGAGCAGTGATGCCTTCAGGTGTCTGAGGTCAGCCAGCCTGGTTCTGAGTCAGCAGCCGGAGTTACCTGCTGCAGGGAAAGACGTTTTGCTGTGCATGGAGGGTAATTTTCTCAGAAAAGCCAAACTGCCTCTCTCCGTGCCTTCACAGGAGCCGTCACTTCACCGTATGGCTGTTCACTCCAACTGGGCTGGCACAAGTGAGACTGACAGTGCTTCTTGCAGTATTTAATCTGCATACAGCAATTAGACTGGCCCTGGAGAGTAATTGGATTACCAGAGCGTTTGAATTAGTTGGTGAGATAAATAACCCTATCCCATAGCATTAATAGGATGAAGTCCAGCACGGCTGAAGCTTTCCCACATGCCCTCAGCTTGAGCTCCAAACATCACTTGGGTTTTGATGTCTGGATGTAAGCAGAATCAGGGGAGGAGATTAAAATTTCCTAACAGTGAAGACAGGATTTTAAAAGCGATGCTCATGTTTTGTGAACTGTGCACCATAGCTCCACGGATCATTACAGTGGCCTCCCAGAACACTGATCAAAACTCTGTTGGGTTGGCAGTAGGGTGCAGTGGGCAGTTACTCTATTTTGCCATCTGTAAATACTTTTCCCCATAAAACTATTTAGAACTTTTCCCATGGGAAATAAACATAATAATTGAGATGCTTCATGTCACAGTCTGTTTTTGTGTGTTGTGTGCTGCTTTTTTTTAACCTAAAAGACAGGATGCTGCCTTTTTTTCCATGAAAGCCAACCGGTTTGGATAAGTATGTTATTCCCTTTTAGAACAGAACTTTCTTGCTTCTGTTTAAGCTTGGGTTTTTTTTCCTTTAAAACAGTTCGTATGTCATAAAAGTTACCGTGTGAGTTGCGTGCTCCAAGCAGGATTTCTCTCTCCCAGCTCAAAACATCTACAAAGCAGATGACAGTATCTCCAGCAGATCCACTCACCCCAGTCAATGGCAAAGAGGTGCTTTTACGTGTTAAATGCCTATGCTAGGATGAATTTAGTTTCACTCTGGAAGTACCTTTTCCCATTGACTGTAAAGGAAGCCGCACGGAGCCTTGCTCAGCTGAAGACATTGGATCACACGAATCCCCCCTTCTCTGCCTGAAACTGTGGGAGAATATTTTCAGAGAGTGTCCATGAAAACCTAGACCGCTTCTCCTGCAGAATCAGTGGGAACAAGATTTCTCAGGGTTTCTTTAAAATAGAAATATTTTTCTATATTTTTAGCAAGCATCAGCAGTATGAGAATAAATCTATTCTTAACTGTGCTTTTTCTTTAGTGTTGGAAAGGAAGATTTCGACAAGACAAAGCAGAGAGGAGCTGATAAGAAGGGGAGTGCTGAAGGAAATGCCCGAGCAAGGTGATAACACGTTCCCTAGAATTTAGCTCCTAAGTCCTAAACATGGATGATAAAGCCATGACTACATTGTTTCCGTGTAGTATAAATAGATACGAGGACACAAAGCTGGGGACTGTGAGAGGTAATTTGGGCCAGTTCACAAAAAAGTTGGAGTTGAGAGATTTGTGTTCTGTGACTGCTCCTGCCATAGGTACACCATTTGGCTTCTGGTCATATCCTTAAGTATTTTGCTGCTGCCTATAAATAATGTGACTCCTGTGGTTCCTACTTACTGTTTGCCAGAATTTTTTTAGGTTAGTGATTAACCTATTTTTTGAGTCAAGGTCTGCTGTCTAACGCAACTATGAGAAATTTGGCTGAAAAATTAGAGGCTTCGGGACCCCCAAACAAATCAAAAGGATTCGTTTCAGGTATCAAAAAGTAGCAGTGCTGGCACTGTACAGATCTCACCACGATCACACAGACCACAGTCACAAATGGCACAGACAGAAAACCATGGGGAAGACACCACATATTTCAAAATGCTTTCAAAAAAGGTTTAGTAACTGGTATTAACCAGAATTCGTGTATGGAAAAGTATGAATAAACCATGGTTAACACCTCCGTGCTCCCTTTGGTTATGTTTCTAGTGGTATTCTTTCTAATATTCTTTATCTTCTATAAATCTGGATCAAATGAAAGTCAAGTGAGTAAAACAATTTTCTGTAGCTTCAGATTAAACCATTTGCCATTTTATCAAAGAATCTAAGAACTCCATGATTCCTTAAAGTATTTTTCTCCTAGAAATTGTGTTTCTCTGTCTGAGCTGAAGAATCACAGAAGTATCAATGTGTATGGTCAGCGTGGTGCACACTGATACTTAGAAGCAAAGGCCTTGTTTGTCGACGTGTGACATCACTTGTCTTTATGGTGTTTCGCTAATTACCAGGCTATGGCATTCAGCATAGCTGGCTTCTAACTTGTCTCTGCCACTGTCTTTGACTTAAAGCAAGAAATGCGAACTCTCCATACCTCAATTTGTCCCTCTGTGGATTTGTTACGTTTTTATGCTACCTGCGGTACTGGGGAGCTGCGTGACTCTGTCCATTGACGGTTCTGAATTGCGTTTAGACTGCTGGGACAGTTAATGAAATGTGTTAACGTTTCAGGTTGGTTCCAAACAGTCTGAACAGAAATACTGTCATAAATGTGTATGCTTTGGTCACCAGTGTCCTTGACCCTCTATTTCCCTCTTGAAAGGGGATGGGACTTTGGATCCCTTACAGAGATTGAGAAAAGTAAGAAAAGGATGTAAAGATGAACAATTTTCTCTTCTTCCTCCCATCTTAAGGTGACCATCAATCTGGTCTGCGTGGAGAAAGCTGTGAACCAGTGAGAGTGTGTAGCATTTTTCAGGAATATAGAGACAAATGGGGAAGAGTAAGATTTTTTTTTCAGGATTAAAAAAAAATCCTCAGCTGAGGTAGTCTGTGTAAGTAAAAACTCATCAGAGCTGGGAAAGAACTGTCGTACAGAATTTAATAATGGTATGATAAGTGATACAGGAAGACTTCACCTTGATTCTTAAGACTGGATAATGACTTTGTGACCGATTTTATCGATTAACTGGGCACACATATTCTGAGAACTTCTGTCTGAATTCCTGGCTGATTTACCTACTGGGATGCACCACAGGAGTCCTGCAATTCTGCCCTCTAATTGTTGAGATTTGGGGCCTGTTGGAAGACGTTGCAGCTCCTTTGTGGTCCATGCACACATTTCTTTGCTGTGTAAACCATGATGCAGGGAGGAAGAGAACGGGATGCTAATGTGTACAGACACAAAGCTGGATCTGAAAACCCACATGCACTTCCAGGCCCAGTGCTGCAGAGGCGTCCACCCAAAGGATGTGGAAGCCTATAAAGTTCCTTTACAGCATTAACTTTTCAGAGCAGATCTGCAGCCTGATGCTTCACATCTCAGTAAGTCTTTCTACTACTTCGCTTCCGTGGAATCTTGAAAGCAGAGGGATGCTGTGTGTTGTCAATAGATGCTAAGGAAGAAGTTAAACTAGACAATAGCTTTTTAATTTTCCTTTCAGATGGTGATGTAACAGTAAATTTTGAAACTTCAAATGGACATACCATAGCCATTGGTGAAGAAACCATACAGGAAGAAAATGTGGTAAAAGCCAGTGGAGATAATGGTGCTTTATCAGAGAAAGCATCAGTATTGGAAGGAAAAAAAGAAGATCAAAAAGGTAAATGAACACACGGTTCACAAATTGTTTTTCACCTACTTAAAATATTAACACGTTCTTCCGTTAGCACCAATACATGCTGTGAGTTCTGTTCTGCCACAAGGATGCCAGCAGAACCTGCCGAGAAGATAAGACTTGTGAAACATCAGTATTTCGTCACTGGTAGGCATGACTTTTACTGTGGGTATGGTAAGGTCATAAAGAGAAGCGTGGTCTGAGCATGAAAATGCGTGCAGAGATGTAAGCCTTTCCTTGTAGCCATGGGCAAGCTTTGGTTTCAGGTTTTCCTTTCATGAAAGCAGACACTAAGTGTGCATGCACCACCTTCCAATATCATTGTAGAAGTGGCTTGTGGGTTGAAAGTTCAGAAGTGTTTAAACCACTTAAAAACCACATACCATTTTGAGAGTAACTTCAGCAACTCATTCCTACTGGTTTTCATTAAATCTTAAGCACTTGCAGTCCAGCTCTTCAGAAATATTCAAGGGGCTATATCACCACCACAAACTGAACCTAGATCATTTATGGAAAATGTACTTTATGACTACAGAGTTTTCTATAGATGAATTGCAGTAAATACTGCTACATATTTAGCAGTCCCAAAGTCCATATTAATTTTGTAATGTTTACTCAGATCTACCTTAGTAACAAGAGTTTGAGTAGGAAAAAAGTAAAGATTAATGTGGGATCACAGGATTTGGACCAGTTTTATTTTCTTTCTCTGTCCTCTTGATAAATGCACCACTTCTTTTCCCTGTCAAAAAGTGTTCTTAAGTGCTAGTCTATTTATTGGATTTTCCTAGAGAAAAGAGCAAGGATACAAAAGATCAAGAACTTCATGGCTGGCTGTTAGACTGAGCAGCCTTTCCAATGTCTCCTAGTAACCTCTACCTAGTGATGAATGAGCCTCTCGAGGTTGAGAGGGTCAGCTTGGCTAATACAAAAATTTGAATTCTTCTCTATGCTATGTAAATCACTTGACTATGTAAAAAGTGGCTGGATGTCCAAGGAGAACTGCTTTTCTTATGAGATTTCTAGTACTTCCTGTCTCCCAACAAGACAGAAATACAAGATTAGCCTTTTTCATTACATTTAAATATGCCTATCTTTTGGTGCCAACTAGAACCAGATGTGTATTTGGTTTGGGTAAAAGAGTTATGGAAGACATGGAAAACTCCTTTAAAATGGTTCAGGTTAACTTTGGGGTTAGACCAGACCATTTATTATTTTATGCATCCCTAAATGCAGCCTTTTGGCACTGTCAGGTCTTGGAAGCTTTCCTAAGGTACCAGGTTTTTTTTAAGAAATGCACATTTGTAACTATGTTGAAATCTCCTCTAGCTGACTTTGCAGAATGTAGAACTCCAATGAAGCAGGAAAGGTTCAATATCTATTTCAAACACATTATTACACTCTGCACTCCCTATATATTGTGTTGACCTTACAGGGAGAAATTAAAAATGATTGCTGTACAGGAGTAGACTCAGCACAGAAGAATATATAGCTATCACTCCAGTCCCTCTGAAAAATGAGGTATATATGGAGGAGGGAGAAGGAAAAGAGCAAATGAGCAACCTTGGTATTCTAGGCCTTGTAGAATGTCAATATGACCACACAGAAGATGCAAAACACTTCAAGTATACTTTCCTCTTACCTCTAAACATGAAGTTCTTCTTCGTGTAAACTTCCTGAGTCCCCTGAAAAGGAACAAGATAGATTTGTTGCAGAGGAGTAGTCTGCCAAAAAAAAAGGTGTTAAGGATCAGTTCCACACATCGGCAACGGTGTTACGCAGTGCAAATCCAGTACAACTCGCTGGATAGTCATTGTGAATATACTTCAGTTATTCTTAAGTTTATAGCACGTTAAGCAAGAAGGTGACCCAGTCTGTTGCACACAATTGGAAATGTAAGGCCCACCGCATCTCACAGATGCACCCCACCTGACAGATTAATCCTTGGTGATTTTTTGTGGCAGATGCAGTAAGTACGCGTTACACCTACACCCACTGGCAGAGTGAGGAATTAACAACCGCAGAGGGGAGGTTTGCTAATGCTCACAGAGCATCTAAATCAGAGCTGAAGGAGGAATACCTAGCTCACTGTCTTCTGCTCAGACATCCTGGTGTGTCACATCATAAAACCCTCCATCATGAGAACTGAAACAGGTGGGATGAATACAATTGGGAGTAATGGATGCAAGGAGTTAGTCTTTAGTGAAGCTAATGTTAGGCTTTTTAGAGTCATGAACTCGTATGTGTAAATCTTGAAAGAAGTTATGTACGCCTTCTGTGTTTGTAAGACCTGAAGACAGGATGAATTCCTGCTGCAATTCCAACTCTGGCTGAATCAAAATGTTCCAAAAAATGCATCTCAGCTGCTGAGAGTTACGAGGTTACCTTATAATGCTTTTATGAAATGGTGGTGGGCTTTACATGCTCTCTTGTTCAAGCGGGTCTTGAAAATGGCCTTCTCATATAAATATGATGGTGGCTGCTGGAGCTGGAAGCTTAAAAAGAGCAAGTGAAACAGGCATCTTGCGATAATACGGTGAGAGTTGGCAGCAATGGGTGGTAGAATGTGGAATATGGTAGGAGTTAAAAGAAGTTAAAAGAGGATAGTTGTTTCAGCATGAGCCACCAAAATGCTCTATCAGCAAAGCAAACAATAGGCGTAGCCGTGCAATGAATTAAGCAGAAGTGAGTGAAGAAGACGACCCCTGAAAGCTGTTCCCTGTGCTGCCAGGCAGTTCCATAAACTGTGTACCCATCTGCTGCCTGTCAGCTCACAGGTGCCTTTCGTATTTGGGGAAAAAAATCCCCTTTGGCAATTTAATAGTGTAACTGTTAGTGTTTGTAGTAACGATGAGATGTCAGTCATCCAAGCGGGTTGTTTAAAAGGAAATTTCTCCTTTATGGCAGGATAATAAGAAGCTGGTGACAGTTTTACATAAAACAGGTAATTGATGGATAAAGCTTTGCAGATGAGAAATTGGAGAAATCTTTTTCCTAGATCATTTATTGACATTATGTTTGTACTGAGTTGAATTCTGAATTCTTTGATTTTGTTTTGAATAAGGAACGTCACTAGCATCTTTTGCAGAAAATAAAGAGCTAAACTGTAGCCATTCTCTGTGAGCACCCTGGATGGAGTGCGGAGCAGCCGAGTAGACAGACCGCGTGTCAGAGCACACCCCAGGTGCCTGGGCAGCAGACCGAGCTGTACCATTGTGCCAGGCCTCCTGACCCGTGGCGCCAGGCTGCAGTTGCCCCAGCAGATCCCAGCGCTCCAGGTTCCAGGTGGGGTGTGAGCATTGCAAAGGGGATCCAAGGAACCTCTCGGCCTCCTGCTCCCTACAGCAGTGTTGGAGAACAGCAAAAGCCACATCCGTGAAATAGGTGTCAAAATTGCTGCTCGTTGCCTCCCTAGGTATAGGGACATGGCATGCTGACGCAGCACGCAGGCTGCACATGGTAAAACCTCCTGGTACTGTGTCAGAGCGGCTTTCACCTTTCCACTTTCCCAGGATGTCTCTGGTGCACAGATGTACCAGAGAACCCTGATTCAGTTTGCAAACTTAGGTCTTACTTATTTTTATCATAGCAAGCTAAATCTTGTCATGATTCTGGTCAGTACTTCCACATTTCATTGCTAGCTTGGGCTTGAAGAAGTGCAAGCACTTAGCAAGACACTGCCTGGAAAAAAAATAGTAAGGTTCATTTTGCATACCATCAGTCAGATGTGTTAGATGCCGCTTTGATAAATTATTGCATTGCAGGAAGCCAGAGCTCTGTGGTGGGTGCTGTGGCTGACATGGAGCGTAAGCTTCTGAAGCGTTCCTATGCCATTTGTAGCAGACTGATCCTCTCAGGTTTTCTCCTGTTCTTCAGTGAAGGAAACAGTTTGTAAGTCTTGTTTCCAAATGAATTCATGGGATACACGGGCATAATGTTTTTCCCCCACAGGATAACTCTAATACGAGATCTGGCAATGGTTCCAGGTCTTAGTTTGTTGGGTTTAGAGGTTCTTTCCTCTGTGCTTTGTCTGCTCTCCCTTAAATCTGCCATTAAATCTAATCTTTTCTTTTCCTCATGAGTAACCACAAAAAAAAGAAGGTTGGAGACATAAGCTCAGGTCTTAGGAACATGCATTGTTGCTGACCAACGCTTTAGTTTGTCTACCAAGGAATGTTCTGCAAAGTCAAATTTTCTTGGTTCCTTTACTCAGAGGTCTTTGCTTTAGTTCCCCAAAGTGGAACAAAACCTGTGGAGAAAAACCCACCCTGTTGCGTTTAAATAGTAACCCTGATCTTCCAGGGTCTCAGACAAGAGTCTGCTTTCTCTCAGAAGACTAATACTGCAAACCACGCACTGTGAGACACAAGGCAGACTTTCTTACCTTGTGTGTGTCTAGCTGGCTTCCTATGCTCCTGAGCGCTGTAGATCATCGATATGAGCACCATACATAAAAGGGTCGGGTTTTTTGCCTGACTCCCAAAGAATCTTTCACTCCAGCAGAATTATTTGGTAGTTAAAACCAGTTCTTCTAAGAATAGTATATCTTGTATTCATCACCTGAGCTATGTAAATGAGGCTGAATCCAAATCTTCTTAAAAGGAAAGCTATTCTAGATAAAGCTGTATTTGGGCAGAGCCTGTTCACTAGGTCAGCCAGGCTGGCTCTTGCCAGTAGGCTTGACGTGAGAGGCACGGGCTTTCACCCACGTAAGCTGAGTGGCAGAGGAAAGCTCCCGATTTGTAAAGCTGCTATTTCTTTTTTTTCTTTTATGGGAGAGATATCCTAATGTGGCTCCAGAAATAAGACTGTAGATGTGATTTTAATGAACTAACTTGGATTATTTGAGCATATCTATACAGAAAGTATAAGGTAATGTAGAAGCCTACATGCCTTTCACTTTCCTAGTCTCCCATAGGCCAAGAAATGGAAAAAGTATGCAGCTGACAGTGAAGATGTTTTAGGTATGCTCTCTTGACTTAACAGCTTACTTTTTACGTAGATGTTGGACAGTTAGCAATATAAAATGACAGTCAGTGTTGGGTTTTTTTCCCTTTTTTATCTTGGAACAAATGCAAGATATTTGAATGTAGTTGCTTGAGGTCAGATGTTACACGTGTGCTCCCCTCTCCTGTTTTCTACGCTCTCTGTTACAAGACCTTTTGTACACGGTGCTCTTGAAATCATAGAGTGAGTAAGATCCGGAAGTCTGCAGATGTACAGATCTGCTCATCCATCTTCGAGAAAGATGAATTCAAAACTACAGAGAGAACTACAAAAAGGATCGTGAGACAGCTGTTCTTGTTCAGCCTAGCAAAACAGAGCCCGAGAGAGCCTGAGTGCGTTTGATGAATGTAGCAAATTGGTATATATCCAGGAGAGAGCATGGCTAAAGGACAATGCTGGCACAAGTAGAAAGGAATAAACAGTGGCTTGAAGTACATTTAGACTGGAAATTAAAGGAAGCTTTCTAACAATTAGAATGGGTCTTTTCTTGAACAGAATTTTAGTAGCAATACCACGAACAAAAAATGGAGCTGGTTAAATCCGAAGTTTATGAAAGGGTTTGTATGATTTGACCACCTGCATCAGCACAGTAAGTCCAAAAAAGAGACAAAAGACACCTTGTCTTGCCCTGTGTCCTGTGTTTCTGAATGACAGCTTCCTGGCTTGTGATTAATCAAAACACAGCTCTCTGCATAGGCTGGAAAGGAAACTCATGAATCTCAAAACTCTTACAGAGCTTCATTTTGCAGGGAGTCAACCTGCAAAAGGCAACAAATCATGTGTTACTTCCAACTTCCATTTTACATAGTGTTACTCCATTGAGTTGTGTCCACCTTCCAGGAGAAGGGTGCTTTGCAGTTGATGAAAATTATGTGCTTATGCTGCAGGACTGCTGGCTTTCCATGAGCTAGCTTCATATCACTGCTCTAGCTGTAGAAACAAAAATACCAGTACAAAATGACAAAATCCTGGAGTAAAAAAGCTTTGGCCTTTGGTTCCTTAGATTTTCACAGAAGTAAAGAAAAAAATCTTATCTTCTACAGCCCAGTCATCTGTGGCTTCTGAAACTATGCCCAGGATTTTGATAGGTTCATTTGGTTCAGAGTTTGCAAAAGGTCCCACATTTAGGTTCCAAAATAAGTCATCTGGTTTTTGAGTGCATGTGGCACACTGGCGTCTCTCTGAAAGTCTTTGAGACTTGATGAGTCCCCACAAGAGCTATTTTACAGAGTACTTTGTAACCCTGTCCATCATTTAGGTGTTTACATGACAATGCAGCTTTCTTAAGAGTCTGGCCCAAATCAGAGTTTCTGGGAACAAGAAAATCTAGTCTCAAAGTAAGCTTTCTTGAAAATCTGGCCTTTGGAAAATTTATTCTAAACATAAACGTATTATTGATCCAAATGCTTAATGAGACATTAACATTTGCTTTGCTTTCCTATTTACAGAGTAATTTACGGGTGGATTGCTTTTACAGCAGATATCTTAATCAAGACAGCAGTGAATAAAAGATACTCCTATCTGACGGTCTTCTGGAGACCTTTTGTTAGAAGATCACTTTGTGATGAACAGATGTCTATGTTAAGAAAAACAACAGCAATAAAAATTCATTGCAGCTGGTACTGAGGTACCTAGGGGATTGACTTGAACAAATAGATGGGTCTGAACCGATTCACGTGCCTTCTGGTTTTAGCAAAAGATGCAAAAGAAAAAGCAGGCGTGAAGACCAAGGGTCCATATTCAAGCAGAATCATGCTAGGGAGGTACAATAACAACATAATTGTATCTCAAGAAATATACAGACATGAAACCATCCCAGTCACAGTTACCATTGTTAGTTATTTGTATTACTACAGTACTTGTGTATGTAATAGTAATTTATTGTAGTGTCTCACATAAATGCAGAAAAGCACAAAAAAGTTCCAAAGGACATTGTGCTAGGCACTGAAAAACAAGAGTGGACGAGACCAGGATAACAAGCACAATGCCAGCAGCCTAAAAATACCAGCTTCGGCATCACAGCAGGCAGGAATTTGGGGGAGGACAGTCAGTGATTGTTCCCAAAGCCTGAGGGGCAGCAGAGGAAAAGCCGTGCAAAGCACCTGCTTTAAAGTTTGACTTGTCGCTGGCAAAAGCTGGTATAATGGACTGGTCAGGTGGGAACTGGGAATCTGTTCTCAAGAGTAAATGAGAAACAATAGTTTGGGCAAGATCAGGCAACACTAAGGGCAGTCAAGATTATATTTGATGAGATAAAAAAGATTAGGCCAACAAAGATAAAAACAACAAAGTTAGTAAGATGCCAAGAGGGACAATATGCTCAAAGGCCATCGTCTTCACCACAGCTTTCCTCGTGGCTATGAGCAACAAGAAGATTCATTGGCAAGGGCCAAGAAAAGGACATGTGTGTAATCAAGGGGCAGTTGAGACTCAGTGAGGGCAGTAACTATCTGAGCAGATCGGATGCTGCTGTGCGGAAAGATTCTGCCAGTCTTCGGTACAATGTATGTGACAGTATGGAAAGAGCTGTCCTAAAGATGATATCCTAGTGATGGCAAGGTATTTCAGTTAAAATCAATGTTACATAAATTGCCAGTTTTAATCACAACTGAAGTCTGCAAGCAAGAACTTTGATGTGAATGAGCTGTGCCATTTTGTTTTTCATTTATAGTTTTTAGTTATTTCTCTAAAGAAAATTTCAAAATTGTTAGTTGGTTGTCACTTGATTGTGTTTATTTGCAACTAAGTGAAGCTTTAGCCTTCTATTTTGTGCGCTTTTCTTGAATCAGAGGATAAATTCTAATACACATTATTTAACCAGTTATATAGTTTAATGTAGATTGACTGATTCTAAATAATTGCACTGTATTTCTTAAGAATATGGTGAATGGTGTATTTCTTTTTACCAGGTTATTATTCTCTTTTTAATATTTTCTCAGCTAATATGACTGGAAACAAAACACAGTAACGGTGTATAAGTAACATAAGTTTTAAATTCTTTCGTATTAGTAAATAAAATTTTAGCGTGCTAGACCCAGAAGTAAAAGGTATATCCAAGAATTATTTACACTTAATTTTTTTTCTAATCATCATGTCCTTCAAGATCTTCAAAATACAAAATCTTATCTTCTCTTGCCATGTTTGTTATTAGTGGAATTAAAATTTTTAAATGTCCTGCTTTTTCAGAATTAAATCAGTTTTTCAACTTTGAATGAAGGTAGGTGGAATTTCACAAGGAGATACTTTTTGCTATAAAAGAGGAGAGCAAAATGTAACAAATATGTATGCTTCTTTCTTCTTCCAAAGTCTTTCTCTGGTCAAAAGTTCTTTCTCTGGAAAACAAAGACGTAGTAGAAGAATCTGTGCTTGGAAGAATCTGTTTGAAAGCTGTAAAAGGTTGCTACACAGTGGTTCTTGCAAAACATTAGCAAGAACATATTAGTCTATGATGGGCTGGAAACAAAGGAGGAAGACACTGGATAGCTAATGTTAATTCCTTCCGTTCATGAAGAGACATATGTGTGCATGTCGCTTTTAATAACTGCAGGTGATGCATTAGTTTCATGTTAACAAGCCTTAAGCTAGAAGTTGAAAAGGCTTTGTTTCTGAGGTGAAGAATGTCGTTGTTGTCCAACACATTATTTGTTTTTCATCTACTAATCTTAAAATGAAAAGGTGCTGCTTGTCTCTTGGGAATCTTTCACATGGGAAGGAAGAGAGCAAGGCGTTGACAGGAGATCCAGGAACAGCCATTTAATGTAAGAGTGAGGCTCTAATAGGAACGTACTGCAAGAAATGAATTGGTTTCCTCTAGAGTGATAAAAGAGGTTGTTAAAAGTCCTTGCAATATTTTCTTTACTCCTTTCTTCCCCAACCACTGTAGGTTTTAGTAACATGCAAATAAAGCCCATATGATTCCGATGGTATGCACTTGCTTTTATAATATCCTTTTTCTGGAAGGTTTGGGAAGTCTATCTTGAGACCAAATGGGCACAGAGTTGGTGTAATTGAATAGATAAAGATTTCCATCTGGGAACTTTAGCTGTTCCTATCTAGGAACAGCTAGTCTTACAACCACAGCCATTATGTTATGAAATTTTATGTTGACTATAAATGGCTCACCTGCATTAACATTACAGTTGGCATTAGGTGTGCACTTTAAGTTAATTTCCCCCTCATCCCCTTTACCCTTCTTTGGTTTGAAGAGCACACAAGCCAGGTTTCTTTCAGATGAAACTAAACCAAAAGATGCATTCAGGAACTTCACCACTACTGGGAATGCAGTTGGCAGAACTAGCCTGAAGCTAGTCCAAAGTCAAGTCTCCTGAAATGCATATTGTGGACATCGGGTCCTCAGTGCTATCTCTTTCACTCTACAGAGCCGTTCCTATTGCATGGCACAATGTAGATACAGTCCAAATTCCTGTTGGCTAAGGAACTGCTTATTCTTAAAAGCACAGTGTTGTAACCGTACCCAGAGAGCTTGCAGGAGAGGGGAGCATTCTCATGGCAAATGATAATCCTATTTGATTTAGTTTCATCTCTTTCTGAAGAGTAGAAGGGAGGATACCCAAAATCAAGTTACTGTGAGCATGCAGTCTGCACTTTAAGAGAATGGGTTCCTTCTGGGGAAATTTCAGCTGCATAGCCGTATTTGAACCTGTGGCTCAGAGAACGGTGCTGTTCACATTTAGATTCAGAGGAATCTGAGTTTTATAGCTGGTTGATCTCAGAGGGCTGACAAGAAGCTGAGGGAATTTGTTAGATGGGTAAATGGCATTTCCCTGGTTCAGTTTGCAGCCAGCAGTCTAGTTGGGGATACTGAACCTTCAGGATGATCCTTGAAGGTCTAGAGTAGATGAGACTGAGAGAGTGCCAGGCAAAAATCTTCCATGAGAAGGACTTGAATTGAGACAGATGGTAATTTTTTTCTAAGATAATACTTCAATAAGAGGCAGAAGACAAAGACGTTCCTCCTGATTCCCAAGAGCTCAAGCAGCAAAAAGTAGTCATGGTTGTTGAATGTACGTGGCATATGTCTTTGTCAGTTGGCTTCTGTTCACTTTCTTATCCATAGAGAGCACTACTGATCACTGCCCAGAAATACCGGCATCCCATGCTCCACCACTACCCAAGCCTAAGCCTAAATCTAAAAAAGCTCTGCTACCACCAAAAAATGCTATTGCTGCTTCCACCACCACCAGCCATAAGAGTAACGAAGCACCTCATGCTAAAAAAAAGGGAAAGGCTCCTGCTAAGCAGCCTCCTCTCCCACCGCCCAAGCCAACAAGTCACAGTGCAAATCGAGAAGCTGGTGAGTACTGCACAAGCAGTGCCAGTTATGGTGGGTGCATGTGCATGGGGGTGCTTGGCTTGGTCTTGCAATAACTTCTGCCTTTGTACATAGCAGCGTTACTAAAGAGCATGCCATGGATGTTTTTGGCTGACTTCCCACAGAGCTCTGGTTCTGCTGTCTGCAGACACCCCAGACAGCGGACAAATCACTTTGCTGTTTAATGAATGTATGCACAACACCAAGCACATCAGAGACTATATTGAATTCCAAGCTTAAGTGCGAATGCTGGCAACAAAATGACCCAGAGAACTGCTGAAGAACATATGAGTTGCCCCAAAGTAAAACTACCTTGGTATTGCTGTAACTTTCTGCTGGAAGTATCTACTATTATGATTAATTTGACAACTTTACAAGATCTCAAAGAGGTAAAGGATAAAGCCATGAAGACGTCTTTAAAGACCTGAGTGGTGGTATTTTAGCTAAAAAAAGAATAAAGTATAACTCATTAGAAATGGTCAGGCTTCCCTCAGCTGGTTGATGGCTTACTGTGATTCTAAACACGCACTGGAAATGGAAGATGTCCATCATCAGGCACAGAGCAGGTGTGTTTATCACTACACTTTTAAACCAAAATTTAGCAGTGATGTTAGATTAAAGATCATAGGTAGCCGTTCTTAAAATACTGATCTGAAGTTTGAATGGTTGTGATTTAGACGTTGACCAAAATGAAAACATCCAAACATAATACGAACACAAGTAGTATTATGATGATATGCATATATATGTATGTATATATGCATCGGCCAGTTTAGACAAGCCTCATGTTTTGTCTTCTGTCAGTCTTTCAAAGCACTTCGGTCCCTCCAGTTTTCTCTCCAAGTATACCTCTTGATAGCTTGTACATTTTGGCACATTTTGTATTTGAAGCGCGTAGAAGAGGACTGTTTGAAAACATTGCCAGACTGCTAGAGTTACAATAATAACTTTGCCATAAAATATCCATTAACTTGGTATTAACTGTCCCAACTACATCAGACAACCACAAGAATAAATATTTTGAAAACCCAGAATTTGCTGCTTGTATTTCACATTCAGCTGGAAAACTCAGTTCTTCCCAGGTGAAGGAACCTTAGAACAGCAGACCTTTCAGAAATAAAACCCATCACATAAAGAACTGTTTAGACCAATGGTTGGTAATAAGCTCTCAGGTATCTCAGTTCTTAAATTAAAATACATTTGGATTCCAGATTTTGCTTTTAGTAGCCTTACTGAAATTTTATGCAATGCTTGAGACCATGTGGGTATAAAATATATCAATATATCCCTTATATAAAACAGTACTTATTCTACTGGTTTCTTCCAACATTAGGTACATTGTGATCATATGAAGTAGGGCAATACTTAATAAATAGAGCTGATCGGGAGGCAGTATTTAGTACAAGAGGTTTATCAGATCTCCGTGAGAGTGAACACGGTGCGGTCAGTGATCCAGTCTCATGAGGGAGAAGAGGAATATGAGTAACAACTGAGCCATGGCTCTCCTGAGGGCACCACAGCAAGTTTCCAAACTGAAATAGTGGAGTTGAGAGAAGGAGACTTAAATGTAGGCATGGACGTGTGCCAAAAGGCAAACAACAGCCATGAAATTTTTCATGTAATCAAAACTCAAATCTTCTGCTGAAAAAGAGGCATGATAGAAAATTGCCAGCCAGACCAGTCAAAAGCAACAATGGCAATAGCGCTTCTGACCCATGTGAAAGTGTAGGAGGGATTTTCCCTAGGAGAAATCTTTCAAGTTTCCGTATGTGATTGCAGGTCCAGAAAGGTTCTGAGAATAATGTAAGGGGCTTTTTTCAATGGAAACATCTGACATTTTCCCAGCAACAATTACAGAGCGGCTGCATGTTTGTATTATGCTGCAGAGTGTATGTGTAAGCGAATAACTGGTTCTGTTGACCTCCAGCCTGTCTTTAAGTGCTTTGCTGGATCAGAACCAGAGCCCGCCCTTACTACCATCCACTTACTCAGTAAGG
The DNA here is from genome assembly GCA_013399095.1 of Psophia crepitans. NCBI lineage: Eukaryota > Metazoa > Chordata > Aves > Gruiformes > Psophiidae > Psophia > Psophia crepitans. Next base: position 31,831 of record VWZZ01005328.1, on the reverse strand, counting down.
TTTCTGCTAGATAATATGCAGGTTAGAGCCACCATCTATTTCCACTGCAACTGTGAGCTGCTGCCTATACCATTTCTTTGCTTCCTTTTGACTTGCCGATAAGCCGGTGATTTGTAGTTGAAGTGGGTGATCAGTGCAGTCTCAGTACTCCGTACTCTACCCTTTACACTTACCTTGCGGCACAGAGACAGTGATTTGCCTGAAGTCATGAGTTTCTGCAGATTTTTCCACATGTGCTGAAAGCCTCACAGCACTCTAAATGTTTATAAACCATAACATGCAGCCACAGAAGAGAATGGTATAATGTGTCTTCTGAATTATTTTCCATCTTCTTTAAGACTGAGAACAGCCTCGCTGTGAAAGCTATTTTTATATTGTGAGCTTATTATGGCCAGTATCTGTATTTTGGTTCTATCCTAATCTGCTGGGGTTTTGTTTTTATTTAAATGCTTATAAGTAAAGTAGGCCTTTCAGCAGCTTTCTGTTACAGCTTTCTGCTTTACTCGGTAAGCTTAGCCGCAAGGCTGCTGTGTAGCTTTATAATGCTTTCATTCGTTCCCTTGAGGCCGGTGCATTTTTACTACAACAGAAGTGTTTGAGTTGGATGCATGTTGATGAAGGGGGCTGAATCGTTAAGATGGTTGTCATTTTTATTGCTTTTTAAATCAAAGTCAGAAGTCTGAAGCTCCCAGTCCAGATGATGAGTGCATCAGCACAGCAGTCAGAAGTGTGACGGGAATGCACACAGGCATGCAGGCTAGCTGAAATCTCTTGCAAACTTGGGCATTGATACATGTATGCTTCAATACAGTAAGTATCACAGGATTACACAGCAACGTCACTGGCCAGCTCATACAGCTAGTGTCAGAACCTTGTTTCACTACTTGTTGAAGCCTACCTGAGTTGGTCATTGGTAAGACGAAGACCTCCAGTATACACAGGAGGCCTTCAGTGCCTCATTCCTTCTAGAGACCATTTGTGCAGAGTGAGATGGGTCATTTCTGCCTCTGTTTAATGGGCATGCCCAGCTGGGCCTGAAAGTACATCTTGTTTTGCTGTCCTCTGCTGCTTCCCATTAACTAGGAGCACACCACTTGCAATAACATTATGAAAGGTAATTAACGGATATCCATAATGGTTGAGGTGTTCGCTGAAAAGCGTAAGGAAAATCATGCTGTCCTCCTAGCACTCAGACCAAAAATTCACATTATGGAAAAGGTCAGGCATTTTTCTGTGTCTGGTAGCAATTTTTTTAACTAGGGCACTAAACACATTTGGAGTAAGTAGTGGACTTTTCAGATGATGCGCAGGCAAATTGTAATGGGCCAATGCAGAATGCTAGGATCGAACTCTCACCCATTTGTGAGGTTGATTCCCTCCACTGTTCTTGGGCAACTATTCATCATTTCAGGTTTTCCCACCGCAAAGGTGAAATTTGAACTGCAACATTTGCTTGTCTCAAGCATATAGGTGAAAGATTGTAGAAGAATCAAGTGTAACTTTATCATTTTTTCAATACCAGCACACGTCAATCCATGCAGAAAGAACGGTGCAAAAATCATCTAGCTGCAAGACTCTAAAATGCCTTACTTTTCTTATTTTAGCTAGTTCCTCTCATGCAAAAAAACCACCGGTCTCCAAGTCCTCTTCATCACCATCTCCTTCGTCCACATCATCTCATCCCAAAGCTTCTAAGGAGACTTCCAGCAAATCGGGCACATCAGGGACTCCCAGGGGCAAGAAAAAACCTGGGAAACAGTCAGCCCCACGAACAGCGCCAGATGGGGCTGCTTCTTCCCCCTCAGGTGCCACAGCCAACAGGTTGGAAGTGAAGGAAGAAAAACCTGAGCCTGAGCAACCTTCCGTAGTAATTTCTGAAACAGAGGACACAGACCAACTGAGCAAGCTTGTTGTCCCCCCTCCTCCCGCTGCTGCTCCTCCTCCACCTCCACTCGCACCTCCTTTTCCTGCTGCAGCCGCTCAGCCCACTGTCTCCTCAGACGCCCAGGATATCTCAGATGGCTGCGTGACAGGGCTGGCTGTCCCCAGATCAGATACTGAACCTCCTCTCCAGGCTGAGCATGGCACGGACGAGAGCCTGAGCAGTACGGCCCTAGGCAGCGATCTGGATGCTAGTGGAGAAGACACAAAAAGGTAAAACAGTATGGCTGTCATGGCTGAGTGTAAGACCAAGGCCAAGAAAGCCACATTTCTTCATGTAAGGGGCACTGTAGGCACGTGGGGATCTCTTCTGTTTCTTCTGCTGACTGGTTTGCATTGCATCCCAGCACAGTTTGTTCCTTGCCAGTGCCTTTGAGCCATTCACTTGCAACCTTCGTTTCCCCAGAAGGTCATCGCTCATAACCTGCCTCCTATGTTGTTGTGTGGCTTAATGTGACCAGTGCAGTCAGCATTTCAGCTAGCAGCCAATAGCACCTTTATTTCTCTCTCATAACGGCACACAAAAAAATTATGCTGAACTACAACAAGGGCTTACGTTTTTGTGGATATCATTAAATATCTCACTGCTAAAGCTCTCGATTCAATAGCTGAATTTACTAGCAGACTTGAAAATGACAGTTTCAGGCTTTGGTTAGTAGGTGTTTGGTCTGCCACGGCCTAATAGCCTTCTAAGTCTCAGATACTATAAAATCTAGTTAAGAGCAAGGTCATAATTACATTTTTTTTAAGCAAAATAGTTGGTAGCAAAAAAGAATCAGATTTATTAATCTGTCTTTTCCCTGCCACAAGAACCAGCATCTTTTATAACAAGCCAAGAGGGTGTAGTCTAGATGCATAGAGACTTTTCCTTAAATTCTTGCTGATGCCAGCATTACGTTCCTGTGCTACTTCTCCCCTTGCCTCTACAGTTCCTTCACATACAAGATTTTCCCAAGGCAGAGCACACTCTCCTGCTGATTTCCATGTTTGCCAGTCATGGACGTGAACATTTTGGACTCAACAGCAATAAAACTGTACTTACAATAAATAGAGTTAGGCTTCCAGAACAGGAAGCTTTGCACTGCCATCCGCTCCTCTCATCCCCAACTTTATGAGCTGTTTTTCTCTTTATAGTAGCTTTTATATGCTATTGGTCCCATCCCACAAGACATAAAAAAGAACTAGGATTTTTCTGTACACAGGTTTTGCAGCACGTAGTTCCAGACTGTTTGCATCTTTTTTCCTAACATACAAACATACAGATACGTATCCACATACGCGTACTTTATATATGTTTTATATCTGTATGCTTTTTAGAAAGAGAGAAGTTAGTTTGCATAACAGAGCTTTCATTTTCATATTTGCTTATACAGTCTGTCTCCCATTTGTGTTCTGTGCTGCTTGCATTAGTGTGACATCACGTTTGCTTGTGAATTAACAGCTTGGCTACCGCAGACCAAGAAGCAGAGGCACCTGACGAGGCACACGCTGAACCGGTGGAGGAGGCTTCTGACGCTGCTGCCCCTCCTGAGAGTGAAAGTAGCAGAGACAGCCACAGCAGTGACTCGGACTCTGACGGACCAATACTGTACACAGATGATGATGATGACGATGATGATAATGCAAGTGCTGAAAGTAAGCCCCCGACAAGAAGGGTGTGCTGGGAAGGGGTGGCCACCTTTGGGTATATCTAATATACATGTTGGGCCTGGGCTTGCTCAGAGAGCCTACTAAGCTGCTGTGGTTGCATCCAGATTGCTAACTGGAACTTACTGGTTCAGTGTAGTCCAAAGACTTCTACACCCAGTGAGTTTTTGTGCAGCTGCCCCCGTTAAATTGTGGCTTGGAAGAGAGCAAAGTCTTTGGGGTGTAGCTGTTTGCAAGCACATCAGTCCATGGGCGATTCTGTTCCAGAATTTGGTTCTCCAACAGGGCATCCCACCAAGAAGTTGCAGGCTACCTCTTGCGCATTGCATGATGTGAGCATGCCTGACCCATGATACAGCAAAGTACAAAGAGGAGGTTATGGCTGCATGATTTAATATTTTACCACTATTGAGAAATGAGTGTCCCACTTCTTCCAGATAATTGTGATCAGAAACCTGCTGGGGCCTGTGCAATGGTGAGAGCAGATCAAGCATTGCACGGCTGGAAGTGGAGGTGGGAGGAGCAGGTTCAGAAGAACATGAGAATGGAACAAGGCCTCCAAGTTAGGGCATCAGTGAGCCATTGAAGTGACTTGCCCATGTCATGAACCTCTACCCTTAAAGCACCCGTGTGGCTTTCAACTGAATTGCATTAGAGATCCCAGAGTTTCTTGTAGGATTAACAGGCTGTGGTGGACAACAGAGGAAGTACATCATTCGGCAGCTTCACTGTCTGACAGTCATTTGTTCCTCTTCGATCAGGATGTTTTAAGCGTTAGAGCACCTCAGCAGGCAAAGTAGATCACAGTGGATTACATCTAAGTTTACAGCCTGACCTGGCTGACCTGATGGTTGCACCTTTGCTGGGGCAAAGGAGGTGGCAGCAGCAGGCTGTCAGGGGTCAAGAGGAGGGCAGCCCTACTCCTACCACCTGCAGGGTGGCCTGATGTCAGAACAAAATGACCATCAAACCGTGGCTTAAGAGCCTTGCCCACAGCCATGCAGGTTGCGTCGCTGTGCTCAGTGAAGAAGGCCTGAACACCAAAGTGCTCTGCACTGAGGGCAGGGAGGAAAAGTCACTTTTTTCTCATTGGCCATTGTTGCAGCGGAAAGTGAAGTGACAGCTAGCGCAGGCGGCTGAAGCCTGCTGCATTTGGCTTGAATATGGTGTTTGGTTTGGATCCGAAGTGGTAGCAACCAAAAATTCATGTATTCAGACAGCAGCACAGTGTATTATAAATAAGCTGGGACCCTGTGGTCTTACCAGACTGCCTTATGTGGGGAACAGCTGCCAACCTAGGACGTGTGTAGCCCCCTCGGTTAGAATGTCAAGAGGCAAAAGAACTAAAGGCCATGAAAAATACTCTTCCTTCCACAGCTGGCTGAAGCTAATGCTGACAAAATTGCATGGCCCTTGTTGCTACTGCGTCTGTTGTATGGACAGAGAGATTAATTCAGAGCCTGGGAGTTCCTGCCTAGGTGCTTTACAAGCACTCAGAGCACTTTTCTAAACTGTATTTTTTGTTTCAGTTTGCAACTTAGTTAAAGATGAAAAGCGCTATACAAGAATTAAGTGGTATTTGATTGAGAAAAGTTGAAAGAATGAGGGAAGTGATGACAGAATGAGACTAAATCATGTGAGCCTGAAGAAAAAGACCAGCAGGTTGCTAAATATACCAAAGAGATAAATAAGCCAAACTGTAATGTATCAGACTTCAAAGACACTTAAGTGCAGATTTGTCATTTTTATCCTATCACTTCACAGACGGCAAGGGATGTTTGTAAAACTCTTCTATGAATTTGGCTGGTAGCTTTTTCATCCAAGCTTTTTATTGTTGTGAACTGAGCTAAAACTATTTTTCTTTTGATGTTAATTAAAATTCCTCTCCTGCATGTGGGAACAAGGCTGATTTGGGGAGGTATTAGAGCTCTTACGCAGAGTTTGTGTCTGTGACCTAAGTGTGAATGAACTAAACCTATACTCTCCTCCTCCTTTCCTCAGGCTCTTTGGCAAGTAAAATTCGTCGTAGGGATACTCTTGCTATCAAACTTGGCAACAGACCATCTAAGAAAGAATTAGAAGACAAAAACATCTTGCAGCGCACATCTGAAGAGGAGAGGCAGGAAATCAGACATCAGATTGGAACAAAGCTAGTGAGGTATCAGTCGCAGGGTAAAAGCAGTTTCACTGGGCGGAGGTGGAGGAAGAGAGTCGAGAACACTGGGTTCACATTTTAAATGCAGCCCAAGATGCGGTGCAGGATCTTCATGGTACAGCTGTCTGGAAAAAAGTATTTTTATTTCTCACAAAACTTTAAAATGTCAGTAATGCATTTTTGTTCTGCAAAAGACAAATCTGACAGCCTCTGGGGGTTTGGGTTGTTTGGCTTCAAAANAAAAAAAAAGAAGAGAAAAAGAGTGACTCCAGAATTGCCAGTGCCATGGTTCAAGCTTTTTCTCAAATTGGTTAGCAGGGACTTGCACTTGTGTATCGCCATCTCAGTTGGAGTAGTAGTTCCTGACACACAGATCACGCCTGTGCATGCTCATCCATCCTGGCCCTCCCCATCCTCCTCCTGCTCTCTAACTGCCTCATCATCCATGTGCTGGTTCCAGCAAAAGAAATGGAGGGAGGCTGACCTCGTAGGTCAGTGTTTGGTGTTTTACTGTGCCCACCTCTGAGACATGTCTTTATCATGCTGTTTAACTGCTATGGGATATATGTTACTTTCTCTTCTTGGACTTGAGAACATTGCATAAAAAACTCCCTAATTTTAATAAGGTGTTTTAAAAAAAAAATCCTCCTAAGTGCTAATTGTGGCTTACATGGTCTCTGAGAACAGACTACGACAAGTCTGGATTTTCCCAGCCCTGTCCTTGTTTCCTTTGTGCTCAGAAATGTTGTCCAGGCAGATTTGGAGGATGTCCTGTGTTTGTTGGAGATTTCCAGATATTGGGTAGTCCAGGCAGTACTGCTCCAGTACAGAGTAAGGCAATCCTACATCAGCACTTAGAAGATGAGCTGAGCTGCTCTGTGAACCGGCTGGCTGGTGAAGTCCTTTATTTCATCCCTTAACCGTAAAAGTGATAACAACTATTGTGTAAAGCCCAAGGGCCGTTTTTTTTCTGCTAATGAAATGGTGTGGTTGTTATCACCACTTTCCTGACCGAATCCCAGCTCTGGTGATCACATCCTGCTTGTTGGTGCTCTCTCGGGGGCTTGAACTGCAGAAGCTGCTCCGGTCCCTGTCCAGAGCTCCTTGCGCAGGGACATTGCTGCTTCTACCGGGAAGCTGGCACGGTCGCCGTGCAGCTCGGCTTTGGCGGCCAGAGACAACATCCCTGCGTGTCAGGGCTGTGCTCATGCCTGAAATCACAACCAAGTTTGATGCCAGTTCCATAAAATTCCCTGGCGTGGTGGTCAGCACCCAGCAGCACTGAGGTCTGATGGGAAACCTGGTCCCACAGCTCGGTTGGGGTCGGGTCGGGTCAGGTCCCAGCCTGGGACTTTTCTGCAGTGGGGACTGGTCACCTGTGGGAAACCTGCTGGTCTTCCCCACCAAATCTGACAGTCCAAGCATGGTTTGAATTGGATGGGTTTCACAAGGCCAGCGATAATCCATAGTGAACCATGTGAGGTTTTCTGGACAGAGAGTCATCTTTAAGACATCTGCAAAATAAATTTTACTGCTGAAATTTTTCTTGCTCCTTTTCTCAAGTGAACAAGTAAACTTGTTCAGTAAACGCAGAAAACAGTATCAACCGTGTTCTCCACTATACAAACCAGAGAATGAGTATCTTACTTTGCTGGGGTTTTTTTTTAATGGCACTTGTTATATATAGGTAACTAAATAAAATTAATTTTCAATTTAAATTCCCAATTGTATTGTACATACAAATCAGTGAGGAATACACAGCTTATGTTGTTGGGTTGGTTTTTGTTTTGTTTTTTCTTTTAAAAAAAGAATAAGATTTGCATTCAAAATATCTGAGAAAAGGTTTATGAACTCTTTCATAAAATTATACCTAAAATTATAAAAGAGGAATTTAAATTTGCTGATACAATGTCTGTAATATTACGCAGGTAGCCGTTATTTATGTGTTTGAGTGGTGACAGTATATCTTTTAAAACAAAGGCCACTCGGTACTGAGGTTACATGCACAGTCATTATAATGGTGTCTGAAAATTACCGATGTTGTTGAACACCTCTGCTGGCAGAGTAGCACGGCCGTATGAGAAACACCTTTTAAGATGTATTACAAATCGTAGTGTGTTACTTGGATCTGGTTTTAAATCAGTCACTTTATTCTCACAGGAGACTTAGCCAGAGGCCTACAACTGAAGAGCTAGAGCAAAGAAATATCCTGAAACGTAAGTATTTCATTCAGATTTCAGCTAGTATTTACTTAGAAAGTGAGCCCGTTGGAGTCATATGGAACCCTAGCATTGGTCCTGTAGTGTTCGGGCCATAACCGGAGGGAAATTACGTTGTAGAAAGTAACATGCCAACACTAGATCCTAACCTGTAATGTTAGCGGTGAAGATTGCATATATTCAAGATGCCAAATTTTGCTTGTCACAATCCCTCCTCTTGAAGCTGATCCCAAAGACCAGGAATTACTTACCATACCCCTTCAAAGTGGTTCTAGGCTAGTTAAACTTCTGCCTAATTTTTATGAGGAGGAGGAGGGAATATCAGTAGGAGGCAGAGGTGGGATGTAAGGGCAGAGGTTGGAAGATAGAGTAGAAAGAGGAAAGGTGAAGTGTTCAGGGGAAAGTGGATAGGTGTATGCCACCTACTTCAGCATGCTGGCCTTCATATCCACTTCTGTCACAAACGTCTTCTGTACTGAGACCTGCATGAGGCATTCTCATTGAAGATCTTCCTGCTGATTAAATCCTTCCTGAATATCCCTTTGAAAAATTTAAGTCTATAATTCAAATAGCCAGGGGCAGAGGAATGAAGTACCTTGGATGATTACCCTCTATACCTATTCTCCCGTTTATTTACCTTGCTTTTGTTCTTAGGCTGACAAATATTTTACAACAGGTATTTTTTGTCTTCCTTTGTGAATCTTTCCATAATGTAGATGTTACCTAAACACATACTGTAACAGTTGCCATGCCCAGCCCTGTGTTCATTCTGCAAGGGTAGCTAGTGCTTGATGCTTAGGTAAAAGAAATAAATTAAGAACATGCACACGGAAACCTTCTAGACATAGCAACAAACGCCAAAACTCATTTATTCTTAAGGTGTAAGAACTTTCCACACTTGATGTAACTGAAAGAGCAGGCATAATACTGTTACTTCCAACAGTCGTTCAGAGAAGTTGGAGTTCATCTGTGCACCGCATGCTAATGGAAGGACAGAAAATGGGCCGTTTACCCGACAAAGTCCATGAACTGATCACTCTGTCACCTGCTCAGGCCAGCACATCAAGGAGACATAGCCATTACTGGCTTTCAGGCAACCATCCATGCTGATAAAATCCTACTGCTGTTGTCCAAGCGTTCAAAAGCCGTATTTTACTAAAACGAGAAGCTACAGTTTGTGCATTACAGTGCACAAGAGAAGGGTAAGGGGACTCCTGCCCAATGCATGGTGGGAATAGACTAAGACTGTAAGTTCGTAACCTATAGATTGCATAGATAAATGAAGACAAAATGAACCTTTTTTTTTTTAAACATGGCAGACTGCTTATGCTGGACTATGTGAGAAAGGTAATTCCAAAACATCTTTGGTGGGCCAGGATACAGCCACTAAGCTGGGAGCCCCAGCTGGGCTTCCTTACTGCCCTCTCTGTCTCGCTCGTTTGGAGACCACTAACCTAGCAACCAACCCGCGATGTATTTAATACCCAGTTTGCCATTGTTTATTCCCCTCACCGATTTTGCAGTAAGTAGCTCAAGACTGGAAAGCAGTTAATAGATTTCTTCTCCAGTTTCAGCTTGTTTACTTTAAGCTTTTGGCAGCGTACAAGCCTTTGCACTCCACACCTCCGGCTGTCCTCCCCTGCTGCTGCTGGGGGCCGTCTTAAAGAGGCAAGGGAGAGCAAGAAAAAAAGGCTGGGAAATGGCATTATAAATCACAAAAAGTCGCAGAGTCATCGGTGAGCACATGGAGAATCCAAAACTGCTTTTTGCTCATCACTGAGATCCAGCGTATTTTGGGTTGATAGGGAACTGTAAAAAGCAAAGGGAACCAAAGCAAGCCGGGGTTTGTGGTGACAGCCTGACTCAGAGCCCTCTCAGGGTGCAAGTTCTCTCTCAGCCCTAAGGCACTCCTATTATTTATCAAAATTATTACATTCCCTTCCTCTGGATCGTTCGAAAGCGTTTACATCTCTTACGTGCCTTTGTTGTTGTAGGCAGCTTTTATGAATAAGTTGGGATTTCTTTCATAAAGCTTCCTTCCTCCTATTTTTAAGCAGTGGATGGGGAAAAGGGCTTACATTATTGCGTGTAAGTAAACTGCAGCTAAGGGGAAGTATTGTTATGAGTAATACTTATCAGACTTTGAGGTTACATTAAGTGGTAAAGGTCCAAATGTTTACTTGAGGATTAAGTTCAGCCCAAATCTTTTAAGAGGTTCAGATACTTTTTTTTCTTTTTTTGTGTTTCCAGTTAGTGAGGAAATCTGCCTTGCAAGAAGTTTTGTTTTGATAATATGTCCAGATAAACCAGTTACTGAAAATCCTGTGACCGGGTACGATCGCAGGACATTGCTAGGCGGATTTCTATAAAAATAATTTGGATAAAACTATCCAGACTTCTGAGTCTTCCCAAACTAAACCAAAGTTACAATAACTCAAGAATCCACTTGGAGGAATAGAAAAAGCCGTGTGTTTTTAATAAAGACAGGTTTGTTGTGTACTGGCTTTGAGTCAGTAGTATTTATAGTCTTGCATTATGGCAAAGAAACTTTTTATTCTTCCAGGAATTTTGGATTAAGGCAACTGTATTTTTTCCTGTATTTGTAAGGGACAGTGAACTTCTTGTACTGTGCACCTGCGTGCCTGCCAGTACTAGCGTTGCAGACAACAGGGTTCAGCTCTTGATGTTAGTTAAGGAACATTAATAGTTATCTTTGCTTGTAAAACCAGGAAAGAGAAACCGCTTTGTGCGTTCCAGGGCACTGCAAGAAGCAAGCACTTTGTTTGTCTTTTCTTTCTCTTTCCCTAGCAAGCCCACAGGGAAGTCTAAACATAGCTAATCCCATAGGGACACAATGGAAAGTTCGGTTTTATGCCCCAGGAGCACTTTCTGGTCAAGAACGGAGCAGTCCTCAGGCAGAACAATTTCTCTCTTCTCTTTTCCCCTTCTGCTACAAAACAAATGTCCCACAGAACAGAAGGTGACCAGATTTAGTATGGCAAAAGTTGCAGGAGCAATAATGTATAAAAGCCAGGGAAGCTGCTCTGCTTTGTCCAGTGAATTGTTTAACTGTGATGCTGAGCAAAATTGTTTCCATTAGGACTCAAATCCCAGTTTGACCTCCTAGGAGGTGCAGACAGAGAAGGAGGGAAACCATCGCTTTGCTGGGATCTCACTGGAGACTCCTGCAAGGAAAGGGCGCTCTCTGGGCTGGTCCTTTGCCAGTACAGCAGCAGCGGGACATCTGAGGAGGGGACTTGCAGCTGGGAACGCTGTGTTTATATTTTCTTTCTCCACATCACACAGATTAGATCTGCTTTTAAGGTGGAAAGCAGTCAGAAGCATGTTCTATGCATTAATGTGTTCCTGTTTGGGCAAGTCAGTCAGTTCATACCTGCAGCTGAAACGTGGCCCTGCAGCTGGAATTTTCCACGCCACCTGAAGGAAGCAGGAGCACCAGATCCATTATTTTTAGCACCACAGATCTTCTTAGCTCACTATGGCAACTTTCAAAACTTTCACCCTAAAAGAGCTTAAAAATATGTTGTAGGTGTTACTGTTAGCAGGAATTTGCATCAGGGCGGTATTTCCGTAGCACCGAGCTTAAAGCAGCACTCTGCCCAGCAGGCTGAAGGTGGGAAACAGGAGCTTTCAGGACGGGTTAGAGTGAGTCGGTGCTGTAGGCTGGGGACCATTTGCCAAGGAGCAGATTCAATGTATTAGCAGCAGCCACCAGATTTCAGTCCTTTTCTTTCAGCTGTTGAGCTTTATTTCTGGAAGTAAAACAACTTGAATATATAAACCATGTCCTGCCTCGGACCTCTCATGCAGAAGACTGTCTGTTCCCCATGGGTTAAATCCCCTCCTGCTTTGCCCAGGAGCGAAGGAAGCTCTTGGTGCCTCCTGTTGGAGTTGTCCTCCAAAAGATGGGCTTCCAGCTCTCCTTGATGGCCTGCTCCAGGACACGCCCAGACCCTCTGCTCAGCAGCTAAGACGATGGCCTTGCTCATCTCCCATTTCTAGGTGGTTTCCCATGTCCAGCCATCCCTTTGTGCAGCCATCTGCGCTCTGGGTCCACAACCCACTGGGAGGTAGCTTCACAGCTTGGAACAGGCAGCCAGCCTTCAGCCTTTCTAAATGTGCAGATTACCTTTTTTGAGTTATTTTGTCCTCCCCCAAACTACAGAAAAACATTGTTTCAGTTGCTGTTGGTAGTTGTTTCTTAAGGTGCAAATTAAGCAGCGTGAGGCCCTGTTTCTTACATCAAGCATCTTGTTGCTGCTGCTTAGGAGATACAGCGGTTAGGATACCAAAGAAATGTCAAGATATGAATAATGAAGAATGTATTTTACAAACTAAATTAAGGAAAAGGCAGTACAGCGATGTCTCTATTCAACTGCATTTTTTTCTGCTGTATCTGCTGCTGGAGAATTTCTGAGACCTAAGCAACTCAGTTCATGAAGGAACAAAATTTTTTTATGTCATTTTATGTCATTCCTAGGTGAATGGAACCCCAAATTAATAGTTTTTGTTTAATCATCTCAGTTACTCTATTGATTGCAACCACAGTATGTTTAAACAAAAGCCTACAGATGATTTACCTGTCCTACAACAGCCAAAGAGCTGTCAGGTGAAGACTTCTCATTTAAAGTCATAAGTCCTTAAATATACCCAACTTGTTTACTGATAAATGTATTAATGAAAAAAAATTAAATGTGGATTAATCTTTAGCTCTCCATTCTTCAGTTTTAGTCAGTTTACAGTTCCTCTATGGAAACAAGCCATCAATTTCTTAATAAACCATAAATTACATCCGCATTTTAGTATCTCAGTAAATCATCATTAACACAAGACCCAACCTGATCCTGGCAGCAAGCCTGTGCGATTGCATCTTGCTGATGGAAACCTGGGGCTGGTGTTGAACTCTTCTCGTGGTCTTGGGGAGGCATCACCTTTTTCCTACTATAACTTTCTTCTTTTTTATCATTTGTTGTTCTTTTCCTTTCCCTGGTATTCTTACATGACAGCCTTCAAGTTAGCAAAGGAAATCTGCAGGTAGTGTGAGATGACCTGTTGTAGTGCTGCCTCCAGTGTATCAGTCATGATACAGAACGTTCTCTGCAGCCAGGTTGCTTTTACGACCACAGCAGGATGGCCATAGCAGACAGAGCAAATCAGACTATACCAGGATTTAAAACTGCCTTTTCATCTATATAGGATGGCTACATCCACAGCAGATTAATTTCTTGAAGTTTATAGTTAGCCTTGAGCTGCATCATGGACTTCGTTTACCCCCAACCATGAATAAAACAGGATCAGAATTTTACAGGTATCTCTAGATGGGATATTTCATCCACAAACAAGTTAACTTTGCATATAAACATCAGAGGTGGACTGAAAGGACAAGTAATATTCTTCAAAATGTACATCAATTAAAAAAAAGGCTGAGTCCATATGAACATGCCTTTGTAAGTGTGCTTTTCACTGGCACTCAAGAAATCAAGTTTGGTTAGCACAGAAATTTGTTAAAAGCACGTTTCAGTCTCGTGCCCAAATACATTCAAAAGTGCACACGTTATTTTCTGCTGCTTGCTGATGGAAACCTGGGGCTGGTGCCCTTAACCAAGAGGGCTTGAGTGCTGAATCATATGCCTGCGTCATAAAATCAGAAAAAAATGTTAAAGTAACAAAACCAATTTGCACTAACAAGTGACAGTGAAATTAATGTTTTACTGCATCCTGTAGCAGTAGAGGACACTTGGCTGATTCAGATACTCAGAGCAAACTTTTTTCTTGGCCCTTATGAATAATTAGACTCTTACTCTGAAGTCAATAGGTGGCACGTTGAAAGTAAAAGCAACAGTGATTCTGATGTTAGGACAAGTAATTGAAACATTGATTAGCTCTTTTAGGGTACTTCTTGTTTGCTGGTATACAGAAGGGAAATGACAGACTCCTCCTCGTTGCTGTGTTCCTGACCAGTAGTGGTGACTTGTGATGTCTACAGAATCGGGGAAAATGAAGATAGGGAAAAGAAATGAGAGCACACAAAAACCAAAAAGCAGGCAACACATGCAGGAGCACCCAGAAATATGAGGAAACATGAGCCAGGACTTGAAGTCCTGAAGGTTTTAACCAAGAGAAATACAGTATGTGCAGCTATAATACTTAAATACTCACTCCTTTTTATCTCTTCTGAAAACAGAGAAGAATGAAGAAGAGGAACAGGAAGCCAAAAGAGAAATAAAACGTAGACTCAGTAGAAAGGTGATGATGTGTTTTTTGTATTGTGTATTTGTGTACACAGGCTTGTTTTTCATAAGATTCTAAAAATGGGTGTATATGCATTACTGCAAATATTCATCAGTCATGCCCCAGATTAGAAATCTGTGTTAAAACCAGTACAAGCCAAGTGCATCTTGGGGGAAACTCCATCCTGTCCAGTTTCCCGTACCCGGAAAAGGATACGGAGTCTGGCCATGCTTAATACTGGTCCGTGTAAGCAGGGGAGAGGAATGACAGGTGAGCATGGCCACTGCTGCCATGCACGTTCGAGGGCAGCCACACCTGTAGATCCACTCTTCCCTGGAGCAGCGGGGAGGGCAGCAAAGCAGTCTGGGCCCTAAGAAATCCCTTCACCATTCTTCTAACCACGACTGTGGTCTTGGATGCTGTTGGTGGGATTGTCCCATTGTCCCTGGAAATAAAGCAGTTATGGATCTGCTGCCCTGACTTCGGGAGTTCGTTCTGAGAGAGGGTGAGGGCGGTTTTCATATGTATCCCTAGTCTGCCCGTCTCTGCAAAAATACAGTTTCCTTAATATGATCATCCTTAGTTAATTAAAGTGAGTATTGTTTGAGGTGACTGAAACAATTTGGCATCATAATGACCCCCAAGTGTTCAAAACCAATTCTTTTGGTTAAGCAGGCACCTCCAAACCCTGCTTGTCTTCAGTAGTGTAGTTGAACACAGCAGGCTGTGTAATTGTTGTTGCAAATGGACCTACTGCCTAGTGGGGTAAATGGTGTGGCGGTTGCAAAGTCACAATTAATATTGCAGGGATAACTGTCACGATTCTCTATGACCTGCCCAACAAAGACTATTTTTATAATTGAAGAAATTAGGTTATGCTGCTTCCTCATTCCCGTGCAGCACTCCCAGGATGGTGCCTTTTTATAGACACCTGAAAGTGACCCTGTTTAGAAATACCATTAAAGTTCTCTTGAGATTACATCATACCCTCAGCTTTTATTTTATTTCATCTTATTAAACATACTATTTTCTGCCTCCCGCTTACAGCTCAGCCTGAGGCCTACAGTGGCTGAACTTCAAGCAAGAAGAATCCTTCGATTTAATGAGTACGTGGAGGTCACGGATTCTCCTGATTATGACCGTCGTGCCGACAAGCCTTGGGC
The DNA here is from genome assembly GCA_013399095.1 of Psophia crepitans. Lineage (NCBI taxonomy): Eukaryota > Metazoa > Chordata > Aves > Gruiformes > Psophiidae > Psophia > Psophia crepitans. The sequence goes on along the minus strand of VWZZ01005328.1, from coordinate 16,454 downwards.
CAGGTTAACTCCCGCAGACAAGGCAAGGGATAAACGTAGATTATAAGAAAATGCTCCCATCTGTCACTTTTGCGGGGGACTTTCCTCTGTTTTACATTCTCTTGACGATGGCAGCAGCACGAATGACATCTGCTGGAGGCAGTGAGATTGTCATGGCACTACTGTGCATCTACTGCTTGCAGCCTGGAAAGCCCACTCAGGTGCCCACGAAGAGCATATTTGCCACCACCGTTACGGCAGTTCAGGCCAGGATGTCTTGCAAAGGCAGGTACACACTGTTAGCAAAGACAGCCATGACCCATGGAATTCAGGCAAGGTTTCTGCAGGCAGAAGCCTGCGTCTCTGCCACCGAGAGTTACTTGACTTGTTCAAGGAAAGAAAAAAGGGTGGAAGCTGTTACATCCTCCAAAGGGTAGGTGTGCAGCACACCTTCTTGGGAAGTTCACCCCCAACATGCTGCAGTTAATCATTACTCAGCCTGACTGCAAAGGATGAGACAAATGATTCTGTGATTCTCTTTTAAAAACCAGATCCATCAAAGATTGCCATAAAGTACTTTTCCATTTCCGTCCTATAGCACTTCATAAAAGGAAAGCTGTGGGATTTATGTATCAAAAAGCGCTATCCCTTTTAGCACTGGGTCTGAACCAACCTTTTCGGAAATCCTGTGAGATGTACTTGGCATGAAAAGTGATACGTGCAAGAACCCACTGTCTTTTAGCTAAGGACTGTGAAGCACCAATTTTATTTCAACTTGTATTTTAATATTAATGCCAGCTCATCTGACAATCAAAGGAGAATCTCATACCAAGTCAAGGTGGAGACATTAAAACTGTACCCAGAAATGTTTGTAGATGTTGGTTCTGAGAGGTGCTGAGCACTCTCGAGTCCTCACATAGTCCGTGGGAGGTGAAAGCACCCAGCACCTCCACTTTCACCTAGGTCCAACAAGGGTAAACTGCAGTGGAACAATCAGTGGAGTTTCCTACCTACTTTAGGGTAGCAGGTTTTAATCTCAACTCATTTTGTAACATGCAGGTGCCCAAGGCTGGTTCTGTGATCCCCATGTTTGCTCACCTCAGCAGAAAGGCAAAGACCCCTGGTGCCTAGGAACTCCCTTGCCCTTTTTTCCCCGAGGGAGTCGTTTTTCTAATTCCAGTGGGAGCAGAAAATTGTACTGTAACGATATTACGGAGCTGGAGCTCTGGTGTCTTTGCTGCTGATTTGGTGCTCAGAAATAGTTGTCTCTTTCCTAGCTATTGCGGCAGCCTCGTGTAAGCATGCTGTTGTGGCTAAACAGAACTATTGCCTGCTTAAAGTGAAGTTTCTCATTTATGAGATGGCAATCTGGTGGTGCTATAATTTTATCATGCTGCTTGTCTGTTCTGCATTGGAAGGCACACACACCACATGAGATTTCTTTGGGGATTAATGAAATTATACTGCTTTTATTTAAAACGGTGAAAAAAAAGAGTAAGAATAAACTGTCATTTCATTTCACAGTGAAGGTAGGAAAGTGTGAGGCATAGAAACAGAAGTCCTTGTAGTATATATTAGAATATTTCAGAAATTATATTTATTATTTAAGTAAATTGCTTATCAGTCTTTTAATATAAGCAACAAAGCATTTACAAAGTGCACTGAATTTCTGCTGTTCTTTAGGATCTGCCAACTGAAAACGGAAGCCTGAAATGTCCGAATATTAGTGTAATTTTGCATAAAACTAATCAAACCAAATGACTAATTCCATTTAAAAAAAAAATAAAATGCTAGTCTTCTTGCATTCCTGAAGTCCTGCCCCGGTGGGGAGATGGAAGGCCCCTGATGTGTGTACAGTGCCTGTGCAGGCAGCAGGACCCACCAGCTCCTCGGGGCTGTGCCTGGAGGGACAATCCCCTCGAGGCTGCGTACGCAGCAGTGGCTGTCGAGGTAACCCAATTCCTTGCCCGCTTTTGTCCGTAGCAAGTGCCATATTTCGGTGGGGGTATGGTTTCTTCGTTTACTGTTGGTGTTTGATGCTTTGAGTTTCTTCCTGCTGCAAATAGCTGTAACTGAAAAAGGCCATTCGTGTTGATGATCAGAAATGTGTGAGAGCCGTGGACTGCGGTAAGGGGGAATGGAAAACAGGGACTGTAAGGGGAAGCTGCAAGAGCAGGGCCAGGTTCCTTTCAGACTCTTGACTTTCCTTAAGGATCATATTTCTTATGGTTGCATATATCATTATTGTTTATTAGGCAGCAATACGGAAAGAACTGAATGAATTTAAAAGCACTGAAATGGAAGTACATGAGGAAAGCCGGCAATTTACCAGGTAGGTGAATTCCTCTTCCTGTGTAAGTCGGGAAGGTGAGTATGACAGTGACCCTCTGCCTTTCTGCAAGTCCTCTGCGCGTGTGTCATGACTGACTCCTTGCGTAGATTCTTACTCTGAGTCCCCTTGAATGCCACCACTGATTCTGGTGGGATTCCCCGCGTTGTGAGGCCATCCCTGAAGCTGGGTGCTTGGTAGAGCAGTGAAGGTGACTGCAGTGGATCAGCTGCTACATGGAAAAAGACTGTTTGGGAAACCTAAAAAAAAATAATCCTTTGAAAGGAGACTGCATCTCTCCCAGGTTAATTACACAGTCCTCAAGTACAAAAAAGGGATGTCCTTTTCTACCAGTACTCCCTTGCTCATGAAAGTACATATTTTTGTAGATGTGTTTGCTAAGTGAAAACTAGATGATGTGTTGAACTTCAGAAAAGCTCATCAGTGTTTTGGGGAACTTTCTAGGCTCCTGGCAGCAGTTTCAGGGGAACAAGACAGATTCTACTATTCCTTGTTTACTACTTCTAGTGTTTTGATCTGGATTTGTCTCATTCTCTGTCCTGGATAACACCAAGTTGTTGTCTGAAACATTATTATTTAAAGAGAGCTGAAGAGTGTCCACTGTTCTTAGCAAGACTTCAAATTAGGCAGAATTATTCTGCCACCCCCGCGGCGTCTGTCTGTGCCTTTTCAAGTTATAAAGGCAGAAACTTGCCCCCAGCACGCAGAACTTGCTGTGAGGATCACCGGACATTGCGTACCCAGTATTACTGTCTTCACTTCCACACAGAGTTCAGTAAAATAAAAGCAATTTCCCTAGACTGGGTCCCTTCCTTTTCCTGTAACTGTTTCGCTCAAACTCAGGATGCGAGCAAGTGAGAGTGAATCCTCTCATTAAAGAGAGCGTCACAAGGAAAATTCACTCTGGGAGGTGAGTGTTTGGTGATTCTGGTATCTCCTAGTTCATTGCTTGTTTTCACAACTTCAGTGGTTTTTTTTCTCACCAAAGCATGGATTATTTTTTTTAATAATACCGTAAACTCACTTCAGTGTAGATATAACATGAATAAATTAATTTTCAAAAAATCAAACCAGTTTCACAGACAGCAAACCTAAGCCAGGAGATGAACCAGGAGGCAGGGGTTTAAACTAGCACTGCATTATGACCATTAGAAAATGTTCTTTTCAAACACCGATGTGTATATTTTCATTGGGCTGCTGATGTAATTTTCTCTTCAGCTAGTAGGTGGTATATCTCTTTCAGAATATATAAAAACACTACTTTAAAAAAAATGGGCATTCGAAGGGAGAGGAGGAAAATGACCAGGAATAGAGACGTGGTGATGTACTCAGAGATGGAGGGCAACCCCCTGCTTATGTTGTTACTTTTTTTGAATTGCATCGCATATAGAAGCGCACGCACAGATAGGCATGAGTCATACAAAGAGAATCAGGTATCTTTTCACGAGAATTGAAAACGATTGAGACTGATTACAGTCAGATTCTGGAAAGCTGAACCAAAAATCTCAGGGATCCAGTGGGGTGACAAACCAGTTAAAAAGCGAATCATTCATTTATTATTTTTTTTTTAGGAGAGCCTTGGAAAATGGAGTAAAAAATAGGTACAGCCAAGTTGTGATAAATGCAGGCAATGATTCTGTCGGGTCCTGGAAGAATTTCAACCTGAGGGAAATCAGGTGTTTTCTGTTCCCTCTCCACCCTCCTTTTTTTTTTTCCACTGGTCACGTTGTGGACCCACGGCACAGAAGTCAGCAGAGTAACACTAGAAAAAGATAATTAAGAGCAGAATTAGATGCAGATGGTTTAAGTCAATAGCAATTTTGAAAATAAAAAGAGATTCTGTTTCCTCCAGGACTTCTCATTAAAAATTATCTAGTTCACCACTACATTTGGATTGATAGAACAAAAGTGATTTAAGAAAACCGTAGACAAAAGTCTCTAGCCAGAGAATGAGTTACTCTTCTTTTTTTTTTTTTTTTCCAAGGAGATCACTGAGATAATACAAAGCAAAAGGCACTTGTGTTGGCAACTGGTTAGCAAGGGCTTATTCGTGAAGTTCTGTGATAGAATGAGACAACAAGGAAGCTGCTTAAACCAAAATAGCTTATAGCATATAGTTGCTTATATTATTACATATTCAGTATACAACAATGTAATACTATAATCAGTATTTACAATATCTTTGAATTGTTGAAATTTGATATTAAGCTTGGGAAAGAAAACCCCCTGGTTTTCGTTGTTTGGCATTTGCTGTAATGACTGTCAGTTGAGCTGGTTTTCTACTCCTCGTAGTTTAGACTGATTCCTTTTGTTACTTCATAACAGAATCCAAGAAACTGAGTTTCTAAAAATAGATAAATGAAAGTTTGGGAAGAGAATATTAGTGTATGTTTATAAATTGATTCTAATGGAAATGCTATATATAGTCCAATATATTGCTGGTCCACACAAATACAAAACCCCTGTGTCTTTCCCACAACGCACTGCTCCCTCGCTTAGCAGATGAGCTGCGTACTTGTGAACGTCGGGTTTTGTGTACACCTCCTTTACGTGAGAAATGCACCCCTCTGTGGTACCATACCACATGTCAGGGGTAATGTGTGGCTCTCTTTCTTTTCTCTTCTCTGGAATTGTTAAGAGAAAAGATGTCAAACAAAAACTTATGCGAATCTGCTGTGTTAGGTGCAGCATCACCTGTGCTTTTTTGAAGTTGCTGCATTTTTTACTACTTCATGGATAGATGGACTTTTAAAGCCATTTAAACAGAGATTTAGAAGTCTGGTGTTAGATACATTGAGCGCCTGATATCGGTGCCCTTCTTACCCTTTGGCTTGGATTCATTACATTTAAGCTGAGTTAGAATTTCAATTGCTGTCGCCTCCTGCCTTATTCTGGGAAAGGTCGGCAACACACTTTGGAGCAACCCACCTCTCTATCCTTCATACAGGCAATCTGGAGGGATCTACACACCCTACCTAAAAGTCTAAAAAACAGTGAGGTGTATTTGGGCCTTTGTGTGCCTCAGTTGGCTGCTGTCAATAGGAAGAAAGCATCTGCAGTGCTCTAAAATCTACTGATTACTTTAAAAATCCAAAATTTTTGTTAGCCTCATTTTACACAAGGTTTAAACACCAGAAATGTAAGTTTTACAGTTTAGCAAAGCTTTTATGATTTACTGACAGCATCTCCAAATAGTGAACGCAATTGTGGCTAAATCTGTATTGGCAAACAAAACAGACCGGAGACTGTTTTCCAGCCCTGAGGCCAGCGGGCTTGGCACAGCTCGAATTCACACAGTTAGTCTCTTCCCCCCACCCCAACACAGGGTGACGTCCCCCCCCTACCTGGTCTGCCTGTGCTCATCCCAGCTGTGCCCAGGCAGTATCTGCAGGAGCGCTGGCTGACCTGAGCAAAACTCTGCCAGGCAGGAACCGCAGTAACAGGTTAATGGTACGGACAGACAGACATCCACCAGTGCCCGAGCTACACCATAGCCCCGTTTGGTTTTCTAGTAGGGAGAGGCGGGCAGTGAGGGATAATAAGGCTGACTCTAATCCCACACAGATGACGAAAATCAGGAATAATTCTGCGCAGGTCACAAAAGTAAACAGCTGTGAGAGCAGGATGAGGATCTGTGTCATTGTCAGTTGAAATAATATAATTCTAAGTTTTTAAATGATTTATCATTTCAGGTTTCATCGTCCGTAACTGTTTAACCACATCCCATATTTCATGTAACAATTTTCTTTGGGGAAATCGTTGCGTCCTGAAGACCTGAGATTGCACTGGAACTTGACTGAGTGTGAGTGTGTGCTGCGGCTTACCCTGAGGTTAATGAAGGATGTGGCCCTCGTCTTTATCAACGGACAAATGATTTTGGGTCTAGGAAGAGAACCCACGTGAAGTGTTTGTTGGTGTGAAGACAGACCCCGGTTCTGTGGCTAGCCCACACAGACAAGTCAGTGGACTTCTTCATCGGAGGTCCACAAGTCTGGAAGTGCTGAAGACAATCGCTTGAGAGCCTGTTACCAGGAACTCGTCAGACTTCACAGGGTTGTGACTGAGGGTAACTGGGAGGGGGGGTGTGAAAAGGGCTGAGCGCGTGGGGAAAGGGAGACTTCGCTTGTCAGTCCACAGAGAAGAGTGGAACGGGTGGGACTGCTTAATGATGCACTTGGCCAGTAGGAGGAATTATTTAAAAAAAACAAACCTGAGCGTGAGCAACTGTGCATGGGTTGTGGGGTTTTTTTTTTAGTGGCCACAGCCTGTCTTAGAAAGACAGCAAGCCACAAAGTCCTCATGTCATCCGTACTTTAGTGAAGAACTGTCATTTTCTCTGGTGCCAGTAAATACAGTTGCCAGAAATTAGTCCTAATGTAACTCAGCTGTCTTTTTTAAAATCCCGATGAGCATGCTTCAAGAAAATACATTGAACATTCATTCAGAACAAGTCATATTTTTTTGATTTGCAACTGTGACATACTCTGGATCATCAGAAATACATAAGCAGGATTTGAAGGACAAATAACGTGACACTATGAACGCAATTAAATGCTTCATGTTTAGAAACACTCCTTGCCACCTCTCACTTGCCGTTCAGACCGGAGGGATCATTATCTTTCTCACCTACGGCAGGGAGTGGTGACAACTTCAACATCAGGCTAGTGTGAATCCAAAATCTGAACTGAAATTAGGCACAAAAGTCTTTAGTAGTAGGCTTGAGCAGTGGTTACTGTTGTGGCTTCTTAGGTTTAAAGACTCTCGCGCTGCTCTGAGGAAGAACTCCCAGATGAAGCAGTATGTCTTCAGCCAGCGGTCCTGTGAAAGTGAATGGAAAATCGTTAGAGTGTCTGCAGCCTGTTCTTGTTGAGTGTGAAGAACGCTTCAGAATTTTTTATACTATCTTGAAATTGTACATGTGAATACAGTATTATTAAAATTAAGTGGTATGGAGTGTGAAAGGCAATACATAGTTTTTCTAAGTTGGCCCAAAGGCCTATTAAAAAGCCTGTGGCATTGTTTACACTAAGAAATTCTCTGTCTTATATTAGCACTTATTTATCCTTTGAATTAATGTACACAACATGGGGAGGGGGTCTGCAATTCGCATACGCATACAGTTAATGCAGTATTACAATATATTTGCTATTTATCCTTTCAAATGTGTGTACATATTACAACTTATTTTTGTCTTTCATGTGCCCTGTTTAGTTTTTCATGGTGAAGTGTAAGTATTTCTTTTTCAGGCAATAAAAGGTCTGTGTAGATGTCATTTTTACCTCAGAACCTGCAATAGATTCTTGTGGAATATTTTCGGTTTATAAAATTGAAGGTGGTTGTTTTAGATGTCAGCCTGTAGGCAGGAAGGCGATTTGGTGGCTAAAATTAGATCTCCCTCTTTACTGAAATTTACAACAGGTTTACATAAATGGGGTGGATTGTTTTAGTAAAGAGCATTTCTAGTAACAGGAGAGTGCTTTCCAACAGCTGGCACTCTATTATTTTTAAAGAGATAGACAAATCTTTTTTTAAAAAGATAGATTTGTACGAATGTTAGGTTCATTTACATTTTAGTAAAAAATCTAATTATGTACAGACACCAAAATACCAATAACCAAATAAAATAACCATCTTCATGCTTGTGGCAAAGAAAAGGAAGCAGCACCTTCCTTTTTTGATGGAATCAATAAGAGCCATTAGGATTCCATTTACAGAAAACAGTTTAGCTTCTGCGAGGCCCATCATTTTGTAAATATAGAAACACCACTTTGACATCAAGGAAGCAGTGAAAATGTGCCCTTTGGCGCTAAATCATACAGGAATGATCGGGCCATTAGAGTTAAGGTTTGTCAGCTATTCTGGTAGAATCCTGATTTTTATTTTTAGGATTTCAAGAGTAAACTTAAAACTTACACTAGCACTTAATAAATAGTTCCCCCGCTTAAACTTTTTGTTGTTGTTGTTGCCAAATTTAGAAATGTGTGTCCAAAATCCTATAAAGGTCTCCTCCGTTGGCTTTGAAGTATAAAACACAGTATTTAACTTCAAAGGAGACAAGTGGAGCAATTAAATAGACCTCAGTGTTGCCTTAATCACTTTGAAACATTTGAAAGCAGCCGAGATACTGGAGGCAGAAAGATATAGTTGTTTCACAGGCAGAGTAACTTGGGCAAAGGTAGGTCAGACTATATAAACTTTATATAAGACAGTAGCTCCACTGACGTGCCAGGGTATATACGGGTTACACAAGCAAACTAAAACTTCTAAAACTCTTAGGATGAAGTGAATGAATTGACTGTGCAGAAAGACATTCCTCTATGCCAGGCCTTGAGTATGGATGGAAAGACACGTGCCACCTTCTTGTTTTAAGACTTAAAACAGAAACATGAGGATGCAACTTCTGCTTCAGACTTCCTCAAACTGCATTTTGCCATGAGGATACATAAGGGAGGTGTCACTTAGGCTCTCCTTATCCTCCCTCTGGGTTTGGGGTTTTTTAAAGTGTTCACTACAAGCCTTTGCTAGAGGCACAATACTAGCCTGGATAGAGATGCTGAGCTAATCTTTAATTTCTCATGTTATTTCTTATTATTTTGATGATAAACAATCAGATGCATTCTTTGACCCACAGTTCAGCAAACTACTTAAGCAAATTTATGTAACTGGACAAAAAGAGTTGCCTTTATTGGAACTTATGTAAAAATGTAGTATACTTGCGGAATTAGAACTATAAACTATCCATTGTGTATTGTACCCACACACAAACTTAGAATTGTATATACTATTTTTATATTCTAAATATCAACTGGCAGAGAAACAACAGCTGTAAAGTGTTATCCATGCAATAAAAAAATAACAAGATTTTGGTATGTCACTGCGTGCAGTGATGCAAGTTTGCTTCACCTTATTGTGCTGCCTGAAGTTGGTTTCTGCTGTATCTCCTAGTCCCCTGTATTGATGATTTCAAATGTCTTCAAGTTGCTACAACAGTCTGCTGGAAATAATACGTACCTGTCTGTGGGGCTGCATGCCTGTTAGAAGGGACAAATCAGGGTAAGTCCTGAGAAACTCCTGAATGAGTAATCTCTGAGGAGGCGGG
>VWZZ01005327.1:120220-146152 GCA_013399095.1 Psophia crepitans | reverse complement strand
GGGAGCTCACCTTGCGTGGCTATGAAGTGGTTGGACCTGTGGTAGCCCTGCAAGAGAAGCAGAGACGTCAGTCCCAAGCTGGGGGGGGGCACTGGGACACTCAGAAGCTGGGGCACAGCCCCATAAAACATTTCCCAGTCACCCAAGGGGTGGCAAGTCCCCACCTCTGCCGGGCCAGGTCCTGGGCAGCGGTGCGGTGCTGCCCACCGCTCCCGGAGGAGGAGGTGGCTCAGCAGCCACCCTGCACCCAGTGCACCCTGTTCTGGGAGGACACATGTCCCACGTCCCATGAAAGGCTCATGTAATGCCCAATCCTCGTCCCTGTTCGGCACCAAAACCCCCAGCAGCACCCCACAGGCATCCCGGGGTCTGCCGGCTCCATCCCAGCTCCTGCGCCGCTGCCACGAGCGCCCTGTTAACGACATCCCATCCCACAACACCCACACGGCACTGAGCGACGGCTGCGCCCCGCCTTTATCCCAGCCACTTACTGGGACCATTCCCAAGGCTTAACAGGGACGTGCCAGCCCGAAGAGCACATCCCAGCGAGACCACTGCCAGAGGTGTGCCCACACCTCACCCACGGGGCAGTTCAACCAGGTTACGTGCGTGGAGGTGACAGCAGCTCCTCCATCCACCACAGGTCCTTTCACGGGGGAGTTCAGTGGGTTGAATTCAGCCCTCCCCCGAGCACACAGCCCCTGCTCTCCATCACCCCAGGGAGGACGTGCCACGGAAACCTCGCCTCCCCCTTCCCTGGACCATACCCACGTTTATCCACACGTTTTCCCAGCCTGCCTCCCCCAGATGGATTTAACGCCACGCTGCTTGGTGTAACGCCTGGGAGGAGGCGGGGGCAGGGAAAAGGGAGGAGAGGGGAACCATCTACTTACTTCTCGGTTAATCCGAATCTTAACGATCCCGTTGGGACACAGGTTTGAGAGAAAAAGATCAGAGACAGAGACATTAGTGAGGCATAGCTCAAGAGACAGGTTAGAGCACCGGCCCCGAGCGGGTCCTGGAGAGCCAGAGCGGAGAAGAGACACAAGAGGACAGGGCACAGGATGGGGATGCTGCTCGGGCACGGGGGAGCCACCACAGTGCCGTCAGGCCACCACTGCCAGATGACATCCACCAGAAAGGAGGGAAGAGTAGGACTTGCTGCTGCTTCCAGGACATGCTCAAGCCCTGTGCCCAGCAGAGCCTTCCTGCACCTCCCCCGGTCTCAGCATCGCTGGAGGTGACAGGGGACATTGCTCTGGGGGGACATCGCTCTGGGGACACCAGGGCTGAGCTCTGCCCAGACTCACGCGCACTGACCCGGGGTATCCCAGCGTGAGCTGGACCCTCGGCACACTCAGCCTCTGCATCCCCCACCCAGGGGGGAGGGAGGTCCATGGCCACAAGAGCATGCCAGGGGAGAAGAGAAGATGGAAGAGGGGACGAGAGAGGGAATGAGCAAGGAGGGATAGAGCAGAGAAAGGGGAGATGCAGCAAGCAGAAATTGCTGATGAACAGAGATGAATCAATCAGGCAGGCTCTTCACGGCATCTCGGGGGCGCACAGCCAGCCCGTCCTGGGCTACGCTCCTCCGGACACCGCCGGACAGACCCTGACAGTCCAGAGGAAGCTCCTGTCCCAGTCCAGCCCCGCCCCGGAGAGAGGCACCATCCCCACTTACATCGATGTAGTTGGCGTTGATGTAGTCCGAGTTGGGATCGCCCAGCAGCGGGTGCAGCTTCACTCGGTGACGGTCATCTGGAGAGCAATGGGAGAAGGGACCGTCAGCGCCCGGGGGCAGCACGTCCCCCCGCCGGGTCCCGGGGCACCCTTTGCATTTGTTTTGCACCAGGAAATCTGCAAAACGCGGGCAGGTGGGTTCTACTCAGGAGCGATAAATACAAGCTGGTGGGGATCTCTCCGAAGATGGTGGCTTAGACCAGGAGGGACACAGAGGAGCAGCTTTCAGCATGGTATCTCCCTGAGCTCTGCCAAAAACAGAGAACAGCCACCTTCCAGCACCAGGGTGGGCAGAGCCCAGACAGGCGAGCAGAGAGCTCTGCCCAACCTCTTGTGTCCACCTGGGGTCCTGGACAATGCTGGAGTGGATGGGATGAAGCTGCAGAGCAAAGCATTAGAGGTGGAGAACTCCAGAGCTCCTGGGTGCCCAGGCTTGGTGTCTCCATGCCTGCAGGGATGTCACCGGAGATGCAGCATGGAGCACGGTGGCCGTGCCACGCTGACTGTGGAGGGAGCTGGTGAGGAGCATCCTCTCTCCTACGGGGTCAAGCCCTTCCCCAATCTTCTGTCCTAAAAAACCGATCCTTTAACCCATTTGTCTCATCCTTCACGTCCACACCAGAAGCTCCCTGGGGTAAGGCTGCAGTTTCTCCTAAGTTCACACAATAAAACAGACCTCAATTATCTGGGGCCTTCCAAGCACCCCCCAGAATATCACGGTGATGTTATCACCACCTCAAGATATCCCATCCCTCAAGCATTACCCAGCTCCAGCTCCCCAATTTGCTCCGGTGTCCGACGCCCAACAGGAGCTCTCAACCCTGCACTGAGCAAGGACCTTTCTGCTGCCCTTGACCAACCAAACCCCACCAGTTTACTCCTTGCCATGGACCACACACCTCCCAAAAAAACGCCCCCAAAGCCCTCTAGAAGGCTTTTCAAGCTGTTCAGGGTGTCTAAGCCTTTGCTAAGGGCACTCACATGTCGATACGTGATCCTGTCTCCCTTTGGTCTTGTCTTTCTTCTTCGAAGCATCCCAGCCTTCAAAGAAACTCTGTAAGGAAGGGATGGCTGTCAGGACCCGAGGGCAGGACTGTGGGCTCCCCCCCAGCCCCACAACCTCCGGGGAGCAGGGCAGCCAGGGTGGTCCCTCCTGCCCAGCAGACAGGTCCCACAGCCCCAGCTCCATCGCCGTAGCACGCTCTGCCAGCCACGCTCTTCTGCTGCATCCACAAAATGCCCCATTTTCCAGGGAATTATACCCTGCCTGGTTTTTTTTCTAGGATTGGTTGTGGTTTTCCCAAAATCTCCCCAGCCCCTTTCTCTCCCCAGCACAGAACAGGTTTGTGTGCAATAACAGTAACATTCACAGATCGGCGTAAGAGGAGGAAAGTGGAAGGAAATTACATGTTTTCTCCCCTCCCATAATATCTGAGTGCTTTCAAATGACTAGTTCCAAGACCATACAGCAGCTTTTCAAGGAGCGCTAATGATTATCGCAAGCCTTGGGTTGTCCAATACATGAAGCTGGGGGGGGGGGGGGGAGGTAGAAAAGCTCTTGCACTTGAAATAACGAAGCATTAAACAGTAATTTCTCTGGGAAATTTCAGTCGCTAGGCCTGTGGGACACCAAGGAGTCAGGAAATGAGCCCCGCTAGGCACGCTGCGGCGGAGGCGTGCAGAATAACCCACTCCATTACAAACACTCCAGCCCAGCGAGGTGGGATGGACACGACGCAGCCAACGGCCCTTGGGGGGAACCTCCCTCCCCCTGGGATCGCCCTCTTTCACATCCTCTCCCTGGGGTCTCCACAGTCTTGGGAGCTGCCAGACTGCGGAGGATTTAGGCTATGTCCGTGCTTATCGCAGGACAAGCGTGTTGGAGAGCAGAAGAACACAAGATCGCGGTTCTGAGGAGGACCTGAGGGAGGAAGAAGCATCCCCAGCCCCTGTGGGAGAGGTGGGATGACGCACTGCGGACAGGAGAGGTGCAGGCTGGCTGGCAGAGCTGGCTTGGCTCATCTCCGGGACCTGTTCAAGATGATGATTAAATCCTGAGCTGCCAGGACCAGAGATTTGATCCAGACCCAGGGAACACCCCACGTGCTGATGTCTGCACACAGAGCTGTGAGCTCCAGCTCCTGCTGTCCACACCACTGCAGCCCCAGGTCTGGAGCATCTTCTCCTTGCACACAGGTCCTACCCATGGCACCTTGTCCGTCCCACCTCCCACCCTCCCCGAGACGCCAGCACAAGGTGCTCTCACCTCGTACTCCTGCTTGAAGCCGTACCCTTCTGCCGTCTTCATCTGGTTGATATGCTGGAGGAGATCCGCCACCCGCACGGCGGGATGGAGCTGCCCAGTGTGATACGGGGACCCTTTGCGGCCGCACTGGCGGCGGGGGGAGCCCCCCAGTAGGCTGCTGGACTCGTTGACCACGCTACTGCGCTGGTCACCTGCAGAAGGGAAAGGAGAACCAGGGCTGTCAGAGGAGCAAAGCCTCAGGTCGCATCCCCATCACCTCCTCGCACCCACGGAGGGATGAGGCACCTGGAAACACCCCCGGGAGATGCTGGTGCTGCAGAGAGCCTCTCTCTGGGAGCCACAAGTGGTCCAGACCCTCCCCATGCTCTCTGCAGCTCCTCCTACACCACAAAGCCAGAAGTGCCCATTATATCTTAAGGGGGTTAATAACATAATTTCCCATCAACTGGAGCAATTAACTCCCATCCAGAGGAGGAAGGCACTATGTGCCCAAACACTCAAGGCTTGACTTGAAAAATCGCGTTGCCAAAGTCTCCAGCCCAGCTCAACAGTTCATCTTCCTCGCTGCCAGACACCAGCGCCCTGCTCCCGGCGCCGACACAGACGGAGCTCGCTGCTGTCTCACAGGGCAGTTTCTGCAGCGTTTACCTGGTTGATGCCTTTGCCAGGTACCAGCAGAGCCAGCCTGAGACCTCACCCGCGCTTGTCAGGACAAGGTCCCACACCGGAGCCGGAGACCTGGGTTTGCACAAGACCCCACGCTTTCCGCTGCTGCCAGGAAACGTGGAGGCACGGACCTTGCGGCGGCAGGCACGGACCCCGCAGCACCCAGCCGGGAACGCCGTCCACACGCTGCTGGGAAGCAGCTTTGCACGATGGTGCATCCTGGATGCGGTTTCCCCTAAGAGCACTTTGAAAAATCGCCTCTGCTGGCTCGCTCACAAAGCTCCCCTTGGTTTTTTCGGTCTGCTCAAATCCAAGGAGCAGCCCCTCACCCCCTGCCTGCACCTCCCGTCTGCGGGTGCAATGCGGGTGCAACACATGCACTGAGCAGGGTCTTCCTCAGACACTGCAGCCCCCAAGGAGACGATGCTCCAACCTTTCCAACCAGAAACATCTCCCTTGCAAGACGCCAATGCGTTGCTGACCCAAGGGGACCGTGTGGGAGGCCCACGCTGCGCCCCGCGGCACGGCGGAGGGGCGCACCGCCCGCTGGGTTTAATGAGAAATTCAGCGCAGGCATCTGCAAGGTGCCGGCAGCTCCACGCAGCCAGCGCTGAGGACCCGCTTGGGTTTCCGTGAGAATCATTAGTGACTTTGTTTCAATGCAGAGAAAGCGAGGCGTGGTAGGGAACAGCCCCCAGCTTGTCACGGAGCAGCCAGTTCATTTACCTTTGCTAATTAACGCTGCTTATAGGCAGAGCGTGCTGTCCCCAGCCGTGGCAGAGAGCCCGAGCTCCCCGCACCTCCTCCTCCACCAAGCAGAGGGATGAGGGGCAGCAGCAGCAGAGCCGGGGGAGCAGGATGCGGCCCCACAGCCCCCTCCCTAAAGAACGCGAGGACCAGCAGCCCCAGCCCAGCTCACTGGGAGCCCCAGCAGCCTGTGAGCCCTCCGAGGGCAGTAACCAAAAAATAATACACCTAGTTAGATGTATTAAGAGGAGGAAAAGTTTGCCCTCCAGGCTTCTATTATTCACGAGACAATGCTGAGAAGCGCCTTAATGCCGCAGCCGGCGGAGAGAGCTGTGGGTAAGCAGCATCTTGAAGTTACTGTAACAGATGTTATTAGCATATGGTTGAAACTGGGGCATCCAACGAGTCATTTTACAACTAAATCAGCACGGAGACGCATACTCCAGTGGGTGTTAAATTATCAGTCTCCCTCTGATGTGAACACGGTGGCTCTTTAACCCTCCGAAGCCCAGGGCTGTGCAGAACACCACGGAGCAAAGCCACACTGGGATGTGCCGGCTGAAGGATGCTGCGAAGCCTTCAACCCGGCCTAAGCCAAAGAGTTGGGGTTCACCCAGCTTCAGGGGGTCGCAGCCGGCGTTTGAGCTCGTGTCCAAGCTGCGTATGGACTCGACGCTCAGACCTCTGCTTCAAGAAGTCGAGATGCAGAGATCCTGCTCAAACCACCCACGAGTGTTTTTCATTCAGCAAAACCGGGATGATAATAAAAGCTACTGCAGACACAGCCAAGATTTGATGCCCTTGGAGGTTTCCTTGCAGCCTGTCACACACATCAGGCTAAAATAGATGCAATACTTACTAATGAGCCTTGGATAAGCATTTCAGCTGTTTCTGGGATGTTTAGGGATTATCGGGGACCCTCGCTGCAGCTGGATGGGAGCAGGGGGGACGCTGCAGTTCCCCGTCCTTACCGCGGTTGCTGTAGTTGTGGGTGTCCATGAAGGAGAGCCCCAGGCGCTCGTCCTCCTGCAGCGTGCTCTGGTCGGTGAAGCTCCTGTCGATGGCACTCATCATGTGCGTCTTCTCGTGGCGGTAGTTAATGGTCGCTTTGGTCATGTTGACGGGTTTTCTGCAGGGGGATGCAAAGGGGAGGAGGGAAGAAGCACGTGTAACCAGGGCTGACCCGACAGTGCCGTGGGATCCCCCCAGTGCTACCAGGCTCAGATTATTTCGGGGAGCAGGGTGGATTATGTCCCCCAGTGGTTGCCACACTTTGGTTTTCCGGTGCCCTGAGCCAGCTGAAAGCCCCACATGGATCATCCCACGCTGGCTGCAGCGGCTCCCGCTGCTCATCCTCAGTGTCCCCAAACGCCCAGCGCCTGGAAGAGCCGGGAGGGCTCCTCGGGCAAGCAAAGGCTCTGCTCAGCTGGCCGGCATCGCACAGGGCAGCCCCAGCTCTCCTCCAGCCCCTTGTCTCCAGGCATTACCCGCCCACCGCCTCACGCCACCTCGCTGCGACAGGGACCGTCCAACACGCCGCGCGCACCCTGCGCTGCACAGCACAAGTGCTGGGGGCACAACCAGGCAGGGAGCAGAGCCACGGAAACGGCCAGGGGGCTGGAGCTGCCCTCCTGTGAGGGCAGGCTGGGAGAGGTGGAGGTGTGCAGCCTGCAGAAGAGAAGGCTCCAGGCAGACCGTAGAGCACCTTCCAGTAGCTAAAGGTGGCTTACGAGAAAGCTGGGGACAGACTCTTTAATAGGGCCTGCAGCGATAGGACAAGGGCTAATGGTTTTAATTTAACAGAGGGGAGATTAAGCCTAGATAAGGAAGATTTTTTACGATGAGGATGGTGAAACACTGGCAGAGGCTGCCCAGAGAGGTGGTAGATGCCCCAGCCCTGGAAACATCCAAGATCAGGCTGGACAGGGCTCTGAGCAACCTGATCTGGTTGAAGATGTCCCTGCTCACTGCCAGGGGTTGGACTAGATGGTCTTTACAGCTCCCTTCCAACCCAAACCACCCGGTGATTCTAAAACCATGCCAGGGGGCCAAATCCATCCCGCAACGGACAGGCTGGACCCCCTCACCGCACACGTGCTCAGTACCCACCGGGCAGGCTTCCCCCCTGCCATGCATGGTCTCCATCAAGCACCTAACGTCGGTACTGGGAAAGCCCGGGAGCTCTCACCGGAACAGAGCCTCGCATCCCAAATTCGAGACATTTAGGCAAAAACCCCTGCTGGAGCATTTTTGCGAGGCACCCCCAGGCCCCCAAGAAGGCAGAGCAGGGATTAAACCAGGGGAAGGATGAACAGGAGATCTGAGCCAAAACCCCGAACTCAACGCGGGGCCGCTGACCCTTCCCCATCGCGCTGCCTTCGGGCTCTAAGGAGCCCAGCAGCACCATCCTCCCCGAGCCAAGAGCCCCGTAAAACGCACGCGGCAGAGAAAGGCCTTGTTGGAGCGGCAGGGCGAGGGGGCGCCCGGGAGGAAGGGCGAAGGACAGAGAATGACAATTACTTACGGGTAATAGGAATAAGAATAGTAGTTCCTCCTGGCAAGCGTGCAAACAAAGACAACAGCAGAAATTGCATAAGCAGCTTTTCTCCGGCACAGGGAAGGGGGGTTACGGGGCAACTCGGCTGCTGGAAAATTCAATGCACCGTAAAGAAACTTGTCTCTCCTTCTGCATCCGTAGGTTATTTACTCCAGGATGAGCTGGCATCCCAGCCCTCAGGGTGACCGCGGTCACTGGTGGGGTGTCTGTAGCACCCTTCTCTGATGGGCTGTTCCACAATTCTTAAGGTTGAACAGCAAAGCGTTGGAGCTGGAGGGCATCGCCCGGGGACACCCAGGGGGGAAAAGGGGCTCGGGACACCACGGTGCCAGGGCGCCGTTTGTTAGAGGCGAACATGCTCTGGGGATGCAGTTCCATGCCACCAGGTCAGTGTTTTTCCGACAGCAAAATGTTCTGGAGGAGATTTACGGGCTCATCCCAGCTTCTCAACAGCCCCAAATTCAGGGCCCTCGGCACTGGGTCTCATCTGCAGCTCTGGCTTCTCCTCCTCCTCCTCCCGCCCCGCAGCACGGGCGCTGGGAGCGCAGCAGCCACCCTCGTGGCTTTCCGCCCGCAGCAGCGCTCCCAAAACAACGTCGGCACCACCAGCACTTGCTCCGCCAGGGACAGATCCGACGCCGCACACAGGGGCGTCCCCCCAGAGCCACGGCCGGCGGGGGCCACGAGCCGGCCCGGCAGCCCTCGCAGCGCGCGGGGATGCTACAGCCTTGCTTTTCCAGCCGGCGTAAATCGGCAGGAACCCTTCAACGGCAAACAAAGCCATCGAGAGATCGGCAGATTCACACGGGCTGAGGTTGTGCCCGGCTGTTTTTCTCTCCCCCCGGCTGTGAACGTACTTTCCTCCCATCATCCCTGCACGGGGAAGGCGTGTAATTGCTGCCCCCTCTCCCTGCTCTGAGAGCCCCCCCAGCTCAGCGCTGCCTCGAGCCCCGCAAGGTAAGAAGCTGCTTTCCAGGGCGCTGCACCCGAGTGAAAAGCAGCGACCGCGTCCCCAGAGCTGCCGGGGATGAGTGTCCCGAAAAGCCCTTGTCCTCCTCCCTCCCACCCCACCAAGCTTCCCGAGCAGAAGCCCGCTGCGATGGCCACGGCCGCACCCACGCCGGCCGCACGCAGATCCCCAGGCAGAGCTGGGGAGCGTGGGGACCCCCGTGGGGATGGGAGAACAGTTTGGGGGTCCCCAGGGACCATCAGCCCTGGAAAACCCTCCCCGCTCTGACGGGCACCCAAAATCTGATGGCACACGGAGCCAGCTGGAGGCTCTCAGCCAGGGACGGCTCACGGTGGTTCCCCACTAAAACAAGCCCAGAAGGATGCAGGAGGGTCCGGGCACCCTCAGCCCAGGGTGGGCAGCCACAGGCAGCCCCCTGCCCAGCCCGGGAGGGGGGGGCTGCTCCTCCCAGCGCTCTCGAGGAACCAGAGCGCGGGACAAGCGCCAGAGCCTGCCCGAGTACTCCAGCAGACGCACCGCACGGCCTCCCAGGCAGAAGCTGCGCGTGTAGCTTTTTTCTAGCCATCACCGCAGACCCGAGCACCCCCAGCGCTCTGCTCCCCCCCCTGCTAGGAGGTGCTGGGTGCTCATCCTGGGGCCACGGCCGAGGGGCGACAGCAGAGAGGTGCAATGCCTTCCCCTCCTCCCCATCTCCAGGAACACCAGCCCGATGCGAAGGGATCATACGTGGCCCCATCCCGAACCCTCCCGAGGGCAGGGCACCAGCACGGCCGGAGCCCGGACAGACCGATCCGGAGGGATGAGGCCCGGGGCCGGCCAAGACAGCGGGGAAGCCCAGAGACAGTATCTCAGTGCAGATTAAGGTGATTTTTTTAAAAAATTTTGGGCTGGAGGGGTGCGGTGCTGCACACCCTGGGGTCCCCCAGTGCAGGGGAGAGGAGCTGGCAGGACGGGGACCGCCAGGCTCAGTGCTGGCCCAGGACCCCTCCAAGCCCTGGCCAGAAGCTTTTCCATCAGTGCAGAATCGAGAGAGCAGTGCAACGGTAAGGAGGAGCAGAAAAAGAGGCAAAAGCCTGAAAAACACTGGGGAGAGGGAGAGCAGCACAAAGCTGCACAGGGGCGTCCCTAGGGCCACGTTCCTTGGCCCCCGCTGTCCCCAGTGCCTCCCGTCACAGAGCGAGGAGGGATGCGTGAACACACGGAGGCACAGCTCGAGGGAGGGTGTGGAGTCTGCCCAGCGCAGCAGTACCACCACCAGTAACTCCCAGTTAGCACTGAGGTGGTGAAGAAGGGCTGAGCTGGGAGGAAGGGATGGACAGAGGCACCAGCCACACCACCAGGTCTCCTTACCCCTTCCGAATGATGATGATGATGGCTCCCAGGAGGATAATCAGGACGATGAGCCCTCCGGCACAGATCCCCAGGATCAGGCCCATCTCCTCCGAGTGCTGTGACACCTCCAGGGGACGCTTGCTCTCTTTGCAGGCAGCTGCCAGGGGACAAGGACAGGCAGGAGGGGTCAACGCTCAGCCCGGGGGTGGGCTGACAACATCAGACAGGGAACCGCTGGGATTTGTCCCGCGGGATGCACACTGCTCCCTGAACACATTTCATTCCACCGAGACGTGACGGGGCTCGGCAGTGCCACGCCGGGGGCGCGTCGCCCTCTCGGCTCCCATTGGTGACAGTCCCTTTGTGCTGTGTCTCCTCCTGCCCAGCACAGGCTGGTCCATCCCTGGACCCAGCAGCCACCAGCTCTGGCCTCCCTCCACAACGAAGGCGTTAGGAGGAAAAACTCAGCCAAGGGGGAGAACCCAGACCCTAAAGAAAGTGCCAAACAGCGTGGGACAGGGCTGCAATAAACCCCCCGCGCACCCCAGCTGCCGCCAACGCCGGGAACGACACCCGCTGGCACAGCCCTGAGCGCCGGGGCGGTCGCGGACCGAAGTCTGCAGCCTCGACGGCATCGCAGGGGTGGGAAAGGGAGGGCTCACCTTTGCGGGCAATCCGGACGCAGTTCAGCCGGGTTTCCTACGGAGGAAAAAGAGGGGGGGTCAGTGTCGGGTGAGCATCCTGGCTGCGAGCGAAGCTGGGCAGGCACAAGGCTGGTCCGCTGGTGCTTGGACCCCCAAACCGAGGGGTTCTGCAGGACCCGCTGCTGAGCGGAAGTTGCTCCTGAAGACACCGACCCTACGAGGTGCTGCTGAACGGCCTGTCCCCAGCGTCCCCTAAACCAGTGTCCTTCTGTTTAGCCGAGGCCACCGCTCCGGGCAGAGGACGGCAAAGCTCAGGAGCATTGAAGGAGAGACCCAGCAGATCCAGTCGAGCCGCAGGTCACCAGCGTGTCACCCACTACAGCTAAAACACTCCCAGGCCATCACTCAGAGCTTCGGGGGGGAGTCCCATCAATCCCAGTTTTGAAGCCCCACCGCTGGTGCTCTGTGCGTGCTGCCAAGGCTGCCGTGAGGGTTCCCAGCTCAGGGCTCCAAGAGTTTTTTGTATTTTTAGGGATGGCTTCAGTTAAAATATTCCATCTCTCCTTGTATCCAGCTTCTGTTGCAAAATAAAAAGCACCATTTTGGCAGGACTGCCTTTCCCCCCGAGCATCCTCCAGCCCCTCTGGACAGCAGCACTGGCAACGCTGCTCCATCCGCCCTCGGACCGAGATCTGCCCACGCAGCGTGGCCGGGACAGGGCTGGCTCCAGCACAGCTCCCCCCGAGGTCGCCAGCTCTTGCTTCTCCTGCTTCTTGCTCCATCTGGCAGGAAAACCACAAAAAATCCAAGCCGGGATCCAGCTTTTTCACGACATCTGACGGCAGCTGGGACAAATCCATTGCCTCCCAGCAGGAAGGCTATAAAACAGCGTCAGCCACCAGTTATTATCCAGCAGTGCCCGAGCGAGCCAGAGCCGAGATCCTCCCCGTCCGACTCGGCTCTAATTACGACCCAGCGAGGTGTGAAGGATCCCGGAGCAGAGGGAAGGACTCAAAAACCGGCACCTTTCCGGTCGGATGAGGATGCTGCCGCTGTCCTGCTGCTTCACTTCCACAGCTCGTCCTGCCCCTGGTGGGACAGGAGCTGCCGGAGCAGGTGACGCCAAGAAGGGTCCCCAGGGAGTCCCGGTGGTTCCGACGGTGATGGAGCGGGGCTGTTACAGCTCCACCAAGAGAACAGGCAGCGGCAGGCACGGAGAGGGCAGCTCAGGAACTTGGTGGGTTCCCAGGAACTCTCTGCAGCAGCCACTGCGTCGGCAGCGGGTCCCAGTAACACCCAAACGGCTCTTGGTACCCAAATGGTCCTTTTTCACCCCAGGATTAGCCCTGGGAACGTGGTCTCCCCAGCACTGGCACTGGGAGGAGTCCCAGCCGGTACCACAGTGGGTGGCAGAGGCTAGGCTCCATCACCCCCAGCATCAGCACCGGGAGGAGGATGGGCACAGCCCGGGGGGCCAGGAGGAAGGGGGACACCCGGGCACATTCCCAACATGCTATACGGGTGGCCCGGAGCACCAGCTCCCCCAGGCAGGACACTGGGGGCGAGCCCAGAGCGGGGGGGCTGAGGGAGGGGGATCTAAAAGAAGTCCCATTCTGATCCCCCCAGACCCCAGTGGGCTCCTGCCTGGTCCAACTGGGACCACAGACACGCCCCGGCATGGTCCCACAGCTACTCACCCCTTTGAGGTTGCTCATGGCTTGGAAGTAGATGAGATACGCCTTCTTGGGCTCCAGCGGCGGGTTCCAGTAGCCGCTGTAGGTCTGGTTGTCCCCCACGGTGAAGGGTTTGGCTTCGGTCAGGCTGCTGGCAGGCAGCTCGGCCCCGAAGTAGTGCACGGAGCCACGGGACATGGCGTCGTCGAAGGTCAGCGGCACCGGGAAGCACTCCTGCCCACCCAGCTCCCGCTTGAGCTTCTTAGGCCGATCTTCTTCTACAACGACCTGGTAGGTGCTGGCAAGGACCAGACGTAGGTTAGCTTTGTTAAAAGGATGGTCCTGGCCTTCCCCCCGTGCCGCGCCATCCCGTCTGTGGGGGTGCACCCTTGCGCAGCCCCAACCTACCTGATGGGAGCCCCTCTGCCCTGCGCCGGCCGCAGCAGCACCGTGATGGTGCTCTCCGACTCGCTCAGCGGCGACGGCATGTCCCCGTAGTCAAAGGTGGGAGCTGCAAAGGGAAGGGGGCAGAGCGGGCAGGGGGGAGCCCTGGTCCCCAGGGATGCGCTCAGGGGCACCCTCCTGCTCAGGGGGGAAACTGAGGCACCAGCAACCTCGCCCATGGCGAAGCGTCACCCAACGGTGCGACGAGGATTATTACAAGTAACGAAAACCCTTCCAGGTCTTGAGCGCATGCGGCAGTCGGGGGAGGACCCGTGGGTGGGCACCGAGGTGGGTTATCAACACCCGTCTGGTGGAGGGGAAGAGGCAGGAGCAGGATCCAGCCTTCGGACGCACCCCACGTGCCTGGGGACGGCACGGCGCCAAAGGGCCGGCGCAGCGTGAGCAGCCCCGCCGGGGCAGCGGCACAGCGCAGCCAGCCCAGCAGCACCCCCAGACCAGGGCGGGGGGACGCCCCCCGCACAGTCCCGCGGTCCCCAAGCCATCGTTAGCAGCCGCTGGCGTCCGGTTTGCGCCACTTTGCAGTGCCGGTGCCCCCATTAGGGCTCATCTCAGCCCATTTGCTGCAGCTAATTACGATGCCGCAGACATGAGCAAACAGCCCCAAGTGCTACGAGGCTAATTAACGGAGCCAAATTAATCCCTCGCCTGTACACTGATCGCTCAGGCAGCACGGCTGCGCCAGGCTGGCCGGGCTCCCCGGCCAGAGACCCACGCTCAGCCCAGCTGATGGGTCCGAGGGGCTGCCCAGGGGGCTCGGGGCACGGCTGCCACCACCAAGAGCGTCCTTCAACAGCAGCAGCCAGTCACCAACATCCACGGGAACGCACCGGAGGCCGGCACTGCCATCATATACCTGTGCAGAGAACAGCCCCAGCACCAGGCACGGAGCCCAGGGGAACCTACCGGAGATGTTGGTGGTGATCTCAGTGAGCGCCGTCTGGCCAAAACCTTTGCCGGTGCGGGCCCGGACCGAGAAGAGGTAGGTGGTGCCGGGGTGGAGGTTGGAGAAGACATGGTAGGTCTCGTTGCGTAGTTTTGAGACGGTGCGTCGCGGGCCGGGCACGTTGACCGCCGGGTCGGAGGACTCGATGCTCTGGTAGCTGATCTGCAGGGACAGGGCAGAGCATCACCGGCGGGAGAGGGGAGAGAGCCCGGGAGGAGAAGGGGCTACAATGGTTTCAGAGGAGGGATGGTCACAGGGACGGTCTGGAAGGCAGGTCTTTTTGGGGTAAATGAAAAGCAGAGATTCATTGGAAAAGCCCTTGCTGGATAAGAACGGTGACCCCAGAAGCAGGACTCCCCAGCAGGACAGACCCTGCTGCAGGAGGATGCTCCAGACAAAGGGCTCGGGGGCAGCAATAACACTGCAGCCACCCTTAATCCCTGTGACTGAAAGTGGTGGTTGCCCCAGATCTGCCCCACTGCATCCCCCCCGAGGGGGCCCCACATCTCCTGGGTCCCTGTGGGGCCCTGTGGGTGCTGCAGCCAGCCAGGACGTACCTCGTACTGCGTGATGAGGCCGTTGGGCTCCACCGGTTCCTCCCACTTCAGAAATATCATGTCCTCCAGCGGGGTGAAGGTGAGGGACTCCGAGGCGATGCCGCCAGGCACTGGGGAAGGGAAGGGGACACGCTTGGGTGCGGCAAGAAACTGGGCTGGAAGGAGAAATCCTCTGGGAAGTCCCTCCAGGCGGCTGCAGCAGCTCTTCCCGTGACCGAGCCACCGCGCCCCCTCTGCCACGTCACCCAGCTGCACGTGCCACCAGACAGGGCTGGTGGCTCCCCGGGGCGATGACGCTCCCGCCGTGCTCCCGCGCCCGCCGGGGACACTCTGCCGCACGGCACGAACCCCACAGGTACCACCTACGGCGTCACACCCCGTTTCCAACGGCACAGCCGCAAGCCCCGGCGCCCGGGTGCCACCACTGGCGGAGCTCACCGGAGTCCACCAGCAAGAGGAAAGGAAAATAATTCCTTTTTCCCGCACAACCCAAATCCCCCCGGAGGCACGGCCATCCTCCGCCCCCGCCAGCGAGCAACGCCATCCTCACCCGCAGGCGGGCTTGGTGCGCCCCAGCCTTCCCCTCCAATTAACACCTCCACTAACAACCGCAAACATAACAGCGACTGACAGCACCGGCATCGACATTCCATCCTCCAGCCCCTCTGGACAGACCCAAGGGCGTCAGCGCGGGGGATGGGAGAGCACCCACCGCTGCGGGCCTGAGCACCCCAAACCCGCACCCCAGAGGGACGTCAGCTCTTCCCCTCTATTTTCTTTTTTTGCAGCTTTTGTTCAGATCTAATTACGGGGCCGCGAGAGAGGGATCGCCTTCCGCGTGCTCCCCACCGTGCAAACACACCATTTCCACTTGATTTACAAGTTAATTTAATCAGAGGCGCCGTGTCCTACACGTGTACACCAGGCGCTTATTAAATTCGCGGAGAATTACGGAAACCTTTGGGGCGAGACTGTGCGCACCTATATAAATATTTTCACGTGTATATGGAGTATGTATTTTTATATCGCTATAAAGAGAGAGGCGGGGGCACCACGCGCTCGTGCACGCCGCCAGCAGAGGCACACAGCGGCTCCCCGGGGTGCCTGCCCCCCTCCGCCAGCCACACACACACATAAATACTTTTCTCTCTGTATTTATCTGTATTTATTCCGGCGTTGCCTGCGAGGGGGGGAGCTGGCTCCCCACGCACTCCTCCCCGCAGCACCAACACCCCGCGGTATTTCCACACCGGGATTGAGCCTCGTTGGTTCGTGCGCAGACCAAAATCTCCAGCCGCGGGTCGTCGACTTTCCCCACCTCCTCCGGCTCCATACGGGGCACTCAAACACCAGCCGGGCAACCGGCGGATGGGGCGGGCTCCTCTCTCAGCATCCTGCCCACGCTCACGGGCAGCGGGACTTGCCCCGCGCTCCAAGGGGAATGCTGTGAATTACGCCCCAGAAATGGGGTTTCTAGCCCCAAAATAAGGTTTGCCACTTGAGATGGGGGCGTGCATCTTTGCAGCCTATATCAGGTCCCCCCCAAGACAAGCCCCAGCGTTGGATGCTGCAGCCAAAGCTGGTCTCGTGCCAGAATAACCCACAGTCAAGGGTCTCATCAAACGGCAGCTCATCACCCAGTTGCAGGAGCTCGAATCCTCATCACCCTCCCAGTTAGGGAGACGCGGGGCCCAGCCTGCGCGCAGATATCCATCGATCGATCCCACCCCGGACCGAGCGTAAACGCGGCTCCAAGTTCAACCCAAGGGGGAAGCCGCAAGCCGCGGTTCAGCAAAGCAGAGGGGAAAGCAGCTGGGGTGGTTACAGTACAGCAGAAAAACATCTGCAGCTCCTGTATTAATATTCAATAAGAAAACAGCTGGAGCCGTCACAGCACAGCGAGAACAGCTGAAGCAATTACAGCCGGAAAATAAACTGTCGGGAGGACGAAGCTGGGTGCCCCCGGTGGGCAGGCTCAGGGCTGGGGGGACGGAAAGTGCCGACGCACAGAGAAAGGTGCTGAATTTTGGCTTTAGAGATGCCTCCCGGCGCGGCGCGAGCTCTGCAGGCGTTGTTCTCCAGCCTGGGAACGGGAACGATGAGCCGCGCGCGCACGAAAGCCGCACGCCGCGGCGGGTCCCATGCCGGGGGATTTCATGGCAAGCTTCTCCTCGGGGGTGAGCCGGGGGGCCGGAGCCAGCCGGGTCCTTTGCAGTTATCCATTCTTCTACCTTAACTGCTGATTCTCGGTGCTAAAAAGTGCTCTGGAGATTAATTATGTTCTTGCTTAACGGTAAGTGCCGATGACTGCGAGAGCCAGGGATGCTCCGGTCACACTCAGCATCCAGCCCAGGGCACAGCAGCCCCCTGGACCCCACACAAACCCCGACCGCTGCCGCCCTCCGTGGGCCAGGATGAGACCCCTACCGGCTGCAGGACCAGCCGTCAGAGCGGCAGCATTTTGGGGGCTGCCCAGTGGTCCTTGACGGCAGCCGAGCTGTCACGGCACGCAGAGGCGATGCTGATGGGGCAGTGAAGATGTGACAAGCCGAAGCTGTCGCCAGCGGGAGCTGCCAGCCCTGGATGTGGCCCATTGCTGATGGGTGGCACCAGAGACACGCAGCCAGGTCTGTCCTGTACCTCCTGCCACATTCACCGCATCCCCAGAGCCCAAACAACCCGAGCACCCTGCTGACCGAGGGCCACAGCCAGGGACCGCGGTGCAGGGTGAGGCCAGACCTGGGAGACATCTCTGGTGGCCTCAGCTCCACCACGCCCTCAGGGAAGGGCTGGGTAGGAGCAAGAGATGCCAAACCCAGGAGCCTGGAGCCACACCGGGGCCTCCAGCGAGGATGTCGGCCCCTGCTTGGGTGTCAGCAGCGGGGACCCGGCCCCAGAGCACGGCCAGGACGGGGAGAAGAGAAACAGCTCAGCTGCTCAGGAGCAACGTCACTGGCACATAACCAGGACCAGACACCCCTCAGCAACACACCCTCATCCGCAGAGCTCGTCTGCACAACGCAAACCCACCCGCGAGCGAAGAGCACCGGGGAAGGCGAGCGGAGCGGCGCTGAGCTCTGGTCAGCAGCCCTCTCCCAGAAACGCAGCAATGCCCAGTTAATCAGCGACCACGCAGATAGAAGATGTTACCTAAGTGCAAAGCATTAATTGTTTTAATTGTTATTGCTGTCGCTGCTAGGCTCGGGTTCCACGCTAAGAGATGAGCGAGGATGCCTCGTGCTGGGAGGAGTCAGCCATCAGCCACCGCTCGCACCCTCCGCCGGGCCGGGCGCGGCTAAAACACGCTCAAAGTACGAGGGCAGCGGTTCTGAGGTGCCGTCCCCGTCCAGTCCCCTCGTCCCCCCACGCCGCTCCCAATATTTCCCTTCCCCAGCCACCACCATCACCCCTTTCTCTCGCCTCTCCCCGCGCAGCCCTGGGGCAGCAACAGCCTTTTCACCTCCCCGTTAGCACAATGACCGCAGGAGATATTCCCATCATGCCCCTGGCCAAGAGCCAGGGATGGGCGCTGTGTCACAGGAAACACCCCGGCAGCTCACCAGCCACGGAGCCCTATTTCTGGGGCCGATGCACCTCCCCGAGCGGACTCACCGTCCTCATCCGTCTGGAATATCACCTCCTTGCCCTCCTTGCGACCCTCGGGGTTGGAGAGGATGAGCTTGACGTGGATGTTCTTGTAGGGCAGCAGGTTTTTGATGGTGTAGCGGTTGGCGTTACGCTCCATTTTCACGCATTCCCGGAAAGTTTGGTTGTGGCCGGTGCCCACGAAATAGCGGTAGCAGAGCGAGACGGTGTAGGTGTGACAGCGGGTCAGGTTGTAGCCCAGTGGCTCCCACTGTAACGTCAGCTGTCTGGACTGGATTTCGGAGAAAGCCAGCCCTTTGGGGGCCCGCATGGGCTCTGTGGGGACAGAGAGATGAGGAGATGTGAGAGATGAAGTAAAACACCTCGTGCGTTTATGCGTGTTACCAGGGAAAAGCCCTTTCACAGCACAGGAACCAGATGGGCGAGCGCAGAGAGCAACCCTGACCCCAGCACAGGACGCTGCTGCCCTGCGGACAGGGCTGGGGACATCCCTGGGTCTCAAAGCCACCAACGCCGCCAGCACAGTGGCCCCCGCTGGCTGATCCTCCCCTGCGGAGGTGAAGCCGGGTGCCAGCCCCGGGCCGGCGCAGAGCCGCGGCGGGCACCGGGAGCATCCGCACCGCGAACGGCCCCAAAAACCCAGGTAAGCGTGCCTGCACGGTGGAAGCCCGCGCAGTCTCATCGAGCCCATGTCAGGCTCTCAAAAGGACAGAGGCTGAGTGCCATCACCGGGAAGGGGTTTAATTAGCTCTAATTGGCAAGAACAAGAGAAGTCAGATGTAATGAGGAGCCGAGCTCCTTTGCCAGCAGCGTGCACACGCGCGGTTTGTGTTAACAGCAGCAAACCCCTCTCCGGAGCCAAGGGTGGGAAGGACCCCAAGCGGGAAGGGGGGGGTCTTTGTCCGCCCTGTCCCAGAGCTCATCCCCAGCTGATCCCGGGAACTTGCACTGCAGAGGAATTCGGGCAGCTCAGGGTTGCAAGAGGCTTTCACAACCTCAGTGGATGCTCCTGCAGGTCCTGATGCCCTCACGGGACCATGCAAAACCCCTGTTTTGCTCCAACCTTCCCCTCTCCTTTCTATCCCAGTGTATTTAAATGCTCTGGGTGGGGGAACCAGCAGTTTGGTCCCCTGGGCTGATAATGGTGGTGGCACGTTGCCATGTGGGGAATCTCCCCCCGGCCCAGGGGCTGCAGGGCGCATCTATCCGGGGACTCTTTCAAGGGTCCCCTCCCGGGCCAGATCCTGCAAAGCACGGGAGATGCAGTGCTGGGCAGAGGGGCTGGCAAGGCTCGGAGGATGCTGAGGATCCAACTGCAGACACCTTTTGAGTGGAGGAAGGGCGGCTGTGTCACCATCTGCAAACCTGAGGTGACCCAGGGGAAGCTGGGGAGAAAACCACATCGCTATAGAATGTGGGAAGAGCTGGGGAAGCCTGAACGTGGTGACCACAGGATGCTAAATATCGGGCGCTGAGCGCGTTGAACAGCACCTGCCATCGGCTTCAAGGTGACACAGGAACCCGAGCTTCCCGCAGCACCTCTGCAAACAAACCTGGGATGAAAAGCTGCCGCCAGCCCCTCACCGCGACGCCTGGGTCAGGGTTTGCACCTCAGCCCTGCGCCAGCACCGGCCGCTCTCCTCGCACGCCGGAGCGTGGGCTAGCCTGAGCTAGCGTGGGCTAGCCGAAGCCACCGGGGACACCCCGCAGCCCGGGGGACACCCTCCGCCGTGGGTAAGGAGGATGCGCCCACCGCTCCCCATCTGCGGGGGATGCTCCGGGCTCGCTCCCAGCTCAGCAGCACGGACCTCCTGGGGGGTTTTCTGGGCAGGCCCCCAGCCCAGCGCCGCGGCGGTCTGGGGGTGAACACGGCACGCCAATCCTGCGCCTTCGTCTCGTCATCTCGCTGCCTTCGACTTTGCTGTTAGCAGCAGCTACACGCCGGCATCAGGAAGGCGGTTGCCATGGAGTGTCTGAAACGCCAGCGCCAGCCCCGAGTCCCGTCACAGCCAGGGACGTGTTCCAGACTGGGTCACCCCCTCCTTTGGGATGCAGAGTCAGACTCCCGCAGGGGAAACAAGCTCCCCTGCAGCCCCAGGGCGCCGGAGAAGTCCTCCCCCCACCGCCCCCAGGCCAACAGCACGGCTGCACCGTGGGCTCTGTTGGTGCATTTTGGTGGAGACAAACCCCAGCTCCCACCTCCCCAGGCACACCGACCCCCCAGGCAGAGCCACCACCCCGCCGGTGTGGCACAGGAGTAACAGAGTTTAGAAGAAATAATTGTTGGAGGCACCAACCACTCCAAACCAGGTGCTAGAGAACCAGCGGCATCTGTCTCCAAGGAGGGACGAGATGGAACCTTGCTGGGACAGCCAAGGGGCTCATCCCCAGGGACAGTGGCCCTGGGATCGGGGGTGCCCCGAGCTGGGTCCGCCCCTGAGCCTGCAGCCCCGGCGGAGGGGGAGCTGCCATCTCCTGCCGGCGTTTGCCCAGCTCCAGGGATGGAAACCGGCCGCACGGCAGCTGCTACCCCCGTGCACCCCGCTGCTGTGCCTTCCCGCACCGAGGTCACAGCGGCTGCCGTTGACTCCGACCAGCAAAACCCCACCATCCATCAGGCCGTTTTCAGCCCCCCCGCGCAGCCTGATCACGTCGGCTCAGGACCCGGCCGTGCCCGCACACCCTGCTGCCCGCCGGCCGCGACGCAACGGGGGTTTAATTAGCGATCCCTCCCGAGACGCTGCGCACAGCCGCTACAAAGTCAGTTAGAAGTGGAACTGTTGGAGGAGCGATGCTTCAAGCTCAGACCGCAGCAGCAAACGCCCTCAGCACCCATCCAGCCCCAGCTGCGCTCCCCGCCCGGGGCTCAGGGTGGACAGTGACCTTGCCCAAGGCCACCAGGGGCGGCCGGGGTGCGGCGTGGGACCCACCTGCGCACTTGGTGCGGCTGATGAGGGGTGGCCCCGGTTTGCCAGTGCCCCCCTCGCCGGGCCGGGTGAGCAGGACGCTGATCTCGTACTCCGTGTCCGGATCCAGGTGCCAGAGCTTGTAGGTCTGCATGTTGACAGCATGGACCTCCGACCAGGGCCCCGAGGTCATGCGGTACTCGATCTCCTTGCGCACGATGGGGCCGTCGCCGATGATGGAGTTGGTGTTGAGCTGGATGATGAGGTAGGTGGAGCCGGCCCGGAGCAGCTGGGGGGGCGCGATGGGTGTGGGGGGCTCTGGAAGACAGCGGAGAACGGGCAGGTGGAGCATCCCCCTCCAGAAGCAAGTCCCCAGCATCCCCAGCCCTGGAGCCAGGGCAACACCAGCACAACCACAGGGACCACAATTTTATTTTATTTCTTACTAGCTACAGTCGAGACTTTCACCACAGCTCTGCCCAAACCCATCCCCTCCCTGCTGCAGAGCACGGGACAGACTCGATCCCTCGCCCAGAGCCCGCGGGGATCAGCCAAGGCGTGGGAGGGCACCAGCCAGCCTCCACGCTTCAGCCCGTGCACGGGCCCTGCGTCGCTTTCAGCGAGGCTTTAACAGCTGCAATAGGGTTTCGTCTGATCAAACCTTAATTATCTTTATAAGATACACTGCCCAGCGTGGTGCTACACAGTTTCACCATAATTAATTAATTCCCACCTACTGCAATCAAAAATAAATGATCTAAAGCCATCGGGAAAGGTAGTTTCCTGGTTTTATGCTGAACCGTACGTGTGTGGTGACTCATTTCGAGGGAGAAACTGGGATGCCACCACCCCGAGCATCCCCCTGCCCCGAGCATCCTGCACCCTCTGCCAACAGCACAGCAGAAATAGCCCATACACGATCCAGAAACCCAGGTGGCCACAAGAAGTCACCCACCTTTCACGATGAGCTCAGCGAAGTTGGAGACGCCCGAGCCGCGGCTGGACTGGGTGATGCAGCGGTACAGGTCCTGCTCCTCCTTGGACACCTCGTCCAGCTGGAAGGTGGCCAGGAAGCGCCGGTGGCTGATGTGCTTCACGGAGGCCGCGGGGACCACCTCACCACTCTGCCTCTGCCCCACGAGGAGACACAAGACATCACCAGGAGGCACAACGTGACACCCCGGGCCACCAAACATGTCCCCAGACGCCGTCTGCCCAGCAGTGTCTCCTCCCAAAGGGAAGGCAGAGGTGTTCAGAAGCGATGCGTGGGGTTGAGGGTGCAGGCGCTGGTTTCACCATCGCCGTTGCTCACCTGCATGAGGAACCGCTCAGCCTCGGCGGCCTTGCCGGCGGCCACGCACTGGAAGGTGGCGTTCTGCCCCGCGTTCACCTCCACGTCGCCCAGGCGGGAGAAATGAGGTGCTTTGGCTGCCAAAGGGATGCAAGCATTGGCATCGCTGGAAAAATCCCACCACAGCCCAAAAACCCAGCTGGGGTGCGGGGGCTGGAGCCGAGCTCTGGATGGGCTCAGTCCCCACCCCCGCAGCCCAGCCGGGACCCCTCCCCAGCAAGCCTGCCGTGAGGATCCTGGGCAGGATCCTGGGCAGGATCCTGGGCAGGATCCAAGTGTCCCGGGAGGGATGCAGCCTTCCCCTCCAGAACCCCGCAGCGCTGGCGCTAGATGCAGCCGTGGGGTTGGTGGAGGTGGGCAGATCTCCCACCCCCTCCCTGAGCCTGGAAGGAACAGGGGGTGAACCCCACCAGGGAGCGTGTGGGACAGCCTGGGATTTCAGGGCCCCGGTGGCCCCTCTCGATGGGGATGCTCCGGCCACGCGTTCAGTCTGCGCCCCTCCGAGGTTTTATAAAAACTCAGCAATGGAGATGGAAAAACGTGCCCAGAGGTACCAGGAGATGGGGCTCCACCGCTCCAGGTGAGGACAGGACACCCAGGTGTCCCGAGGCTGCACCCCGGTGGTAGTCCATCAGCTCCCCCAAGACCATCCCATCAGGTACCAGCTCTGAATTCCACCACCCAGCCCCGCTCAGCAGCAGCCACCACCCCACAGCTCTTTGGGGTGACCCACCCTCGGGTCCCATCCCCTGACACTCACAGCACGGGTAGTTCAAGAGCAAAATGTCATCCAAGCCGAGATAACCCCTGCGCTCGCTGGAGACCACCGCCTCGAAGAGGACCTGCAGCACCAAAGCAGAGGGGTGACCCATTGCCGGGGGGTCCACGTCACGCGAGGGGGGGTCTGCTGGGACTCACCTGGTACTCGCTGGGCCAGAACAAGCTGACAGCCAACTCTGCCTGGTGCCACTGGCGGCCGTGGGAGCCGGAGGCGTTCCAGACGGCGCTGCCCACCGGGCCCCCCGTCACCCGCACGTAGGCGCTGAGGGTGCCGGGGCTGTGGCCGTCCCGGCTGTACATGAAGTAGCTGAACTGGAGGCAGTGGGTGTCATTCTCACTCAGCGCCTGGAAAAGCAGGTGAGCTTTCTGGCCCGGGGCGTGCTGCGAGGAGTTCACCATCAAGTAGGAGCCTGCGGCAGGAGGGAGAAGGGGGAACGGCGTGGAATAATCCCTGTGATCCGCATCTCCTGAGCTTTGCCGGCAGGGATGGGGCGGGCAGAGGACGCGGGGTTGCAAAGATGCGCAACAATGCTCGGGTCCCGCTGGGTACAGCTCCACACCGGCCCGCGGGGACATGCGGGACGGGAGCCGGGCACCCGGGATGGAGTCAGCATCAGCCCTCTCTGGGCAGCAGCAGGACACTGAAATGGAACCTGGCTGCTGGACGAGGAGGGAGGGATCAGACCCGCTGCCTTCAGGATGAGCTGGTCCCCCTGGGGCACCGGGGTCAGTAACGGCTTCGATACCACCAGAGACCCTCCACCTGCTTTCCTTTAACGCTCACAGCTTCGGCTGAGTCCATACTGCCCTCCCCGGCCAGGCCCAGCCGTTTAATTTCCATTCCCCCCCCCTCGTATCATTTACCACGCGGCTGTCGCCGAGTTTAAACTGTGCTCAGCAGGCGCTCGCAGGGGGAAAACGCGCTCGTCGGCTTAACGAGCGGCAGCGCCGCGGCTCAGCAGGATGCCGGCACAGCGGCTCTCCCCCCAGACCCCCCTGCCTCACCACCAGCACCCCCCCATCTCCCACACCCCAAAATCCCCAGCAATGAAACCAGGAGTCCCGGCACATGTCCCCCCCGAAGCCCCCCGTATGGGGCAGGCAGAATGAAGGTCCCCAAGGGCAGCGTCCTTCCCCGCCCCGCGTGCTCCATCCCAGGCGGTCCAGGGGCAGGAGGGGGACGCAGGAGCCCCGGCTCTTCACAGCAGCTCCCAGAGCCGTGGGGCTGGAACACGGGGAGGGTGGGAAGCTTCCCCATCAAACCCCCCCCATCGCCAAAGGCGAGGGCATTGTTAACATCCCTTCCATTTTAATAACGGCAGAAGCTGTAAGTAACAAAGCCAGGCCATTTACTCAAGTCTACATTGTTTTCCTGACAGTAGGTGCTTAATTATTAATAGCTTTCACCACCAGTTAATTTAAACGAGTTCACCTGCCTTCCTCCCACTGGCTCCCAGCGGGTGGGCACCAAGCAAAGCCTAACAAAGGCAGCGGGGGATCGTGGGGGGCACCCATCCGTCCCCCCCAGTGCTCAGGAGCTGCACCCAGGGTGACCCCAAACTGCAAGGGGGGACCCTGAAACACCCAGGGGGTCACAGCATCAGTGCCAGGTATCACACTGCGGCTCATCCTCCAGAGCACCCGTCGGAGCTGGGAGCTGGGGCAGGGGAAAGAAATCACTAAAAAGCAAATTTTGGCCGTGTCTCTGACCCGCCCGGCGCTCCCGGCCCCGCGGGCACGTGGTCAGGGTGAAATAAAACGCTAACAATTTATTTTCGCACAGTCAAGTGCAGCCACATGTCACGGACAGAGGGGAAGGCGCGGTGTCCATATTCCTTCCCTCCCTTTTTTTGTTTTTCCTCCCCCCTCTCATTTCCCCCAGCAAAATTATTTCTGCACTAACGAGACGGGTTCCCTCTGGCCCAGGCGACAGCGGTGCGGAGAGCCACCGCCAACCCGCCCGGCGCCGGGGGACAGCTCCTGAAAGCCACCTCCGCTCGCTCAACCTGCCGGGCTCTCGCTGAGGAGCACAGACCCGTCTTCCCGCCCCCTTAAAACCCAAAAAGCCAGAGGACCAAAATAAAGAGACCAAGGCTAAAATTAAACCACTGACAAGTTATTTTAAAGGACAGAGAACGTCCACAAAGGTCATCGAGGACCACAGACATGAACGGGGGGCAACCCACCCGGGCATCGCTCGCCCGGCAGGGCTCCCCCCATGTGCCACTTTCCCCCCTTAATTCCCTTCCCAGGGTTATGGCATCGGAAGAAGCAGGCTCCCACCGCTTGCTTTTGTGCTAATTATATCCTCCTCCCCCACAAATCACCAGTCCCAGCTTCCAGCCCAGGGGAGGGGGGGGCGGTTCAACGCAGGAGAAGCAGAGGTGCTTGGCCCCGTTTTGGGGTGCTCCATCCTGCGCTGGAGCATCCCCCGGCACAGACAAGGTCCTCGCACGGAGGTGGCTGGGGGTTACAAACCCTCTGGACGTTTTTAGCAGAGGATGGGTTTGGTTTCCAGTGAGGTTTTTTGGTTGGTTTTTTGATGCGCCCCAAAAAAACCAGCAGCGCAGCTGGGCCTGGGCGCTCGCAGAGGGGAGCTCGAGGGGGCAGCGGGACAGCTGCGTAACATCTCTGTCGGTGACACGGTCAGCAGGACCGAGGGCACCCTCCGCAAGTTGCCAGCGACACCGAGCTGTGTGTGGGGTCAACACGCTGGAGGGAAGGGATGG
>VWZZ01005327.1:107013-119610 GCA_013399095.1 Psophia crepitans | reverse complement strand
TGGGCTGGGAGCTCCCTTCCCACCCAAACCAGTCTGCGATTCTATGACAGCCAGCTGGTGACAAAAGGGTGACAACCCACGCACACCACCACCCACCCCGCAGGACACAGTCCCACTGCAGGTCACCAACCTGCCAGTCTCCTGATCTGGCTGGGACACTGCTGGGCAGCGCTCCTGGGGGGCGAGGGGGCTGCACAGCGCCTCCCAGGGTGGCACAGCAAGGAGCCGGGGGTCACCCCAACCCCTTCCACTTGTTCCCTGTAAACCCACCACCCCTGCCATGGTCTTCCCTGGGCCCCCACCCAGCAGGTCCCAGCTCCCACCAGGATCCGGCAGCTTCCCCAGCCAGGGCAAGAGCGGAGCTGCATTGCAAACTGCCACATCCCAGGTTTTAAAGCTCAGCTTAATTCCTGCCAGTAAAGCCAGAGGCGGGGATGAGAGGAAGGGGCACATCCCATCCCTGCTGCATCCCCAGGGTGGGGGGAACGCACAGGCAGGACCGCTGCCGGCAGCCAGGGGGTAAATGCAGTAACGCAGCTCCTCGGCACAGCTGGGTTAGGCTTGAGCCCAGCCCATACGTTGGCATTACACAGCAAAAAATCCGTTCCAAAAATCATAATGGGGAAAAAAATCATTTCCAAACCTCCCACAAAATGGGAGCAACAGAAACAGCGCCGGGGCATCCCCTGGTCGAGGCTTCAAACCAAAGGACAGGATTCAGACCCACATCGATGCCGTGCTTCGCTCGTTAAATGCCTCCTCTGATCCTCAGTTTAAGGTCAGGTTGAATTGAGATGCTGGTGCAGGCGAGCTGTCACCCCCCTTCGTCACCACGAATAACGAGTCAGCCCCCCCACGTGCCCCCCCGCCAGCTCGGCTGCAGCAAGA
The DNA here is from genome assembly GCA_013399095.1 of Psophia crepitans. NCBI lineage: Eukaryota > Metazoa > Chordata > Aves > Gruiformes > Psophiidae > Psophia > Psophia crepitans. Next base: position 118,722 of record VWZZ01005327.1, on the reverse strand, counting down.
GAATCTAATTCAGTTTTCGGGTGGGCTTTTAGGGAAGAGCCCAAGCGCTCTGCAGAGAAAGGGAAGACAGCACTAGGTATTTCAATCAAACAAATGAAAAGAGAAGCAAGTTCCTAGCAATGTTCCCTAAGGAAAAACCATCAATTTGTTCCACAAAAGTCGACAATGAGGTTTAAGCCGGAAAATCAGCCCAGAGGGGCTGTGCACAGGGAGCCTCGCACCCATCCCAGCCCGGTCCTCATGCAGGGTCTCCAGCTGAATCTTCCCACTCGTGGGATCATCAGCTCCTGGAGGATAACTCGGCACCTCCGATAACCTTGGCCATGAACCTGACAGCAATGAACTCCCAAGGATTTTCTCCCCAGCTTCGGGCTGAAGCCCTGCCCACCCACAGGGAAGGAGCAGCTCCCCCCGTCACGCTGCCCTTCCCCAGGATCCTGCCTGCACCCCGCCGGGAAAAACCCAAAACAGCCCAGAAAGGAGGGAAGAACCCGCTTCCCCATCTCACAGAGTTTTTCCTCCAACAAAACCACCAGGAGATAAAAACAATATAAAAGTAAGTGCAAGAGCTATTAAAAGGCAGCCAAAGGCAGGATGACAGGCAGAGGGCGGCACGGCCAGCCAAGAGGTGCCAGGGGACCAGGTCTGAGCTCCGCAGCGTCTGCCTCCGGGAAATCGCTCTGGAGGATGAAGCCTGACGATGCCTGCTCCTACGCTGGATCTTCTCAGCACCTCAGAGCCGGCACAGGAATTGGGGACTCACTCCCCGCTTCTGCGCCGAGCCCCAGGACAGGCATCTCCAAGGGAGGACCCCGCCACTGGGTCCTGGGACAGACCAGAGTAATTCCCCCAGGAGCCAAAAATCAAGCTTAATTTTTCAAGGTTTCTACAGACACGCAGCAGGAGCTGGCTGGGAAGCGGTGCTGGACCTGTCGGCTGGAGGAGCGACTCTTCAGGGGGGACGGAGGGACACAGAGCTCGGGGGGGTGGCAGAGCCCACCCCCAGTGAGGGGGGATGCGGCCAAGCAGGGAGCACAGCAGCAGGTCCGCACGGAGAGAGGGAAGAGCCAAGCAGGGAAGAGAAACTCCAGTTCACGGAGGGTTTGTCACTGAGTTTGGAAGGAAAACAGGAAAAAAAAGCTATTGAAGGGAACACACCCATAAATATGATGTGTCTGTTTGCTCCGGGGAGGGTCAGGGTGGAGCTTGGGGAAATCCCTTCCCCGACAGAGGGGTCAGGGCTGGGGACAGGCTGCCCAGGGAGGGGGGAGTCCCCATCCCTGGGGGGTTCAAACAGCGTGTGGCCGTGGCACTGCGGGACAGGGGGCAGGAGCCGTGGTGGGGGGGGGGGCTGGGGGTTGGACTCAGTCTCAGAGATCTTTCCCAACCTTAAAGATTGTGTGACTCTGTTCTCCGACTTTGGAGGCCAGCCCTGAGGAGTGGGGCAGCCCGGGGGCTCCAGCCCCCATGGCAGGAGGGTGTGCAGCCTCCACAGGGAGTTTTTGCCACAGTTCCTTCCATCCCAGCTCTTCCCCTTTGAATTTCCACCCACAAGTTCAACCAGTGGCAAAAAGAGGTGCCTGCACCTCTCCCAGGGAGACCCCGGAGCTCTGCAGAGCACCCTTGTCCTCCAAGCAGCACCCTGCATCTCTGCGGGGGCGAGGACAGGGACCCCACCCTGGCTCTGCCCCACGCTCCGTCCTGGACCCGCCCCAAATTCATACAGGGTTTAACAGCAAAATAAACCAAGGTGTTGAGGTTAAGTGACTTCAACTCGCATTTCACCCCAGGACCTCAAGGAATCAGCCCCACTGCACCCCCCAGTCCCATCCCTGCCTGTTGGCCCCCCCACTCCTCAAAGGGCTTTGGGATCCAGCCAAATCCTGCAAGCCCTGGGGGTGCCCAGCAACGCCAGGTCCTGCAGAGCAAGGCACGCTCTGTCCCTCCTCTCCCCAGCTTGAGAGCAGCAGGGCTTCCAGAAAGAGAGACCCCGCAGAGCCTGCAGGCAGGTGGGGAGCAGCCTGGCACGCAGAGGCGACGCTTCGGGGAGAACAGGAGGAAAACACGCCCAGAACATCCAGGGGGAGTTATTTCGGTGCAGCCTCACGCCTGCGCCTTTAAACAGCAACAATAAAGAGCTGGGGGGGGCGGAGGGGGGGGATCATGGCTGCAAGGTGGGAGACACCCATCCACGGGAGAGACCCATCTGCGAGACACCCATCTGTCGCCTTTAGGTGAAAGAGGGAGACAAGTCAAGATGGGAAGAGAGGGAAAACAACCCCAAACCAAACAAGGAAGCGCGGAGGAAGAGGGATGCAGCGGCAGAGGCGGGTGGCCGGCAGCCAGCATCCGCTCCAATAAATCCTACGCTCCTTGAAACTGGCCGATCTCCAATAAAAATTCATTTTAATCTAAGACCACGAGACTCCTTTGGAAAGTGCTCCCTGGAGAAGACTCAGTGCTGTGAAATACTCCTCATCCACCGAGCTGCTGGTGGGGACCAAGAGCAGTGATAGGGCCGCAGGAGCCCCACGCACAGCTCCCCATGCATACCGGGGTGAAACTACACAAAAACAGGGTCCCTGCACCCACTGGGTGCCCCGTGGCCACGCACAGTGTCCACCCGCACCTTCGCAGCTCCACTGCCTGCCAGTAAGGAGCTGGGGGTTACTAGGGGAGCCCCGGGTACAGGGATGAGCATCCCTTTGGGGGTCACCACCGCTCAGCGTCAGGGACGGGCGCTCGACCCTGCCGTGCTCGGCCTCAGAGCATCCCACCCGGGACAGTCACACCCACTTCCCCATCAGCGCTGGGGTTTGTTTCCTACACTCTTTGCATTTGTTCCAGCCCCCACCTCCTGCCAAGCCACCGTTACCTCCTCAGGCAGGGGGAGCAGCCCCATTCCGCCTCAGCCCCCCGCACGCCCCCAGGCTTTAACTCGGGCACTTTGCTGCACATTTTAAATTACTGAAAAATAAGCAGAAAAACCCAACTAATTACAGGTTTAAGACCCTCCGTCATGAGGCATCTCAATCTCCAGCTCTGCTTCCTGCCTCACTGCCCCAGGAACCACCACCCCACCTCCCCCAAGACACACACAAATTAGGGCAGTTTAAAACAATTATTTGGAAAATCATCACGAGAGCGCAGGGGCCTGTCAGCAGTCCCACAGCCAGGCTAAGGGCTGCTTTGCCCTCGCCTGGTGCCCAGGACATGCCGGGGGGATGGGAAAGGAAGGGAAAGACGATGAGGAGAAGGTAAAGGAAGAGGAGGATTAGCAGAGGGGAAGAGCCAAATTAAGCCCTGGCACGAAGACGGCATGAGATAAACAGCTGGAGGCAGATTGATGGAGCAGCAAAGAGTTTTCCATAAAGCAGCTGATGTTTTAATAAAAAAGTCATTTTTATTATCAAGTTCTAAACCAGCTTTTTTCTCTTTCTGCCCATCTTCAGCATGAGACCTGACCTCCAGGCTGGGCAGGAGACAGCAGGGCACTGGGACCAGGCAGGAGCCAGCAGGCCATGGAAACGAGGAGCATCTCAAGCCTAGCGCAGGTCTCGGGGCTCCCTGGGTACAGGGACCAGCCGAGGGGACACAGCGGGACACAGTCCAACGCTGGGGGCAAGCCGAGCCCCTGAATGGCACCCAGGCACAGTGCCCATGTCATCCCTGTGGGAGCAGGGGTGCTCCCTCACTGGCTCCACTCCCCCAGCCCAGCAATCAGAGCAAGGACTTGGACCCAGAAAATTAAAAACAGTTTTAAAAACAGTAATATGAAAAAAGTAATAAAAAAAAGAATAAAATCCATTTGTATTTTCTTCCTTACAGCTCCCAAGACTTCAGGTATGGCTCCAACGCGCAGCCACGAGCCCTTCCCCACACTCGCAGGAGCCAGAAATACCTTTTTCCCCTTTTCTGTGTGTCCCAGAAATGGAAATCTCTCACAAGGCCCCAGAGCTGCAGAAGCAGCGCGAGCTGAGGGGCCAGCCAGCAAAAAGCAGGCGGCAGCTGCAGATCCCGGGCAGGGAAAGCAGCTCCCAAAGGTGCCCCTTTATGACGGGATCCGGGTGCATCCTGGCTGGCGGTGGCCGCAGATGTCACGCTCGACGCCAGATGGGGAATTTGGCATCGCTGGAGATGCTGCCAAGACCCATGGGAAGCGTGGAAAGCCGCCCGAGCTGCTGCCATCCCGCCGCTGGGGGCAAGGAGATGCCAGGGCGGAGGGGATGTCCTCCCCCCCCCGCAGCCCCGGGACCAGGACAGAGGGTGCCCAGGCTGCGGGCAGCAGACGCAGAGATGGGAAGTGTCATGCACAGAGAGAGAACAAAGCTGGAAATCTTGGCTTTCCACCCCAAAACACACACCCTTGGACTGCTCGCAGGTTCCTCCTGCCGCAGGGTGGGTTGGGGTGGCACAGGGTTACACCCCACCAAGGCAGCGACACAGGGCTCGGGGGTACCAGAGCCATCAATGTCGCTGCTGGGCCCTAAAAAACCCTCCTCCCTCCCACGACAGCAGGGTGCCACATCCCCCGTCCCCAGGCGCCACACAGCATCCGGCCCCGCCACGCTGAGGACTGACACAGCTCATCACACCTTGCCGGCAGGGACAGCAGCACCCTGCCCGCACGACCGCGGACAAGTCAAGCCTAAAACCCTGTGGGAATTATACCAGGCAAAGTCACGCAGCCCAGCTCCGGGGTACCGGATCGAGGGGCAGAGGATCCCCGGGACACGGGGGGACAAGCACGGCCCCCTGGGGACCAGGACTCACCGTGAGGCAGGTCGGCCGTCAGGTGCGGCATCATATAGCTGCGGATGAGCTCCCACCCGAAGTCATCGTCCTCGCCCTGGCTGTACTCGCACTGGTTCGGGTCCCCGTCCTCCTCGAAGGTGCAGCCGGCTGCGGAGAGAGACACCCGTCAGGCCCTGCGGAGCAGCTGGTCCCTCCACAAAAGCCCTGCCAGGATGGTGTGCTGCACCCCACGGAGCGTTGGGGGACCCCAGGCATCCGCCCACAAGCAAGGGTACGGTCCTGTCTGCTGCTAACCCCCACCTCTCCTGTTCGGTTCCCCCACCAGTGAAACGAGCTGGCAGGTCTCAGCTCCTGGCAGGTCTCAGGAGCAGGATGCAGCTCCCAGCTTTGCTCCCCAGGGTCGGTCGCTGACTGGGGGGGTCCCCCCCATGAAACAGGCACTCGACTGCAGCGGCCACAAGGATTCACAACCCCCAGGGGCTCCTGCAAAAACCCCGCTCTGACCCCAGTCCCTCCCCTGCCCGCACATGTTTTGACCTTGAACCAGGGGGTCTGCCCATCGCCTGACACGGCAACAACGGGTCTCAGCTGGGACCTCCAACAGCCCGCAGCGGTCACAGCCCTCCCAGCGCAGCACGGAGCCCCCAGCCCTGGGCTGGCACTCCCAGGGCCTTTCATTTCTCTTTTGGGGAGGGCTGGGGGTGGGTTTTACCCGCTGCAAAGTCGAAAGCCCCGCACCACCTCCCCGTCTGCACAAACTGGAAGGACCCCAGGAGGCCACTTGTCCCCACACACAGCAAGGGGACACAGAGACGCCGGCCAGCACCCCCCACCCCACATCCAGCCCAGCCAGGAGCTCTAGGGCTGGCTGTGCTCATGGGGCCACCCGGGTTCGTTAACACTGACCTATTGTTCCATTAAACCCACAGATTACAGCCGGAGCAGGGCACCAGCGCTAATTAATACGAGCCCCTGGGCTGCGGAGGGCAGGCAGGCCACGAAAGCCCTGAGCAAGCAGAACGAACAAAGGCAAACATCCCCTAACGGACCAGCGTGAAAGCAGAGCCGGGCCAGGGGATTATTTCTTCTGGGCTTTTTTTTTCCCCCTATTTTACCCTCAAATTGCATCAGTAATTCCCCCCCCGCCCAGGGATTTGACAGCTAATGGCCTCGCCGCTGCCGGCGTGGGTTGTGCATCCCCACGCTGGGGGACGCTCAGATGTGTCGCTCGTGTAAACACAAGGCCAAACACCATAAAAACAGCCTGTAAGATGCCCGGAAAGTGATGACTCCCATCTCTTTTACATGTAAGAACATATTTGGAGCTGTTTTCCCCCCCACTTTACACTCATTTTTTAAAGCATGAGGGTGTGCTCCAGCTCCATCACCAAGGGGTTTTTTTATTTCCCCTCCTAGAACCACAGGAAACTTTTTTCAAAAAAAAAAAAGCAAATTCTCTCCTATTCATACGCCTGAAGGCACCGAGACCTCGCAGCTTTCTTAAAATCCTTCCCAAAACGGAGCGTCTGCCCAGCCCACGTGCGGATGTGCCCCCGCACCGCAGACCCCGGTCCCCGGCTCCTCCAGCTCTCGCCACGAGACACGCCAGATTTTAAAGAGTCTGAAATTTGGCTGTACTTTGTAATGGAAAAAAAAAAAGCACAAACCTGTCAAAATTTTCCAGGAAGGAAAGAAAAAAAATTCAAAATAAAACAAAGTGTCAGAAACTAAGTGCCAAGTGAATTTAAAAAAAAAAAACCCAAGTGTTTCCTTCCAAGATCCGCTGAAATGGGATATTCTGGGAGGGAGAAATTTGTTCTTAGTGTTGGGGTTTTTTTTAGTCTGAGAAACCAGAGTGGAGGCAACAACATTCCGGGCTGGCAGAGCCCCACTTCCCAGGGAAAAGCAATCCCTTCACCCCCGATAAAGTATCCCAGCTGCCAGCGCCGTCAGGGGAGATGTAACCACCTCCTCCCCCGGGGCTGGATCTCCGCCACCCGCATCCCACCAGCACCAACAGGTCCCGTGCCTCAGTTTCCCCAGAGCTCCATCACCCCAAGGCCGGACCCTCAGCCACCCGCCAGCCGATGCCCAGGCTCCAGAAGCTTAAAACACAATTATGTGGAGTAGATATTCTGCTGGCAGCGGCACAGCTGGCCGAGCCGATCCATCTCCCTCCTCGGACAGGTTTATTGTTATGGCTTTTCCCCGGGCGAGTCTTCCCTCCCATCCGCTCTCCCCCATCCACAGCACGAAATGAAGGCGGCTCGATCGGCCGCTCCATCTCGCCGACAAATTTGTCTGTGATTTGTATACACAGGGTGAAAATAAAGAGGGGTTCGCAGAGCCTTGGTTCCCCTGAGCTGCGGGATGCTTCGGGCACCGTCGCCCCCACCCAAGGGTAGGGCTGGAGAGCAGCGTGACCTCCAGCTCCTTCTCCCTCCCTGTCACAAGATTAATAGGGGCATAAAAATTAATGCCTGAGCAATTAAATATCAATGCTCCAGCTGCAGAGGGGGTGGCCGTGGGTGCCCCAGCGGGGGTAAACGCAGAGCTGCTTTCACCACATTCAGGTTATCAGAATGTTTGCGAGGAGGCTGCAACCCAAAATACCCACCTGCAGCAGCGGGGATGGTCATACCCGCCCCAAGGGCTAACGGCAGAGGGATGTGCTCTGGGAGAGCCGGCCAGGCCCGGATGCTTCCTGAAAAATCACGGGTGGGAAACACGGACCCCCAGGTCCCAGCCCCCGCGCTGGCGGGAGGCCAGGGACCCGCAGCTCATGCAGGCAGAGCGCGGGAGGAGGTGCGAATCCAACTGCAAGAGCAGCTAAAAATACTGCTGGGGGCGTGACAGTCTGCTCCCCGGGGGCACGATGAAATCAAAGCAGTGTCTGAACACCCCAAAGTCACCTAAACGCTCCCAAACCCAGAGCCTGCCCCAGCACGTGCCAAAGAGGAGACGTACCCCGTGGAACACCCCGCGGGGCAGCCCAGCGTGAACCCCCCAGCACCACGGCATGCCCAGGCAGAGGGGAGAGCAGGGGCGAGGGGGTGAACACCAGATGGACCACAAGTTTTAAAAAGGACGCAAAAAGGAGGTAGCTAGAGGGATTTGCCGGGGAGACTGGTACCAGTGCTGCTCAGCACCTCCCCTGGGTACTGGTGCCACCACTGCAGCACTGGGGCATGCCCAGGCAGAGGGGGGAATGCTAATACAGGGGTTAAAAACCAGATAGACCAAATCTAAAAGGAAAAAAAAAAAAGAGTGGGCTTAATGGATTCACTGGGGAGATGGGCACTGGTGCCACCCAGCATCCCCCCTGGGTCCCGCTGCCGCCCAGCATCCCTCCTGGATAGCCAGGGATGAAGAGGAAGAAAGCCAGGGAGAGGGAGGAACGAAGGGCTCAAGAAGAGGGAAGAAAAGAAAGAGCAAACAACCAAGTACAATGGACGGCGTCTAATTAAATCTCCATGGCCACCGAGGAACGCGGCCGCCTGCCCACCAGCCCACCCGGCGCTCTTTCATCCGCCGAGTCTCTGCTCCTCTCGCTTCAAAGTTAATTACACACTTAAACCTTTTCTGTTTAACCTCCTGCACCGTGGGACATGCTCCAAGGGCTTCTCTTGCTTTTATTGAGCAGCCTTGAAAGGGCTCCCGTGCTCAGGGCAGCCCAGCACCACCCCCGACGGGATCGCACAGGCCCTACCCCAAGACACCGGCCAGCCCCTTCAGGGCATCACCCGATGGGGAAGCTACACAAATCCCGTGCCTAAAAACAGAAAGGTTTATAAAAAAAGGGGGTTATACCCAAACCTTAGCAAGCGTGGGCTCCGCAGAGCGATGACATCTGGGGCAGGCGCCCAGCACTCCCAGTCCAAGACGAAGCAACACCAGCTGATGGGAAAAGCCCACTTCACTCCCACCTTGGCTTAGCTGGGACTAAATTAGCCCCGTGGTCATGTCTGGGGTACAGCAAGCCCCCCAGGCACCCCACTGTCCAGGCACCATCTGGGAAAGCCAACACAGGTGACCTTTTGGAGTCAGGATTCATTTTTCACCCCTGCCCTTTTCCTGCAGCTCCCGCGCCCCGTCCCAGGTAACGACCAGCAGGAAACCAGGACTCTGGTACCCACGGGACACACAGCGTGTCAGCCCCGCAGGCAAACACCCCACCCAGCAAAACAGGGCCCTGACCCATCGTCACCCTAAACGCACCAAGACACAGCAGGGGTGAGCATCTCCCAAACCAGTTTTCCCAAGTTCCCAGGAACAGGGACAGCGCTGGAGGCTACAAAGTCCCTCAGCCCCAGCCTGCCGCCCAAGACCTGCCTCCAGCACGTATAAGATGCTCTTATACTGCACCGAAGGATAAAGGGCTAATGCTTCCACTGCAAATAGGGAAACTGAGGCACGCAGGGGATTTGGCAAAGTCCCACACCACCAGCAGCAACCCCCGGGGCCAGCAGAAAGCCCTGGGAGCTTTCTGGGATGCTCAGCCCCGCTCCGGTGGATGCCAGCAAGATGCCATCCCTTCCGCGGCACCTCCGGAGCTGAGCCAGCCTCCCACCTCCCAGATCCCGGCTGCTATTTAAAGGTGGTTTCCTCAGCACGCTCCTACAGGAACGTGCCCTGGGAAGGAAGCGCTGGGAGGCGCTTTCCTCCGGGCGCCAGCAGACACGGGGGACAGGGAACACATACTGCAATCCAGCTAAAATTAGATACACTTATTAACCAGCAAGATCTCGCACGCACCACACCGCGGCTCCCGGTCGAGGTTATTAATGGATGAGGGATCGGAAACTCCCTGTCTGTCTGGGGGGGCGAAGCCACGCAGAGGTCTGGGACTGGCTCGGCGGATGCAGTGCAGAGGAACCCAGCGAGAAAACCCACGTGCACAGCAGGTCCTGCGCTGCAGCATCCCGGCACCCAGCGCCGATGGAGACCCCTGGAGAGCCCAAGCAGCGCATGGGGCTGCTCCACGGCCAGCCCCTCACCGTGGGGTCTCAGTGGTGGGGTCAGCTCTTCTGGCCCCAGCAGAGGGAGTTAGCCCCAACCCCCAGCCGCACCCTGCGCACCCAAAGGGCCCCGGGCACAAGGGCACCAGGCACCTGCAAGTGCTTCTGTGCATGACACAGCCCAGAGACTGTGATAAACACCCTCCCCGATCCTCTCTGCTCCCCACTTCTGTGAAATACAAACATTTAAAAAAATTACCGATTTCCTGGCCCCGATAAAAGCTGATTAGAAGAATATGGAAAGCAGCTCCATTAAAATTCTTGCCAGTAGTTTGTTTTGCTTCTCCAAATCGTTTTAAATATTGCATTTAATAGAAAAATAATTTGCTCAGCTGTAAGAAACATCAATTTGCAACTTGAAGCCTTGTATATTAGCCAAAGAAGCTAATGTGTAAACATTAGCAGCTCCAATAACGCATGGGGTTTAGCCAATGCAGTCCCAGGGAGAGAGCAGCCAGATATTAAGACGGAGGATTTGCATAATAAGTCACTTATGCCTGATAACCTCAGTGTTTGGGAAGTGCAGGACCAGGAGAACAATATCCATCCACCAGCAACTACAGAAGACATAAATATGTTGGGTTTTCTGCCTGTTAGACTCTCTATGGTTTTTACCTGCAAGTTCCCACGGAGGTTTTAAACCTCCCGCAACGGGTTCCCAGCCCCTGCTCCGGCCTGGAGCCTCTGAGGAACCCTGGGCACAGGGACAGGGGGAAACTGGGACATGTGGATTCACCCCCACCCTGGGGCTGCCCCTGCACAGCCCCCAGACCCGGCCAGCGCTGCTCCCGGGGCAGGACCAGCACCGTTCCTCTGTCACTTATACCCAGGTCAGGAGAGGTCCCACAGCAGAGCAACTCCCTCATGCTCCCCACCAACCTGCAATGCATTTGCTTTAATAATTAACCATCACTTAATTAACATAGCCAGGGCTGCCTCTTGACTCCATAGGAAGAAAAACAAGGCAGGCCTTCAGAAACTTCTGTCCTGCCATTATCGATTGCTCGCTGTGCGGTTACAGCTCCCAGGCCACGGAGCCACCAGGCACCTTGTGGGGAAAAATGGTGAAATAGGGGAAAAAGATGAAAATAAAATGAAAAAAAAAAAGAAGAAAATGGGGGAAGCTTATTTCTCTCCCCAGATCCTTTATCACCAGCATCTCCATGGCCCTGCTGAAGGCTACCTGCCCCATGCACCCATGAACCCGGAGAAACTAGGGCCATAAGAGCAAAGGGTGAAACGCTGCTTTTGGGGAATCCCCCAGGAGACAGAGCTGCTCCTCTGGCACAAGTTCAGGCAGGGAAAGCCCCTGCCCCAGGATGTGGCAGCAGCATCTCCGCAGCGCCGGGGGGCTCAGACACCAGCCCTGGCTGTGGAAACCATGGGAAAGGCCAAGTTTTCCCAACCAGCCCCATTTTGCAGGGGAGAAAGACAGGGAAAACCCCAGTCACCCCCCACAGCCCCTCACCCCCTGGGTACCACCTCCCTGCGGTGATGGACGTGGCAGCGAAGCACGCCGGTGGGCTAATCCTCCGTGATGGAGCAAGTGCCAGCGCGGGCAGGGCCTTGGGGAGGCAGCTCGGCCGGGTTATTTATGGCCTTTCAAGGCAGAGAAGGGAGCTGGCTGCATCGCCAAAGAGCCCTGGTGCGGCGAGACCGGCCGGCGATGGGGCTGCGCGGTTTCCACTGTGCCCAGCACCCACCCCCTGGGAAAAACAAGACTGGGAGGAAGAGGAGCAGGGAGGAAGGTCGGGGCAGAGCAGGAGCACATCTAGGTGCAATGCGAAATCTGGGTCAACGTTGCACTTGGAGAGCTGGGAAAAGCAACGTGGGAAGATCGACACCGAGGTCTGAAGGTGGAGATGTGGCTGACGTGGGCAAACCAATCACCCGCCCGGTTGCCAGCGCTGGGGGGGGGGGGGCGGGGGGGCCCCCC
>VWZZ01005327.1:52822-63897 GCA_013399095.1 Psophia crepitans | reverse complement strand
AAAGGCTGAGGGAGCTGGGTCTCTTTAGCTTGGAGAAGAGGAGGCTGAGGGGTGACCTCATCAATGTTTATAGATATGTTAAGGGTGAGAGTCGGGAAGATGGAGCCAGGCTCTTCTCGGCCTCACTAAGCGATAGGACAAGGGGCAACGGGTGCAAGCTGGAGCACAGGAGGTTCCAGGTTAACATAAGGAAAAACTTTTTCACCATGAAAAGTGACAGAGCACTGGGACAGGCTGCCCAGAGAGGTTGTGGAGTCTCCTTCTCTGGAGACATTCAAAACCCGACTGGACACGTTCCTGAGTGATGTGCTCTAGGTGGCCCTGCCTTGGCAGGGGGGGTTGGACTAGATGATCTTTCGAGGTCCCTTCCAACCCTTGTGATTCTGTGATTCTGTTTCTCTTGGAAAAACTGGATTTTTGGGAGGGAAAGCTCCTGGCATGTCTCTCTGCACCTCTCCCCGCCCACGCAAAGCAAACGCCCGGACCAAATCTCTGCCAGGGATGGAAAATGGCATGTTTTATCTGCAGCAGGAGAATTTGCAGTGAGGAACGTCCTGGCAGCTGGAGCAGGGCGTCTCCGGTAATCCCACAGCCGCGCTGTGGATGCTTGTCTGGGCACGCTCCCCATTTGCAGCCTCTGCTGAACTCGAAAATAAAAACTCTCCTTGATTTCATGCCTGGGGTTTTATTTCAGACACATCTGACCCCAGACCCCATCATTCCCATGGCTCTGCCACCATCCGATTGACCTGGTGTAGTGAATAAACTGTATTTTCTTGGGAAGGGGACATTGCAGTCCCTGTCATTCAGGACAGACGAAGGTGCCGTATGTCCCCAAAATGCAGAATATTCAGCGTGAGCGGCGCGTTTGGATCCGAGGGGTGGCTCACCTCGTCCCCAGCCATGGGCATCGTTTGCCAAAAGTGGAGTTTTTCCCGGCTGTCACTTCAGCAGGGCTGTCACGGGGGACAGGAGCAGCCCTGTGCGGGGTGACGTGCGTGTTCGTCCCTGGAGCCCCTCACAGGCTTTTCCCGAGGGCCGCTGAAACTTACTTTGCCTTGAGAAGGAAAAGCTTTGGGAAATAGTTTGCTTGGGATCGTAACAGTCTTTCCTCTCTCCGAACAGGAGCAGTATCATTTCTGCTACGACATAGCACTGGAATATCTGGAGTCCCTGGAGACCAGATAGCACTTCGCCAGGAGAGCGGCGGCAAGGGCTTGCACAGGGGTCGTGCCACCCGCGCGTTTCGCGCTCGGACGTTGTGTTAGTGCTGAAGGTGAGGAGGGAAACGGCAAAGGACCCGACGGGAAAACCCATCAGATCAACAAAAACGAAAGGACATGGGGACGTGTTGGCTGCTCCCCATCTTCATCCTCCGCTCTCCATCTTTTCTTCCTGCCCCGAGCACGTCTGAGCGGTCGCGGGTCGGATGCCGCGACTCGTCCTGTCCCTGCATCGCTTTGAGTCACGGCCGTGGGGTGGGTGTGCACAGGATGTGGCCCCGTGGTGCTGCCTGGGCACCTCTAAAGCAGCTGGAGTCGAGGCTGGGAAGGGGAGGAGGACGGAAGGAGGAAGGAAGGAGCTGAGGCCGTTTCCTAGCAGAGAAGGGTGGATGTTTGGAGAAGAGATGTTGCTTTTTTAATTGTGCGTGGAGCCCAAGCTGCTCCACTGAGGAGCCCAGAGAGCTGCTGGCAGGTTTTGCCCGTGGTGGGGACATGCTCTGAGCCGGAGCGAAGACCCTGAGAGGAGCTCTTGAGTTTCTGCCTGTTCGCACCATGAGTTTGATCTTCACTTTTTTCAGTTCTGTGAGTTGTGACCCTTGGTGTATCCAGCCATGGTCAGAGCAGGGAGGTGGGACAGTGGTGGGACACGGAGGGCGCTGGGCACATGATGTCCTTCTGCAGGGACCAACCCAGACCCCTCCTGGCACCTTTGCAAAGCTTTTCAAGTGACAGTTCCCCTGGCGTCCCTGCACCATCTTCTCCATCCGCAGCAATTACTGCCTCCTGGGCTGACCCGAGGGCACCAGCCCACGGGTCCCTTTCTGACCCTTCCCTTGTGAGTCGCTTGGCTTTTGCTGGGGGTGGCGAAGCGGGACGGTCAGTCTTGGTGGTGGCGTTGGTGTGGGGCGAGTTGTGCTGAAGCCCTGAGCTGTGACAGTGCTGTGGGCACGGGGAGGTCCCCATGCCCCCGGTGCCACCCAGGGACGAGCAGACGGGGATGGTGGTTGAAGGTACCCGATACTTTATTGGCTTCATCCTGGTCTGGTCAGGTGTGAGATGTCACTTTTTCTGTCTGATATTGTAATAATTACAGGGGTGTCTGTGTGCAGGGGAGAGCTGATGTAATTGAGCTGTGGTCAGGGTTAAAAACTCCCTGCAAATGGCCTCAAGAAGGTGCAGCCAAAGGGGCGCAGGTCTGGGATCTGCCTTGGAGACTTGAGGACCTGAGGGGAGGTTGCTTCTATCTCGAGGGCCAGGCAGAACCCTTCGCAGTCATTTTTTTGGGGGGATGAAGCAGAACAGATGAGAAACTGTCCTCCATACGCTGGAGGTTGCATGTGGGCAACCCCATCCTTCATCCCCCCCATCCTTCATGCTCCCCCGTCCTTCAGCCCCATCTCCCCAGGGCAGGGGAAGCTTCCCTGCACTGCCTGCCCGGAGGCTGGGGGACCCACGTGCCCGGGGAGTTGCATTCACATCCATACCACCGCTCAAAGCTTTGGAAGATGCCGTTTGGTTGGACGGATCTGCGGCAAAAAGGCTGCAGAGCCAAAACGGCTGCGCCCCAGGGTGAGCAAACCCAGGAGATATTTCCATCCATCATCCAAGGTTGGAGGAGAGCACCAAGAGTGTCCTTTCTCCACCTTGGAGGATGTCCCACCTGCTGCCTTGCAAACTCCCGGAGGTGGCGATGGGGATTTCGGCAGCATCGGGGGGTTTTGCCCAGACGTGTGGCGTTCCCATGTGCTCACCAAATGCTTCACGTGGCCTGACAATAACTCATTCCAAGGGCTATAGAACGTGATCCCCATCTGTTTCTGTCCCTGCTGTCTAGCCCTGCCCATGCTGTCTCATCACCAAACAGTCTGTTGACCCCACCAGAGCCTGCAAAACGGTCTGGTTAGCCGGGACCTGGTAGTGCCGGTGCTTGCATCACAAGGCTTGACTTGGAGTAAATGAGTGTCCTTTTCCCAATCCCCATCTCTCTGTAGATGTGTCCACGCTGTCCTGGGATGCTGCAGGGTGGTGGGTGCAGGAAGGTCCCAGGGTGCAGAAATTTTTTTGGTTTTGTATGAAAACGGCTGAGCTGAGCCTCGAAAATTCCCAGGATTGGGATGGTGGTGGCACCGGTCAACCCCAGAGCTGGGGGCTGGAGGGATGCTGCTGCTGCTGCATCCCCCACCAGGAGCCTGGACCATCTGCATCCTCCCTCCGGTGCAGAGGGAGGGAGCATCCCGCAGCGCGTCGCGGGTAAAGTGGTGCCAGAAAGAAAGGGGAAAAAAAGAAAAGGAAAATTGAACCCCCACCTCGTCCTAATGAGACAACAGAGACTGGAGGAGTTGTACATATGATTTAAAAGCCAGATTTTTTTTTTATTATTATTATTTTTTGATATCTCCTTGCTGTGGATGTCTCTGGGTTTTTAGGGCATCTCTTGCGAAGGGCAGACTTTGAAATCAAAGCGCTGTGAAAACCAACCGATCTCCAACTCCTGCTGAGATGCCCATATGACATGAGGCAAGGACATCCTGTACATAGGAATATATATATAGAAATATATATATATAAAATATAAATACTGTTCTTAAGATGGATAATGTTTATTGGTATTACAGATTGGAGTGGTGCTTTTTTTCTTTTTAATAAAAACAAAGCCACCAAAAAAAAAAAAAAGCTGAGAATTGGAAGGATTTTGTCTATATGCAGAAAAAGTGACCCCAGAAGCTGGCAGCATCCACGAGCTGCTGCCGAAGGGATGGGTACCACGGGGCAGCTCCACCCCAGAGGGGGATGGCGCGGTGGGACCGAGGGAGGGGACGTGTCTGATGTGGATTGTACCACGCACATCCAGCTGTTGTTCACTGGGTTTGGTTTTTTTTTAATTATAATTATTATTATTTTTGGCTTTCTTTCCTTTTAAAGAAAATCAGTTGCATAAATAAATGTTCCAAATTTGTGATGGCCTCTGGATTTCTTTCGCTGCCATGTCGGGGGCCCAGAGGCGGGTACCCGCCAGGCAGCTTGTAGAAAAGACCCGTATCGGCCGTATCTTGCTTTTTGGGGGTGTTTTGGGGGAATACCTTTCTAGGGCCAAGTTCCAGGACTGCAAAACCTTCCTGGCACGGAGGAGCCGTGTTCGCCCGTCGCCGTGCAGAGGAGATGGGCTTGCAGAGCTTTGCTGTGGGTTTCCTCCTAATAACGGCGCGGTGAGATCTCGGACCGGGCGGACCCGCCGGCGGAGGGTGGGTGTCCGCAACTTCACGCGACACTTCGGGTGGAAGTTTTTCATTGCTGGAAAAGGTTTTACGGAGGAAGAAGAAACTCTTTCGGTGCATTTCCTAGCTGGAAAATGAAATCTTATTGTAGGCAAAGCCTTCAGGAAAAGAAAGCTCCTGCATTGTCTTCGGTGGTTTATTTATTACACAGCAGCCTTCAGTTAGATGTGTTGTGATATTAAACACTTCCAGTAACACTTGAGTCTTAATTTAATGGAGAACAAGGAAAAAAAAAATCTAATTGACTTGTCAGGACTGTTTTTCATCTTTAATTAAGGTTTGTGAAGGATGCATTAATTGCATTTTACCAATAAATAATAAAAAGGGGGAATAATGCAAATTAAAATCAAGACCGGCACGTGGGAAGGGCCCTGGGTGTGCACATCACCTCCGGGCTGCGAGTCACCCCTTGGCAGGGGTGTCCCTGGGGGGAGCTTGTCCCCAGGGAGGGACAGGGTGCCCTCGAGCAGCGGCAGCACCCGGGGTGACGGGGGGTACGAGCTGGGCTGGCTCCTGCAGCCTCCAGTTCCCTGGTGTGGGGGTTTGGGGCTGGCTGGGGACACCGGCCCCTGCTTGGGCAGCGGCTCCACGCCAGAGCAGCTGCTCGGCAGAGCTGTAGCCCAGACATCAGCGATGTCCCACTGCTGCCTGTCCCCTTCCCTTCCCACCGCACATCCCTGGGGGCGACTGCAAAAACCCCCACCCGGAAACCAAGCCAAACTGGAAAGCATCGGATGAATTCACATCTCTCAAAGCTGAAGAGGAAGATGGGAGCCAGGAGTGGGACTCGATGATCCTTATGGGTCCCTTCCAACTCAGGGGATTCTGTGATTCTGTGATTCTTCTGCAGGGTTATTGCTGTGCAGCTCCGAGCGTCCGGCTTCCCTGGCTCCGCTGCAGCAAACAGCCCGGTCCCAAGGCACCCCTGGGCTGACCACCGGCTTGGTGGCTCATCCATCCAGAGGCACTTCTCATTTCCTCTGTGCCTGGTCACCCTCCTCCCTGCGGTCCTCTGCTCGCCGGAGCTGGAGCCTCGCTCTTCCCAAGCTGTATTTCAGCCACAGCTCATTGGGCGCTCGCTGTCACCGGCCACTAATGATGAAAAAACCTTTCCTCCTGGTTTTATGAAAGCCATCATTCCATCGGCTGGTCCGTAATGAAGAGAGAAGCAGCAGCTGCTCCCCGGGGCCTCGCTCCCACCAGGAACAATGAATTACCCCTTCTCTGCTGTGCCCCATTACGGTAAAAAAGGACCTGTTTCTGCAGGGACAAGGGTGGTGGCTGCTGGGTTTGGTGGCTCTCTGAGGTCCCAGGAGCTCAGTGAATTGGGTGGCATCACTTTTATTCCTTGCTTCATCCCTGCAACATCTCAAAGAAGCACGGAGAACCCAGGAGCACCAACAGGTAACGGCACCGTCCTGCGGAGACGGGGCAGGACTAGGAGTCCAGGTCCCCATCCCATGGAGATGTCCTTTGGAGATGTCCCTCATGTCCCAGCTCTGGTTCGTTGGCATGTCCTGGTGAGTGATGTGTTGGGGAAGGGACAAGAACCCAGGAATGGGGATGGGACAGAGTGAAACTCCTCTTTCCCCTCTCTGCAGAGCCCGGAGTGCCTTGGCACTCTGCAGGCACCAGGGTCTCGCTGCCGCGCTCTGCCAGGCGTGGGCAGATGAGAGGCGCTTGGAGGGAGCCCTTCGCATTCCGGTAACAATCCAAACGTGCCGTCCAACTTTCGGCCCTCGGGATGCGTTCACCGACTCAATGCTGCTGTCACCTGCAGCACACGCGCCCTGGTAGAGCGGGTAATAATTTCCCAAAGCCAATGTCATGGTGTTGGAGGTGACCTGGATATTCCTGTTCTGTTCATGGGCTTGTTCCCTATCCGGGCTGACAGACAGCGTTGGATGTGCTGGAGGAGTCTGGCTCTGGCCCCTGGCTGGTGTCACGCTGCAGAGGTGGTAGGTGGGACCTCTGTCTCCATTGACCCCCCTCCTCCTGCCTGGAGGGATTGGTGTTCCCAGTGGATGCTCTGCTGTCCTCGGCAGCCCCACCATGGCCATCCTGCCCTGTACAAATGCCCCTCGGTGTTCCCCATGCCATACCACTGTGTGGCTGTTTCCCACAGCAGCTACTTCTGTGCAAAGACCCAGCTGGAGCACGTGATGTCCATTGAGGTTGTGGGATGGAGAAAGGTGCTGATCTTCCTGGGGCAGGAGCAACCCACCTTCCCCTCCTTCCTCCTCTCTAGGGCAGCAAGTAACGAGGTGTGCAGGGAGGTTGTTCCTTGCACCAGCACTCCTGTCCTCGGGGCTGCTCAAGCTGGTGGTGACACCATTGGTGGTGGGGTCTGCGGGAAAAATGAACTTGAGTCTTTGGCTCATGAGGGTCTGCTGGCAGAGCCCCTGGAGAGCCCGCAACCCAAGCACATTTTTAGGACATGGGGAGTCTTGTCAGGATGGTGCCACGATTTCATCCACCCATCTCACTAGGTGGAGGCACCCCGTTATCAAGGAACATGACCAAGGTAGCCAAAGGAATTGTGGGCAGAGCAAGGGCTTCCTTTTCCCTCTTCTCCTCCAATGCTTCATGTGGAGTGGGTCCCTTCCTGGTGTGGAAGTCCTACCTGGGGCTCCCCACCTCTGGCCCTCTCAGCTGCTCATGGCAGTTCACCCTCTCAGGCTTTGGCTTGTTCCTTTTTCGGTGGCATTTTAACAGTTGTCTTGAGTTAAGGGTGAGGGCACAAGCAGGGCTGGGGGACGCATGTGTTTAAACCTTCCAGATGAACCTTGGCAAATTAATTCATTAAAGCGAACCCCAAATTCAGTTCGTGACAGCGGCCCATTTATTGTCTGTGCTGTATCTGTGAGGCCAAGCGCTGTCCGTAGCTCAGGTTGGGCAGATCTTCTCCATCTTCTCTCTGATCCCCAGCCCCTGAAGACCTTGTCTGAGCATCAACACTTCCTAAGCTCATCTGATGGGACCAGAATGGGGACAAGCCTGTCACGCTCCCATTCCCGGGACAGCCGTCCGTCCTTGCTTTGCAAATGAGCCCGACAGCCTGGATTGGCCATGAGTGGCTGGTCTCAACGGCACCAAAGTGTGGCCCCGGGGACAAGCGGGCGGATGGGAGATGCCCTCTGCATGCTGGACTTTGGGGTGCTCCTCAGGATGCACGTTGGCTCGTGCTGACATAGGCCCACGTGTAAAAAATTTTAACCCCCAGTTTATTCCTTATTTCTGTGCTCCCATCAGCAGATGATCCAGGAAAGCCCCAAACCAGGCAGTGTCTCCCCTGGGGTACTTACCCACTCTTGCTGCGATGGGGAGCCCCCCAGGAGAAGGAAAAAGAAAGCTTCCTCCTGATAACCTTATTAAGAGGAAGAAGAGCCCCCACACCCTGCCATTTCTGGTTTGAGCCCAAGGTGGTGCCTGATGTCCCGTGGGAGCGGGGTGTGATGCCGGCAGCAGCCTGGTCCGGGCTGGGGGTTCATGTCTTTGCCCAGCAGTGACTGTGGGAGCCAGAGCCTGGAGGAAGAGGAGGAGGAGAGTGAGACACTTTGCCTTGGTGTTTCTCCCCACCTGACGTTCTGGGTGTTAACACGGGGCTGCCTTAACGCGCCGCGCTGCGAGCTGGGATTTCCCATCGGAGAAGTGCTTTGCTGGAAATGCTTCGCTCGCCTCTCGGGCGGCTAGGAGCAGCCGGAGCTTCAAACACCAGTGAAAAGCAGAAGTGATTTGTGGTCACGACTGGTCTTACAGCACGAACTGCTGATAAGGGTTCTGCAAATTCTCCTCCCGCTGAGGTTTCTCTAAATTTTTGACTTGCAGGAGAAAAAAAGAAAACCCGCTCTAAAATTGAGCAATTCTATATAAAACAGGTCCCTTGGGGAGGAAATATGAGCTAGAACCAATGTGGCTTGGTTCATATTTTGGAACGAAGTGTGTGGAAGGTCCCGGGGTGGGATTACCTTGTGGGTTGACCTTGTTCCCGCGGCCACGTGGCTCTGCAGGGATGCCCACGGCACTCCCTCCGCCCCGGCCAGGGCTGTGCCAAGCTCCCCGTGCCCGTGCAGCGAACCGGTAGCACAGACACGGTGCTTCGCTGGAGACTTCCCATCTCTCCCGTGCTGCAAATGCAGCAGGGTAATTTATTTAAGTAGCCTTAATGGTACTGTAATCTATATGCTGATAGTGTCACCTCTAAATGTTCCATCAAAAGGCTCAATGGGAAGAATTTGTATTTCGAAATAAATATTTCCTCACGGTGTGCAAAATATCTAATCATGTATTTATCCTTAAGTACTTCCAAAAGTCAACATAATTATTCCAGTCCCATTAAGTTTAATTTGCAGTAAATTATGCATTTAGCTTTAAGTTGAGGTTGCTGGTTAGAGTCAAGATAAAGCTCTTGCTATTTATAAAGCAGTATTTCAGCGTGGATATAAAATACAAATGGTTGGACAAGAAAAATCCCGTTCGGGAAGTTTGGGGAGAATTTCAAATAGGGAGGCCAACAAAATAAATCTGTACAGTAAGTGTCGCATCGCAGATGTGCAAGCTCAGCCAGTCAACTAATACGAACTCCCAAGCAGCTTACGGGGGCTCGGTCTGCCAAAAGAATTTTCCTCTGGCTAAAAAAATTTGTTATTTTTCTCAGGACTTGGTTTTGAAAAAACAGTTAATCATTTAACTTTCCTCTTAGCATTGTGCGTTGGAGGTTTACGGGACAGGGAAGGTGTTCCCACTGGAAGAGGTAGAACAGCTTTTATCTGTGATTTATCTGTGGTCTTGGATGTCCCTGTAGATTAACGGCAGCGGATAATTGATCCTCCCCTCTCCGAGCGGCCCGAAGTCCTTTGAGTCAATAGGAAATCTCTGATGGCTAATGATGGGTGCTCAATCTGCCCTTCCACGTCAATGGCTGCTGGACCCACGTCTCCACGTGTTGGATCCATGGATCCGTGTGCCAGACCCTCTGCTCTTTGGGGTCAATGGCCAAGTGACATTTTTCGATCCAGTCCCAGGAGGTGAAGAAGTTCGTGGGCGGGCTTTCAGTCCCAGGGAGACTGCGTTGGTGGTGCCAACGGATCGAAAAACTGCCTGTCTGCTGGTGGGCTGGAGGGTGGTCCCTCGGGTAACGTAAGAGCAGAGGGGATCTGGGTCAGCCGCTTGGTTTGTCGGTGGTTCTTTGGGGGACTTTAGGGACAAGATCTCTCAGCACTTCACTTCTCCCTTCCTAAAACGGGGATGGCGTTGTCTGAGCTGCTCCCCTGCGTGCGGCATCACCGGGGAAGGTCTCGGGGCAGTTCCCTGTGCTGGGCAGAGCATCTCCCATCACTCACTATCACCCTGAGGACAACGATCCTGCTGTCCTCCTGCCCTCCCCTGCTCCGACGAGCTCTTGGCCAAGGACAGCGCAGTGCTTAGCAAAGCAGGACTTGCTCAGGGCGTCTGGGATGCTGTTGCTGCCCGTTAAAGAGGGCTCAGCTGGTTGGTAAAGCTGCCAGATTTCTAAAGAGGAGGCACTCAGCCATGTCTGAACTTCGGGCCTCTCTTGGAGGCAGTCAGAGATGAACGCACCCAAAATTACCAAGGATTTGGGAAAATGAGGGCCTGAAGCATCCGCGCAGGAATGCACAGGGACCGCAGCCAGGTCAGCAGCAGGGTGAAACGGTCCCTGGGACTCGGGGAAGCGGTCTGCTGGGAGCCTGGAGGTTGTCGCTGGAAGCTCCGTGCAGCCCAAAGGAGCGGTGCCCGTGGCAATGGCGCGCGTAGGTGACTCCCAGGAGGTTTTGCCTGCGGCAGTGGGGTTTCGGCTGAGTGTCAGAGGAGCTCAGGCACGTTTCTGGGGCTGGAGGCGCAGCAGAACCCCCTGCCCATCGGCCAGCCAAGCCCACATGCCCCGCTTCACACCAGCCCCCTGCTGCCGCCCCTCCACCGCCCAGCTGCCCTTAGCACCGACCCTTCCCTTCCTCTGAGCCCTGAAACCTCTTCGCTGCGTTCGAGCGGAAGCCTCCCGCTGCCCCCCGGGGTGCCTGCGCCGTTTTGTTTTCTAATTTGGGACATGAAAAGAAGCGCCATCTCCCCGACATGCGGCGGGCCGTGGGCTTTGCTCCACAGACCTTGAACCAGCCTCCCCCCATGGCTCGGGCCCCGCTGACGCAGCAGCGGGTGGCTTTGGAGGGATGGCTTTGAACTTGGCTGCTCGTCCCCCCGCTGGTCGCGGCGTGGGCTCGGGGCGGCAGGCTGTCGGCAGAGCAGCCATCCTCTAACGAAACAGCACGCGGGCACCTCGGGCAGCCCACGTCAGTGCTGCCTATTGATCAAGCTTTCACCGTTCTTAAATGGATGGCGTTTAAAAACAAAAACCCAGGGAATATGGAGCAGCTCATCTGTCCCCGCTCCGTGGGACACCTAATGCGATTTGGAGAAGGATCGGCTGACTTGGCATCTCTGGGATTTTTTGTTTTTATAAAATCCAAATTCATTAGAAGTGTCTGGCTGGGAACCTTGTCTCATAGCCCACTTGTTTTTTTTTTGGCCAGGACTGGCTTTACAGCGAGAAATGTCTAGATCG
>VWZZ01005327.1:0-46842 GCA_013399095.1 Psophia crepitans | reverse complement strand
GGCCCGGGGGGACAGGGGGCAGGAGCCAGGGGGAGAGTGAGGTGGGTGTTGGGTTGTCGGTTGGACTCGATGATCTCAGAGGCCTTTTCCAACCTTGGAGATTCCGTGATTCTGTGATTCCTTCCTGTGCAGCACCGAGCGCCTGCCAGTTGCCTCTATCCTGTTCTTCGCTGGTGTTTGTTCTGCCCTGGAGCCAGCACTGCCAGCTCTACCCGTTACAGCCGTGCCTGCTGTTCGGTGGCTTTTCTATCAGCGTCTCTCTGTGCAGATGCTGCAGGACACGGGGCAGCCGGGCTGCCGGCTCACACCCAGCGTGGGAGCACGAACCTCCCAAACTGACCAAGGCTGGACATCAACCTGCATCCCCTGCTCCGCAGCTTGACCGTGGGTGGTGCTTTCCCGGCAGGCGCCGGGGCGCAGACCCTCGCCCGGCCGTGTACGGCAGGGCCTGGCCAAACGCGTTGGCTTGGGATGGGCAGGAGCATCACTGGAGCGGAGCAAACCTCAGCTGCAGGGAAATGCCCTGGGGATTCTCCCAGCAGGTTTCACAAGCTGTGCTGGTCATACGTGGCTCTGCTTCAGCACCTGCTTGTCCCTCAGCTGCTTGATTTCACCCCGACCGGCTCTCCGTGCTCCCTTGCAGGGAATTCTGCTGTACCTGCTCTGAAGAAGGAGGGTGTGGGTGTGCTGCACAGGCACTCTGACCGTTCACGAGTGACGGGCAGTGGTGGGAGATCAGGAATAGGCTGAAGTGAACTGTAGCTCTTTCTCTGCTAGTGATGGAGGTGGGCAGCCACAGAGCCTCTACAACGTCCAGGCACAAGGCGATACTTGCACGGATGCCCCACTGGGCAGGATTGTGATTGCTTGTGTGATCCAGGCAATGAAGTGAAAATCAGACAGTGCTCCAAGAGGAGGAGGAGGACTCGAGTGCTTGTGAGTAGGGCAGTGGGAGGGCTGGTTTTCTTTGTGGCTGGGGTAAGTTGCTCCATCGTTTCCCCTCTTGATGTCTGTCTTCTTGCCCCTCGGGCTCTCTGCTGCCTCTAAACTGCACTTAATGCATTCACGAGCACAGCAAAAGGAACAGAAAAGGACTAATTGTTCAAAATGCTGAATAAATATTGACACAGAGTGCTCCCGCTATCTCACTTCCCGGCGCGGTGCTGGCTGGGCTGCTCTGCGCTCCCTCCGCACCAAGAGAGCCGTGTGGCACGACCCAGCTCGCTGCTCTCGGGATGGACGTGCCAAGGGGATGCTGTTCCCTGGCACAAAATTTGGGGTCCTCCACTCCTGTTTAGGTGCACCCGGGTCCTTGTGCCGAAGGGTGGGTGCGCAGCTTGGGAGGAAAAGCTGTGTGCAGAGCGTGGGGCTTTGCCGTTCGGCGCTTTCCTCGGCGCTGTGTGTCCCAGCACCCGCTCGGTGAACGGACAGTGTTGGGCTGAGCGGTTCGTGGTGGAGCAGCAGGCTGGGCTGCTGCAGTGCTGGGGGTGCCTGGGCGCTCACCCAGAGCTAGGACTCGCTGCCGAGCATTTCATTAGGGTCCAAGGAAATTAACTTATTTTTAAAAATTGTGTTCAAGGTGTGGGTCGTTCCCATGTGAGAGCCCTCTGCTGATGTCAAGGAACAGCTCGGTCGGGATGTATTCGCACGCCCTGCCTGCATCCCTGCCTGCTTTGCCCGGGGATGTGTGTGGGGGGGAGGTCAGCTCTGGTTCAGCTGATCCTGCTGCCGCTCGATGCTGTACTGACCAGGAAATGCCTGTGCTGTGTAGGACCTTTGAGTCCATCATCGCAGGTCTCCAACAACAGCAGAAAAGCAAGTCAAGAGGAGAGAATAAAGGCAAGGTAAGCACGGGACCTCCTCCATGGTGAGGGACTTGCTGACCCCGCTGTGTCCCAGTTAGCTGTCTACCCATGCCATCCCCACGGACTCACCTGCATCCATCCTCAGGGTCTGCCCTTCTCCCTGGGGAGACCCTTCCTTCCTATTGCGGGTCTCTAACGGGTGGTGGTGACACATCTGATGCATCCATCACTTGTCTTCCTTCCCTGTTGCTGTCACTGTCAGCCCCTATTTAAGGTCAGTGAGTTTCCCGGCCTTTCGCTGCAGGCTGGGTCCTTCAGCAGACTCACACCCAGACGCCTCTCCTGCCGTGCCTGTCCTGGTCCGAGACACTGCACCTTGGAGATACCTGTTTCTCTGCGTGCGTTTTGGGATACTGGCTGGCCAGCTTGGGTTTAAACCTGGATTCACACAGGTATGGCTTCAGGGGAAGACGTCCTGCTGCCGGAGACTCCCAAAGTGCTTTGGAAACGCTGTCCTGTGTCCTTTTACAGAGGCAGCCATGGCTGGAGGATGATCCAGAAAGAGGAGAAGTCCAGTCCCTCAGGTTTCCTGGGCCCTTCCTCACCACCGGTGCCAAATGTGCTGACATTCGCGTTCCCACCGGCAGCAGAGCAGACCAGGAACAGGGCTGGAGCGGCGGCTGCATGCCACGGCATCTCAGCCTCAGCACGGGGGGCCAGGCGGTGCGGGGGGCACGACAGAAGGGCTTAATGAGGGTTTGAAAGAAACATCTTGTAAACTTTGGAGCAAAGAAGCTGCAGTTTGATTGGAACATGTTTGCTTGGCAGGGGCTGCCTGGGCCCCTGCTGCTGCTGCTGCTTTTACTGGCGCTAATTGGGCAGATTTCCATCCTGCCAGTTGCAGGCGCTTCCCCTGGATGTGGCTGCACCGGCCAGCCCCGGCTGGGCTGGCACCCCACTGCGAGTGGTGGAAGGGGTCAGTGCGCCCCCCCACCAGTCTGGCTGGAGATGGCTGATGTCCTGGGGGCGGTCTAGATGTCAGCCGAGCTTCCTGGGATGGTGACATGGCCCAAGGCCAGCTCGGGGAGCGCGTGTCCTGGCTGGATGCCCATCTCAGAGCGCTGATGGGGATACTCCCAAACCCCTGGGACTGGGCAGACACCAGTACCCGGCTCTGCACAGAGCACCCAGGTTGGTACGGAGCGCCCCGGGGTTTCGGCAGTGATGTGGTGGCCTTGGAGCAGGCAGCACTTAAACCCTTTACAAGATTGGGGCTAATCCTGCTCCCCCTGGAGCCGTCCTGCGTGCACTTTCCCTTCCACTGCAACCATCTGCTTCTTTTGAAGCTTGATAAATATTTCCTTTCTCCCACTGCCTCTCCCCTTCCCTCCTCCTCCCAGGCAATATCTTGCAATAACTAAAACATCTGCAATAACACCTCCTCCCATCCCAAAAGCACTTTCTGTTTTCTTTATTTCTGGCACAGCTTCACCTCCACGGTGGCTGTTTGGAGACACGAAGGGGCAGCGACGGAAACCTGTCCTGACCTGCCGGTGCCACGGCTGTGCCAAAGCTGTTCCAGCGGTTTTCCCGGTGTCTCGGCGCACAAGCTGTGCACAGGAGATCAACTCGCTCTGGTCGCCAGGGTAATCCATCTCCTTTGTTTAATGTTTGCTGGGAGACAGGTCCCTCTTAATCTATTACGGTGTCATTAAAAGGGAAAATGTTTGCTCCATAGGGCCTCAAATGGCCTTTTTAAACTACAGTAAAAATGTAATTACCGGCTCACTTAGGAATTTAACCCTTTCTTCATGCTGACATGCACAGCTTGGTTTCCACAAAGTGGCAGCAGATCTATAGAGGTGGGCCTGATGCAGAAACTGGGTAGGAATAGCCTGAATTTGGCTGCTGGGTAGGTCCTTGATGCCTGTCTGACTGCTAGGGATGTGCTGCTGCCGTGATGGAGCAGGTCAGTGTTTTACAAGATGCTTTGGGATCTGCAGGTGAAAATGTTGCTATTTAAGACAACAATCATCTTGTCCAAAGCTTAGATATTCCATGGGTTCCTGAATTTAGATCTCATCCCTTTGAGATGCTCAGGCTGTCCAGGCTTCATCCGGGGTGGAATTGCCCCTCCTTGTGCCAGTCCTGCATGGAGGGGCTCAGCAGATGGCATTCGGAGACAGCTTCCATCCAAGCAGCCCTTCTACCTCGCGGGTGCCAGCAGCCCCTGCCATATGGGGCCTCCCGGAGCTACATGGATGCATGGAGACAGGCCTGAGGATGCATCATTCTTACCCAGCCCAGGGATCCCCGGGGCGCTGCCATCATTGCCGTTGTGTCTCCATTTGTCACCACGGTACAGTGCGGGCAACAGCAGGGCCAGCTCACGGGAGTGTTTATTCCCATGGGTATGTCAGACACTCCAGAAACAGAGGCAACATAAGGATGTCATCCCAGTAATTCTCTATTTTCGCATCGACTAATGCTCCTGAAGGCAGATTGCTCTGCTGTGGGTGTTTTCTTGTCTGTTCCGTGAACCCTCCAGAATTCCTCTGTGTGCACCCAGCTGGTGCTGCAGAGGGTGCACCCCATCCGTGGGTCCTGCCGTAGAAAGGATGACCCTGGCTTCGGCACTGAGCAGGCTCAGCTCGCCACGGCAACGCTGCTGAAAAGGGGAGAAGAAACACCCTCAACTGGTAAAAGCCAATTATTTTTATTAGGGGGGGAGAAAAAAACCCCACAACCCTTTATTCATTCTGCACGTGTGCTTTAAATCGTAGCAGTCGCACTGTCGAGTGGAACTTAATTATCTTACCGGGAAGCCAGGATTACTTCGTGCGCCTCACAAACAGAGGCACTTCACACTGAATAGGGCCGAGGTGGATGGGTTTCCATTAAAACCAGCACGACCCCAGCTGCCTGCGGCTGTCTCGGGGAGCAGCCCGGCCAACCAGGGCAACTGGTGCCCAGCTTCAATAGCGGCTCTGCAGCCTGGACAAGGCTTCTGCCTCTGATGCCTTTAAAGGAGTTTTAATGTTCCTTGTCAATGAGTTGTTTGCTCTCTGTTAAGGTAGCAGGGAATAGGCTCTCATTTAAAGTGCTGCCTTAAAACCCCTTGAATGAGAGAAGATGCTTGAAGGTCCTGGTGACCCAGCCATATGGAGGACAGGAGAGGTCATCTTGCTTATAGATGAAGCATCTTGTTGATGCCAAAGCACTGGTGAGGAGCTTAAACCTTTGTGTAATTTCAAATTTCATTAATTTCCTTGAAGAATCTTCCCATGGGATAATTTACTCAGAGGAAAAATTTGGCCCCTGGACCCAAATCCTCCGTAGTGGGTGCAGGTGCCTCCATCCTGTTTGTGCCTTTGGCCTTGCTGGGCACCTTGGAGGAGCCTGGTGTGAGCAGAGAAAGCTCAAACTCCTGGTCCCAGCTGGGGCCTTGGCAAATGTCCCCAGACCGAGATGGGGGGACCTGGAATGGAGGGCTACAGGCAGGCTTGTCCACCTTTCCCTCTTTCTGCCTTGAAGGTGGTAGGGAAGGGCTGAAACCCAGTGGCAAAGAGCCCCTGCCCTCCCGAGCACAGTCAGGTTGTGTTGCTGCAGGAGCAATGGGTCTGCTGCTGTGCCCCTTGGGCAGTGGGGGCCGTGTCCTCCTCCCACCCCCTCAGGGGTTTGCTTCCTTCAGCTTCCGAAGGAGCAGGAGTGGGCTGAAATTCCCTCCTGCTTTCACCTACAGGGTTTGTGATGTGCACTTATAGCAAGAGATGTCCCGGTGAAACTGTCAGCCCTGGCTGCTCCCGGAGTTTGCTCTGACCTGGGGCCGAAGCAGGGGACAGCATCCAGATCGCCCCTTACCCTGGGGCTGCTGCAAGCCCACCCCACCGCCCTCACTCCCCCCGCTCCCTCTTCCAACACAAGATTGTTTTTCTTCACTTCAGAGAAGCTAAACCCTTCTCTCTCCATCCCAAGGGAAGGCAGGAGAGACAGTTTGGATTTATGCTAAACAGCCAATTAGCTGTCACCCGGGTTTGAGCAGAGGCAGCGCAGCATCCCTGCCTGGGTGAGGCTCCAAAGGCAGTTTGGGTGGGTGAGGAGTGGCGCTGATGTGCCTCGGACGGGCTGGCCTGGCTCCTGCCGCCACCCGAAGCGGCTCGGCCAGCGCCTTCCTGCTGCACCGACGCAGCAGCGTTACGCCGTGCATGCTCGGTATCCCTTCAGCCAGCTCTTGCTGCACGGGAGAGGGGGAAAACGTGTTGGGGCAGGGGTTAGATTAGGCACAGCAGGTTCTTTCTATCCTGCTTTGCCAAAGTTATGGGGATTTTTGTGCTGCTGGGACTGTTCTCAGCAATCCCTCCTGAGCGCCATCCAGGGTGGCTTTCACTCCTTGGCAGTTTACTTGATCTAGTTCTGACAGTGTTGTGATGGTCTGGTTGAACAAAGCATCCCCCCGGTAACATCTGTACAGGCAGTGCAACCCACCCCAAAGTGCCTCGGTGCAGGTTGTGCACCTCCAGTTTGATTTAAACGGGAATTACAGAGCTGGAAGTCTGACCTTCCTGGAACAACTGGCCAATGTCCACCACTGGAGTCCTGGCCTGGCAGTACCGGCTGTGTGGACACAACCAGGCACAAAACCTGTAGTAAGAGCCGGGATTTATTGTCCTTCCCAAAGCACAAGTCGTTTCCATGCGAAGTGTTTTGGCAGTCAGGCTCTGTCCACCACGAGCTGTGGAGGACATCTGTGCTCGGGCTGGTCTTGAAGACAGCTCATACGGGGCACGTCCCACGCAGGGGTAGCTCCAGCTACGGATCTAGCCTCAGCACATCGCTTCGTTCTCGTGAGCTGACAGTAGTTCTAGCTCCACCTATTGTTACACAGTCGGATGCTGCTGAAATTAGTATAAAACTGTAAGAGGATGTTTGTGGAAGTTCTCACATGTCTAACCAGGAGTGCTGCGGGCCGTGGTTATCAGCCTTTCCCCGTAACCCAGGGCAGAGGAGCGCTGCTGGAGAGCGACTGCTGACGTGTTGGGACAGCTTCAGCTCTTCAGGCTGAAGTGTGATTTGCAGCCAGTTCCTTTCCAGCTCCACCAGTCACTTTGTTCCCCTCCTGGATCCCGTTTGTGTCTGCAGGTGGCACGGTCTCATCCCGTTGCATTTTGGGGACAGTGCTCCTAGTCCAGCTACAGGCTCCTCCCCGGGACGTAGCTCTCCCTCAGCCCCGTTCTTGCCAAGCTCCTTCAGAAACCTCTCCCTGCCTTTGACAGTGGGAAGGATGTCCCACACGGGAAAAGCCAAAGGCCTGAGCCTGTCTGGCCTCCAGGGCTGGCCCCCGTGTGGCTCGTGGGAGCCCTGATCCCCGGAGCAGTGCTGGGGGTGCATTTCCCACACCCCATCCTGGGTTCTCTCACAACCTTCCTGGAGGGCAGACGTGCTACGCAGGCAGACAGCTCTCTGCCCGTCAGCTATGCAGCATCCCGCAAGCATCTCGCTCCCCACTGAGAGCATTTAATTACCTTTAATTACCCCTGACTTCTTTTTAATCGTTCCCCGATAACACGTCCTGATTAGGGGAGGAGGAGCGTATTCTATTACAGCTGCAACACCCTGAACTCTTCTCCCCCGAGTTCAGAAGAGATTAATTTTTCATGCAGAGTTATGTGGGTTTCTGTCTACCCGACCCAGCCGGCGGTTCCTGGGAGCGTCTCTTCAGCGCACTCACAGCCTCAGTGGGCTGGTGGTTGTTATTCCAGTTCACGGGCAAAATAGAGACTGGGGAGAAGACAGACATGGACTATCTGACCTGCTACACCAGGCTGGGGGTGGCACTGGGACTGAAACAGGATCTGTCACTCCTCGGCCCCATCCTGCCCGGACCCCTCTGGGTCCTTGGTCCAGGTCCTTCTGCCCTCTCCGGCACTCGTCTCTGCAGTTGTGGTTTTTCTCATTTCATTCCATACCTTGACCTAATGGGATGAAATTAAACTGCAGCGTTTAGGCTGTCAGGAAGGGAAAAAAAAATAAATACTGGCAAAGTCTGTTAGATCATGGAATAATCTTCCAGGGGAAATAGTGGGAGCTTTATTACTTCAGTCATTTACATCTGGGCTGGACAGAAATAATAGGAAAAAGAAATACTGAGAAATGCTGTAAATACAAGAGCCTCTGGGGAATAAGGGGGCTCTTGCACGGGAAGATGCCTGACCTTGACTGCTTGTATACCCTGAGGTGTAAGGGCACACTTACAAGTAGAAAATCCACTTCTAACGAGGGTCTATTCTGTGTGGAGGAGGTAAGAGTTCTTAGATGCTCGTGTACCACAGCGTTTAAAGAAAACCAAGCTGATCGGGTCTGTCAGCTTGCCTGCAAGTTAACTAGGCTTGGTAGGATTCAGCCTTTATTTTCACTGAAAATCAACAGTTAGAAATTGAAGCCTGTTTTTAGTTGCTGACATTTATTGCTGACATAGTGTACAGCCTCTCTCTTCTCTTCGAGCCATGCAAACACCGCTTTCGCATTGCTCCCTACGGAGCCCGTCCTTTGGATGGCAGAGGTGGGTTTAGCAGAGGCTGGCGGAGCGTTATCCTGGTGCAGGGTGCATCCCACCCCTCCTGCATTTTCCCTGAAGTGCGTTTTCCTGGGTGTCCTGCCCATGGTGTGACTGACCCAAAGATGTGGTTCCTCTGTGGGGGGAAGGCTGAGTGTTGTTTGTCAGCATGGGGTCCACAGTCTGACCCCCAGGAACTGAGCTGGAGCTGCTCCAGTGAGCTGAGCATCCCTGCCTTTTCTCTCCTTTCTCAGCAGGTTGCCTTCTCTTGGAAGGCACGTGGTGGTATGCTGGCGTGCTCCCATCTCCTGATGCCTCATGGCAGGAATCTTGGAGCTGCATCTGCAGGAGGTATCAGGAGCATTGCAACCAGGCTAGTGAGATGTTTTGCAGAGTCTAGGTAGCTGCATCTCCTTAGGACACTGCTCTTCACTGTCTAGATACAGCCAGAAAGACCTAGACTCATATGTGTATGTGAACATGATGTGCTACTCTTACACCTGGTGCTACTCCTCTACTATATTTTTTTCTCTTCATGAAAATTTGGTGGCTCTGAGTCCATTGCGTTCGTGAGAGAAGCGGCTTCTCCCAGGCAGACAGTGCTTTGGACTGCTTGGGTCCCAGCCATGCTGGACCCATTTCTAGACCGGCTGCTTGACCCCATGGACTGTGCCCGTGAGCTGACAGGCGGAGGTTCACATCTGGTGCGACACCTTGTAGTTAAGGATTTTCATGTGAAAAGGGCCAGAAGCAGGCCACCTGCGGGCTCATGTATTTTCTTGGAGGAACATTTTGTGTGTAAAGGAGCGTCTTGTTTGTTTCTGCTGTGAGACAGCCACTAGCAACAAGTGGGTACTGGGTGGGGAGAGGGTCCCGTCCTCACTGAGACCAGGTGCATCGTTCATGCAGGCAGAAGGGGTCCTCCAAGGGACAGACGTGTTTGTAGTCCTTTCAGAAAGGTGAAGTCCACTCCTGTGGGCTGCAGATGCAGACTGGGAAGAGGATGCTCGCACACAGGGCAGAAAAGGGCCTGTGGCACAGGCAAGCTCCCTGGTTGCAGCTCCTCTTTCTCTCCAGGGTGGGCATGATCCAGGCCCGACCAAGCACAGCTGCAGAACAGGCCAGCAGATTTTGCTGCAGTTAAGCCCCCTCCTGCACTAATAATCCTGTTAGTTTCCCAGATCTGGTGTTTTGCATCTGGGTGTTTATCAGGATTTAATGGCTATTGACTCATTAATATTTACACATCAGCAGATGTTGCCATTTCAGCAGTCTGCTCTCCAGAGTGGAGATGACCTGGGACTTGATGTTATTTTGACTTCAGGACCTTAAAATACCAAGGTGGTTCCCAAGACATCCAAGCAGCCAGATACAGGGATCTGTGCAGAGCTTCTGGGTTTAATCCTGGCTCTGATCCCTGGGCCAGGCATGGATATGGGGTCTCTAGACACATTGGGCCCCTCTGAGCACCTCCACAGCTGTCCTTGGACTGGAAGAAGCTCCCCTTTGGTCTCTATCGCTCTCTCCTCCAGACACATCTCCTCGGTGCTGCTGTTGCAGTAGCAGGGCTGCAGAGCAAAGGATTTCAGGATTTCAGGCCTCGGTGCCTGTTGAGCCGGGGTGCTTCAAGATGAGAAAGCAGGAAGAAATCCCTCCTTGTGAGATTACTCTGTTTCCAGATCCAAGAAAGTTCAGAGCGACGCACATGTCGGGTGTTTATCAGAGGTGCTGGTCTCACTCTCCTCTCCTGCACCTCCATCTCCTTCCGCGCAGACGTGCGGCGTCACTCCCAGTTTATACCAGTGCTGAGCCCATGCTCAGTCCTACTGCACCTCCAGTATTGATCCTGAACACAAACCTGCTTCAGCTTACAGGCACGCACACGTCGATGGGAGAGACCCCCTGCCGGACCGCACCAAGCCCGCGTGGAGGGAGGGGAACAAGTATTCAGCAAAAGCCGTGTGAAATCCACTTACAGGAAGGGTGATTAGCGTTAATAGCGCCTGAAATCAATAGAAGCACCAACAGATCCATTTTTAACAAGCTGCCCAGATGAATACAACATCCTGAGATGAATAAAGCAGGTGAGTGTGCTCTTCAGAGAGGTGACAGTGGAAGCTGTGTTAACAAAAGAGCCGGTGCAAGGCCAATTTGGGCAGGGGAGAGAGGTTCGCAGTTGAAAAAAGGAGGTCGGGAAACTTTCCGGAGATACCTAGACTTGGGATTGGAAAAACCCCATCAATATTCTTAGGGGAAAGCTTGTGAGCGCTTGAGCTGTGAGGAATAGCTAAAATTTTTAGCAATTTAAAGGTGATGCCTTATACCAGGCGTGAGTAATATGGCTTTGTCCAGCTTGAGCAAGGCATGGAGCAGGTGGATGCTGGGATGTTGGCTGATGCTGGTCCAGCAAGAACATCTCAGTTCTGATACGTGTCAGTGTCCCCAAGGCAGGCAGCCTTGCCCCTAGATTTTAGGGTGTTCTGGAGCCACATCATTGCAACCAGACTCTTGCTCCTCAGACTGAGGGACCTCGGTGTATAGGAGACCATGTAGATGACAGCAAAACATGGGGACAAAAGCCAGGAGGCACAAACCTCTCTGAAGAAATGGTTGTTTCAAGGCGGCAAGGAAGTTCTGCTGTCAGCTCCGTGCCCTTGGGAACCCTCTGTTATCTCCATGGTTTTCATGTGTTGGTGTCATCAGGCTTGTAGGAGAGAGAGCTGATTTGATTAAGAGGCAACTCGTCTTTTAGCCTCCTCTTGGCAGGCTCTGAACAAATCAGGAGCTCAAATCAGGATTATCTGGCAGTGCGGGCACAGAAAGTGTTCTCCATCTTCCGAGGCTTCGTTTGCTCTTTTACCCTTTCCTCCTCTTTTTATTTTCCAATTTCTTTTCCTTTCTAAATACTGAGTGCCTAACTTTTTCTTGGAACTGATATTTAACATGTCACCCCCACCAAAGGAGAGTCAGTTTTCCTTCCAACTCCATTAAAAAATCTTGTAATAAGACCTGAAAGGGATGGACGATGGGGCTAGTTAGTAGCATTAAATTAATTAGGTATGAGAAGATGAGTCTAGGGGGTTTCTTAATGCAGTTTAATTTTATGGATTGTTATTGCTGGGCTCTTCTCATTGATCAGAAGAGATGTGCTCCAGAGGGAGTGACACACCGGGCACTGCGTTGCTCTGAAGCGGGGATGCTCACTGGGTGGTGTTTTCTGGCACTGCCTAATAAATACATGAAGGAGCAGAGCTAGCGGGTCTGTGAATGTTAAACAACTGCATTACATCTTCTGTTGTGTCTGAAGGTGGTGAGTGATTAAATTGAAATTCCTGGTACTGGAAACCAAAATAGAGATATTTGTGGGTGTGAGAGGATCAGGTCTGGGAGAAAACAAGACAGTAGAAGGGAGGAGGTAACATCCTAGTGTATTAGATGGAACTCTAAACCCGTGAGTAAGATGATGAGATGCCCTGGAAAGCTACCAGAAATGAGTTAAGCAAAAGAGCAGCAGAAAAAGACGTGGCTTCAAGGGAGATTTGCCAGACCTTTCCTCAGCTGAGAGTGGGATCCAGCAGAGCTGCCAGCACTACAGCCATTTACATGGGGTGTGGGTGGATCTGGCCCGCCGACATCTGCCGCGCAGGCTGGTGGCTCTGGTGGCTGCTCGAGCAGCAGTCAGTCTTACTGGGGAAAAAGCCAAGCTGCTGCATTGCACGTACTCAGAAATCCATGGATGTGGATAATAAGGGCAAAATTGCTTCTGGGCAAGTTCTACTGCTCTGACATTGAGCAGTGCCTTGCTCCTCCAGCAGCTCCATGGGCTGCTTCTAATTCCTGCACCTAGGGAATCTGGTCCTCCTGCCCAGGACCTTCCTGGTACCTTCCCTCAAGCCGACTCACTTGCAGCTCCCAAAGACCTGTTGCAGGCGATGGCAAACGACAGAGAGATGAGGCAGAGCGGCCGTGTCCCAGTGCTGCAGCTGCCAAGGAACCAGGACACCTCTCATTTCTTGAACAGAGACAAAAGCTTTTGTTCTGCGCCGTTGTTACGGGAGATCAGAGAAGCTGGACGACAAGCTCTTGTGCTGATTCCTGCTCTCAGAATAACTCCGGTGCTGGCCGCTTTCATCTTGCAGAAATTCATCCAGCTAAATTCTCTCACCATCCTCCTGTGCAAGCAGGGAGGTTGCCAAAGCGGTTCCTCCTACCTGCAAATGCTTTATAATTATTCAGGGTGTACACACACAGTCTCCAGCACACACAACCTTTAGCAGCCCATATGCAAAACCTTTCCCTCTGTTTTGTTGACACGACGTAGTGAAAGGATGGGTTCAGACCGCTTGAGGAGCCCTGTGCTGGGCCCCAGTGGAGATATAAATATATTGTAAAGAACTGTTTGCTGGGAAGCCTTTCTCAGCAGCCTTGGTATAACGGCCAAGGGAGGACAAACATCTCCTTCAGCCTTTCAAACAGTCCTTCTAGGTCAGGGCAGAACCATGTTTGAGTTCAGAGCTCTTGCCGTTCCTCTCCCTGCCTGGTTGCTCTGTTATTGAGGTTTCAGGCTTTCTTGCTCAGCAGCTTTAACCAAATTTACTCAGAAAATTAGAAAATTGCTATGTATATATCTAACCTACTTCTCTTGTCAATCCTTATTTAGTGCCAGGGATCAGAGGGGTATTCAGGTACGAGAATCTGGTAATTATCCTCTGCGACATCTGGGTCCCAAAGGCAACCTTTGAAGAAGCTGCTTTTTGCCATGGGGAAGAGGGGTCGGCAGCAAATGCTATTGAACGTGTGTCAGAGCGAACACTTGGGAAAGGCAAAGCAGAGAGAGGAGCTGGTGGCCCTTTGGAGTAAGCTGCCCAAGCCAGAGGTGATCCTGCGCCTTGCAAACCACCTGCCCGTTTTCTCCAGGTAGGCTGTAAATCTGGGGGGTGCCTGTTTTCTGAGTGTGTGCGTGTCAAGTGCCGTGTACTTCTGGGACCACCACTTCTGATAGTCAACTGCTCTGGGCAAAATGCTTTTAGATGTTGTCCGATGCCTTTTTGGGGTCTGCCACAGACCTGGACCCCAAAACTGGGGTCTGAAGTCTCCCAGTCACACCCTCTCCATTCACATGCCACGGGAACCCCACCTGCTCCTGCCCAAACCTCCTGGGGTAACCTGGCAGGGAAGGGAGGAACAGGTTGCTGCAAAGGGATCTCATTGTTATTTTATATTCAGAGCACCTGAGAATTGCAAATGTCTAAAGCCAGCAGGGATCCGGAGCTCGCCCAGCCTCTGATGTCCGTGGTTTTCTGGCAGATGGGGAGGTCAGTGTGTCAGGACAGAGCTGTCCCTGAGACAGCAACTGCCTTCGTCTGCGCCCGTGACTTCTGTAGGAGTTTTGTCTGGATGAAACTGCAGGGACAGATGGCTTCTGCTCACGGGAAGAAACGCAGCCACAAGTGCGTTTGGCCCAGGGAAACAAAAACTTGTTCAAACTCTTCTTTTTGCATTTTTGGGGGGTGATCCTGCATAGGGCAGCCCCAAGAAGTCCCATTTCTCTGCCATGGTCTGGCTGGCTTGGTGCACTGTGGCTGTGTACAGGGACTGGGATCTGGCTCCGGCTCCCTGGAGTGGCTGGAGAGGCAATTGCTGCTCTTGAGTGGAGGACACCAGAAAAAATAATTTGAAATATCCTTGTGCCACATATGCTTTGTTTTGAAGAGCAGGCAATAACCCTGCACCCCCAAATGAAATATTGAATTTTAAGGGAGATGCAAACAAGTACAAATGAAAAATGTCTCTGATCATAAAGAAAGCATTTGCTGAAATTAAAATGGAATGCATTACTGTCCAGGCTGGAGACAGAAATGTCAGCAGAGCTGTGAAAGCGGAGGCTGACTACTTAGGTGACCAGATACATTTATTGTTTTCTTTCCATTAATGCCAGTGGCAGTATTAGAGGGAAAAAAAAAATAAATCCAATTGCCTGACAACACTTTAGAAATGAATTAAGTCCAGTCCTTGCAGAGGTCTCCTTAGCTTCTGTCTTAGCAAGAATGGAGACCTGAGTGGACTCACATCCAGAGGAGCAGGGGTGGGGAAAGAGGAATTAATTTTGCTGAGCAGAAATAATATAGATAATGTCATAATAATCATTAAAAGGACAAGTGAAATCGGTCTGGCCCTTGAAGCAATCAATATGGCCCATTATCCAGTTGAATTGGCATTTGATGGGAATGGCTCGTTATTGTATTGGATGTGCCTGTGTTTCGCATCATCAGCCAGTTCAGAGGTGTATTAATAACGGGCCACGTGCGTTTGTGGCAGTTCAGTGTTTATGTGGCTGATCTGAACGCACGTGTGCGTGAGCATCCTGTACCACTCATTCAGATGCCTCTGTCTGCACCGGTGGAGACTCTGACCAAACCGACCTCACCCGGAGCCTGTTGAAGTTAATGAAAAGCATCCGATGACTCCAATGGGCTTTGGGCCAGGGCTGATGTGTAGGCAAACACACTGCTCGGTGATACAAGCACCGTCTGTAGGTACGTAAATGCGTCATGCGCTGTTGTTGGCTGGGGCAGATGCTCTTGTGAAAGTTCAGGCCTGGCCAGATTGCAGAAAACTTGTTCTGGGGGAATTTCCAGCCTTGTTTTACACTGTCGCGGGGGTTCAGCTAGTGGGGCAGAGTGTGGAGAAGGCTCTGAAAATGTGGTATTTCCTGCCTGGATCATTAAGGCACAGGTCCTGCAGCTCTCCACCATCCTCTATCTGTGAGGAAGAAAAAGTGACACCAATGTGAATTTGCTCTTGTAAAAGTTTCATGACGGATTTCTGTTGCAGCATGTAAGGCTGGGGCCATGAGCTCTGAAGCACTCATCTCCCACGTGGCTTCCCTGAATAGGGACCTGCAGTCTTCTGCAGAATCCCCATATCGTCCTCTTCCAATGGGACCCCACAGCCAGACCTGCAGAAGGACTCAGGGATGACAGACTAGATGCTGGAACATCTGGCCTTGCTGGTAAATGCTGTGCCCTGGTGAAAGCACCCCATGTCTTGGTGCATGTCTCCCATCTGTGGGGTGCAGTAACTCTGCTGTCCTGCCTGATCGTGGTGGGGAGCCGTAATTTGCTAAGCGCTGAAGGAGCTCTGCACCAGCAGCAGTGACAACTGAGACTGCAACTCTGTGTAGTGGCACCAAACTTCCCCTAAACTACAGATCTGGACTTCAAGCGCCATCTTGTTTGGAACTGGGCTGCGAATCGCGCTTTGCCATGTTCAGATGTGCTGTTGCGAATGTGGTTGCAGGAAACTGTCACGTCCCCCTGCTCTTTCTGCTGCTTGGGTGGAGTGTCCTGCCCTGGCACGGCTGGGGGTCAGCGGGTTTGTGACGAAGTGCTGGAGGGCTTAGTCCTGGTGCAGATGGATGAGTACTCATGAGATTGGTTGCAGCAGCAAAGCTTACAGCGTGGCTTTCGGTTGACATGCAGGGATGAACAGCTCAGACCTCCTCAGCCTCTTGCGATGGGTTGGTGATAGAGCCCTGACCATTGCCACAGCATGGCACTCTTCTGTTGGTCACGAGACAGTTAATTTCCATTTCTCTCCAAGTGAGAGAAAGCACAGAGGTAAAAAAAAAACCCCAAAAAAACCTCAGTGATTTCAGTCAATTAAACTAAAGCCTACTGGGTCTGTTGCTTTTGGATTTTTTTTTTTATTTATTTTATTTTATATTTTTGTAAATGAGTCTTCCAGGGTCTTTGAGCACTTACCGTGGGGAGTGACAATCACAATCCGCTGCCTCGCCTCTCCCCATGCTGCCTCTCCACAGGAGCTCAAGAAATCTTAACATCCCATCAAAAGCTAATTACATTCTGACACCAATTGGAGACATCGAGAGATGGGGGGGAGAGAGCAGCTTACATAATGGTTTTAAAATTACATGGAGCATGCTGAATATTTGGTGCTATGGAGTGCCAATAGTTCAGAGCAGCAGAGGGAGAAGAGTAATGGCAAGAAGTTGTAATGGGATTTGTACTTGAAACCCACCCCAGGTTGTAGGCACAACACCTGGTCCTGCACCTTGTGTTTGCTTTCAATCATTGCAGCCTTTTTTGATGTGAAAGATGCCCCCAGCCTTTTCCCTCTTAGGTGACTTTCTACCCATGGGATCAGAGCACCTCTAGAGCAAAGGGGGTGGTTGTCATCTCCATGTCCTCTGGGAACCCCCTCCAGGTCCCAATAAACAGAGACAACCCCTGTCCTTGTGTGCTGTCCCAGGAGAGAGGGGAGCTCTGTGGGCATGGTGAGGAGTCCAAGAGTAACTGGGCAGAAGGTTCTGTCCGGGGCTGTTCAATGCAAATGGATAAGGGTTGGAAAACACTTTCTGGGAAGGGCTCCTATGTAGTCATCCCCTTCTTGTGTCCTTCCCAAGGCATTTGCTGTTGGCTGCTCCTGAGGGCAGGACACTGTGTGAGATGAAATGGGGGCACTTGAGCCTGGAGCTGGAGGTTATGATAGTGAGATAGAGCAAAATCAAATTACCTTCGATTTTTCTGGCCCTTTTCTGGTCTGCAGCACTATGAGCCCAGCCTGTTTCAGCCCTAAAATATGCTGAGAGGGACAGACTTCCACCAGCTAGAGATTTTGCACATCAGCAGCAATCTAGATCCCTCAGGAAACTGAGACTTACCAAGCAAACCTCAGAAATAAATATTTAGAATCATAGAATCTCCCGAGTTGGAAGGGACTCATAAGGCCCACCAGCCCAACCCCTGGCCCCACACAGGCCCAGCCCCATCACAGCAGATGGCTGAGAGCGTTGGCCAGACGCTGCTTGAACTCGGCCCAGCTCGGGGCGGTGACCACTGCCCTGGGGAGCCTGTGCCAGGGCCCCACCACCCTCTGGGGGAAGAACCTTCTCCTCATCCCCACCCTAACCCTCCCATGGGGCAGCTCTGGGCCATTCCCTGGGGTTCTGTCGCTGGGCCCCAGAGGGAGGAGATCAGCGCCTGCCCCTTGGCTCCCCCTCGGGAGGAAGCTGTAGGCTGTCATGAGGTCTCCTCTCATATTTGGCTCCTTGTTCTCAAAGTAGTGGAGAATCCTCTCATTTGGCTCTTGAGGACCTGCGTTGCAGCCATGGACA
This sequence comes from Psophia crepitans, assembly GCA_013399095.1. Classification (NCBI taxonomy): domain Eukaryota; kingdom Metazoa; phylum Chordata; class Aves; order Gruiformes; family Psophiidae; genus Psophia; species Psophia crepitans. The sequence goes on along the minus strand of VWZZ01005327.1, from coordinate 29,348 downwards.
CCCATTGTCTGTGGGAGGGCAGTGGTGCTCGACCCAGCAGAGAGGGCTGTGGGGCTGCAGCATTCACCCCGCCTCGTCCTGGAGAAGGTGCTGGTTGCTGAATCAAGTTGACCAGCCGCCCTAGTACCAATGTAATTCTTCCTTAATATTATTGGCTGGGTTCAGGAGCGTGACAGGAGAGCTGTGGCTGACCAGGCAGCAAATTAACTGGAATTTCATTATCTAATAATTTATGTGATGCCTATGTATTTTGGCAAGACACCTTCATTAATAGAAGATGCCCTCTGTCCGCTGACTATTTACATTACTGGTTTCCCAGGGACCCCACGTGATGCTTCCCTTTTTAGTGACCTTCATAAAAGAGAGAAAAATGCTCCTCATTTCCCTTGATTTTTATAATGAATTTTGTTCCCTTCTGCTTTGCAAGGATTTGTTCCCCTGCATTTAAAACGCTACAGGCTTAAACTTCCCTCTGTGCTGGTGTAAATCAGGATTCCATTCCCTCCCCAAGTGTGGCTTGCGTTACGAAAGCTGCTGGGCAGCCCAGGGAAGATGCTGGCGTGGCCCTGTCTCTTGGGTTTGGTGGCCCCAAACTGCAGGTCAGCAGCATGGTGTTGGTGGGTACGTGCCAGCTCGGATGTATGAATGCCAACCAGGAACAATGGCCAACATCTCAACTTCTGGTGTAGAAGCCTTCAGAGATGCTGCTGGGTCCCTTGACTGCGGGCATGGTGCCACCTCTCCCTCGTTCCAGCATGTGGCTTCACCCAGGGTGGTGCAAGGCAGAGCAGGGTGTCACCTGCCATGTCCTGTGAGGAGGGTGGCATGTGGCATGCTCTAGTGAGGACAAAGGCACTCTCGTGTGACTCTGGCATGTTGTCGCCCAGATCTCTGACGCTCTGCTGTTGCTGTCAGTCGGCCTGCTGGACCCTTTGCAGATGTATCTGTCCTCCTGTGGGGACAGTGGCAGTAGCAGAGAGACCTGCTGGCTGCTCAGGATGCTTGAGACTAACCTTCTTTGAGGTTTTTCTTAGCTGAAGAAAACAAAGGCTCATTAAATCCATCCCTGAGCTCTGGTGACGCAGAGAGGTGACATCAGTGATGTGACTCACAAAACACCAGCGAAAAGCAACATCCAGGAGGGCAGGTTGGTGCTTTGTGCTGCCAGGAGGGGAGAGGAGGGAGGGGGCACCCCGCAGCCCTGTGTGGGTGTCTGGAGGCAGGGGCTGTGTCAGACGTGCAGACACGTATCTCCTCCTCCGTGGTGCCCTTCTCCCACCTCAGCAGCCTGGGAAAAAGCTCTGCTGTAGGTGCAGCTGCTGGTGGGGGCCCACCTGGAGCCTCCCACCACAGGGCTGGGAGCCCATCCATGATTTCACTGTACTGTAAACAAGCTTGGGTCCATCTCCAGGTGCCAAAACTTCCTAGCTCTGCTGCTATCCCTCCTGAGCACCACTAGCTCTGTGCATTAGCAATGGCTCCTTCTCTTACCCAAGGGGAATGGCCAGCCCATCCTGGAGAGAGCTTCCTAGCAAAGAAAGCTTGCAGATTTACAATCCGTATGGCACAGATCGTACCTCAGGCACCCATGAAAAGTATGGTCCAAGCTCTCTGTCCCCTGGGGACTCCCATGCTGCCTGGTGGTTGTGGTCTCCAAAGTGGGTCATTTGTAGGCAGGGACTACCACTTCTTGATGGTTTCCTTGTTCATCACGCAGGGGCACTAATTTTGCCCAAGCTCTGCTGGAAATTAATCAGCTGTCACCAGCGAAGGGCAAAGCCTCCATGGAGTGACAGGCAGGGACAAGCTGCTCCCCTTCCCATCCTCCCGCTCTGATTGATTTGCAGATCAGTATCAGCAAGTTGAGTATCTCCATTTCTTAGCACTCGAGGGCTGCAGTGAAAGCCTCTCCTGGAGAGATAAGGGTGCTCCAGAGCACCACGGCATCAGCGGTGCCAGCGGGCGCAGGACATGGTAATGAGGGCTGGAGAGCCAGGAGCTGCTGCAGCTGGAGCGTGCTGGGGCTTCACCTTGTGGCCAGGCTCTTCTCGCCCTGCCAGAAGGACCCTCCTGGTCCCAGGAGGACCATGGCTGTGAGATGCCTTGTTGAACCACAGGATGTGTCTCTGCTTTGTACATGTACTTTTTTTTCCTTTTAATTAAAGCTGAGAGGACGGAGGGTGTAAGGTGGAGGGGGTGAAGAGACAGAGTTTGACTCATGGCCTCTGTTTCAGAGGGTGGTGAGGGGGGGGGATCGGGGCTGGGAAGGTTATAGTCCAGGTCCTGTCTGATCTCCCTTGCTGTTTTGGCCCCTTTGAAGTACGCTATCCTGCAGAGCTTGAATTAAAAGGTGCTGCGACGGCTGATCGTGTTACCTGGGCACTGCCTGTGCCAGCATCGCGCCCCCAGCCCAGGGCTGGGGAAAGGCCCACGCTGAGCTACTCTGCCCTGTGCCCCAGGGGTGCTGAGCACTGATGCCTCGTTGGTATTTTCTGCGTAAATAAAATGTGAATTATGGCTCAGCCTGGCCTTTTGGAGTAGTATGGACTGCACCCAGTAAAAGGAGGATGGGGACTGTGTCTTGGGTCAGTAATAATTAGAATCTATATTTATTAGTCTCACGTGCTTGGTGGGTCACTGGCTCTGCTCTTGTGCACTCTTCGCTCTTCTGCAGCACCAGTGGCTTTAATTATTGAACACCGACAAAAGGAGAGGATTAAGCTGAGGCTGAAACCCAGAAACGCACAAACCTACAGTTTCCTCAAGCAGCAGGAGAACCCTTTGTTGTTTCTGAAAGGGTCCTTACGGGCATCTGGCTGCCCTGGGTCCCTCCTAACAAAACCCTTTCTGCCCCCACCCTTCTCAGCCACACAATGGGAGCTGGTGGGTGTTTTCCAGGCACAGGGTGGGTGAGCTTGGTCCTGCTCTCATTGTCTGCACCCTCCTCTACCCCTTCATAGCTAGAGGGACTTCTGCAGAGTGGATGAGAAGACAAACACTTTCTAATCTTAAACAAGTGGAGACAGACTGAAAAAAGGGCTAAAGGAACGGGTAGAAGAGCGTGTAAGGGGGAGGAGGGGTGGGTGGTTGGGGTTGGGTGGTGGGAGCAATGGCCAGCAATGCAGGTGGGTGGATGGATGGATGGAGAGGAGAAGATGGTGGTACCAGGACACTGATCTTGGTCCTGGGGAATGATTGCTCTGTGGTCCCTGACCTGGTGCGTGTAGGGCCCAGGGATTTTAATGCTAGAGAGCTGCTGCTGGAGGGTGCTTGCAGCTCGCGCTGCCCCATGCAGCCTGCCTGCAATCCCACCGCCAGCAGCCTGGTCAGGGTGCCAAATGGCTCTTTCATCTACTGACAGGGGTCCCAGAAACACGTGGCGCTTTCTCCTGGGCTCTGCAGGAGGGGCCTGGGCACACGCCGTGCTCACTTGCATTCTCTGGCTAATTAAAAGAAGGGGTGGGGGGGCAGGGGAGAGGAGTGGGGGCAGCTTCGTTGTAGTGTGCAAAGCCCTGGAACAGCACCAGGGTCCCCGGTCACGATCCGTGGGCCTGGGCTGGAGCACAGTGCTGGTGTAGGGTAGCTGTGGACAGGGATGAAAGGCTTCAGTGAGGGCAGAGCTTGGCTGGTGCCTGCAGCAGAACACAGACCCTGCAAACAGCCACCCTCCTGCTCTGCCTCTGAACAAGATTCATTTATCTGGCCGTGGCAGAGAGGCTCTGCCTACCTGTCTCCTCTCTCCCTGCATCTGTGTGCCTTGAATGTCGATGGGGACCATCTCTCCATGCTGCAGGATGCCTTGAGCCAGCTGGCACCAGGGGGATTTGCGAACACATCAAGTGAGGCTGGGAAGCACGTGAGTATCTCCTGCCCCAAGCCAGGAAGATTTGTCCTCTGGGGCCCAGCAGAGGGTGAGGTGTGTTTTTTCCTGCTTTCCCGTAGCAGAAGGGCTGTGTCGTGGCACGTCAGATGCGCGGCTCTGGCGGGGCCGTTGCCTGCAGACGGTGCAGAGGTCAAGGAACAAGTGGGGAGCTGCGTGCCTGGGGGCTGCTCTGGGTTCAGCTCCCGCTGTCACCGTCAGCTTCAGCTTAGTGTCTGTCAGCACCGTGCAGCACCTTGTGCTTTCGGCAGCGGGGTGCTGTGCTGGGGGAAGGAGCCCTTTGCTCTAACAAGCCAAACAGTGATGGTGGTGGCTTCTCGTTCTGGCTCTAGCCCTGGTGACGTACAGAGTCACACAATACAGGTCCTGAAGGTTTGAAAGGGCTTTACCCATCCTCAGTGACAGCAGGGTTTATATGTAAAAAAACCCCAAACTGGGCTTTTTCTTTTTGTCCCTAAGCTTTCCACTCTGCTTCTCACCCTCACCTCAGCCATCCTGTCACTGCCCCAAAGGAGTAAACTGAGCCATCAGGTCCAGTCCATTATTTTTACTGAAAAAGAAACACCCAAAACACCACCAAAAAAAAACCAAACAAAAAAAAACCCCAAAAAACCCAAAAAACCAAACCCCACAAACAAAAAAACCCCACCCAAGGGATAATCACCTCTGCATCAGCTAACTGTGTTTTTCCAAACAGCAGTTTGATCCCAGGTGATGCCCCAACTGCGCTGCACGTCTGGCGTTTGGGAGTAGCCTGTGCTAACGAGAGAAGAGGATGACTGTGCTGTCGGGGTCTCAGCACGGTGGCTTGGGGTTCTTTCTTTCTGTCTTTGAGGTTTGTATATTTTTTTGGCTTAAGCATAAAGGAATAGATCGTGTTCGATGGTCAGCGATACGGCTGGGGACTTGATCTTCAGTTGGGATTTTCCACGACACCAGGCGGTGGGCAGGAGAAGCTGCCCCGTACCAGCCATGAGTCATTCTGAAGCACAGGGACGCATCTCTCAGAGTGAGATTGAAACCATAAATCCAGGGCTGTGTCCTGATCCTTCGTTAAAACACGGGATGGGCGGGTTTCTGTGTTGGCTGTGGGGTCTGCCTGCCTCGGCTGCACCGCTGCGGGAGCTGAGGGCACGGCACCCCGTGTGGGATGGTTCCTCCTGGTTTGGAAGCGTACGAGGAGCTTTTGCATCTAAGGGGAGCAGGTTACAAATTGCTAGAAACGTTCACGCAGCCCTGCTGCAGAGCAGTGGAGTGGGCGGAAGCGATCCACCGGAGGAACTTTTAACTAGAGAGTTTTAGCAGCAAGGAAAGATCCCATTTTTTTCCATATGTCAGGTTTGCATTTATGAAATGTCGTCACTTGTTGGGAAATGACTTTGTCAACTCTGTTAACAGGTAGGTCTAGGATGGTAACAGGAATTAAGCCAAATGTAAATGCAGGGACATGGTGTGGGGAAAGCAGGTGCTGAATCAGAAACGGCCAGAGAAGTTAATATCCTCCCCGAGGTAGAACTGGAAATATGGATATGACATTTACATTTTGCCACTGACCTAAAACATTTCAAAGAACAGTCAGATCCCCAGATCTGTCGGTTTTTTATGGTCTTGACAGCCTGGCTGGCCTGCCCAAGATGGGCTGATTTTCCTGAGAAGATGAAGGGGAGAACTGCAAGCAATTCTCTCCCTCCACGTTATGTGTTGCAAATTACTGACAATCAGCACAGAAAGTTTTGCAGCAGAATTGATGATGTTGTGAGGCTTGGAACTGGAACCCTACCGGTGATTTGGAGAGAGCTGGAAATTGCTTATGATCTCATGGTGTCAGGTGTCTCATTTACAATAAATATACAGAAAATACACCCCAGACAATTGCTGTCAGATATCAGGAGTCATCAGCTAGAGAGCTCCCTCGGAATTTGGTATTTTAGGTCAGCTGGCTTTAACTTATTGGAAACTGCAGGCAGATAAATATCAAGGACTTTCTGAGTCAGAGCTGCGGTATACCGAAGACATTCAGTTGTTCATGTGGGGTTTGGGTCAGTCTGTAAATGAATAAATGAAGTGCGGAACTGAGCAAAAGCCACTTTCAAAATTTCCCATGAAATTAAAAAGCAAACCTTCCGTTGTTTTCTTTTGCTTCCCATGAATATCAAAGGCAGTGAGCTGTACTGGTGAGCCTGGCGGTGGGTTCAGAGAGCCCGTATGGCACTGTGCAGATTGTTCCTGGAAGGGCAGGGCTCATTTGCAGCAGTTGAAATGGAAACGTAGAAATCCCACTTTTTTCCCCTTGGTCCTGCAGGGCTGGAGATGAAACGTGCTGGCAGAAGTGCTACTGGAAGCGCCAGTGCGATGTATCATTGCGTCTCGGCAATTTCAGCCCCCGTTAATTTGTAAACATAAGTATTCACGGTGGAAAACCTGCTTTGCAGAACTCTGCTCGTCTAATGGAAGAGAAAATGGGACCGTCCAGCCTCTGTGCTCTGCCACAGCTAATCAGCGTGGCTCAAAACCTAGAGACCAAATCGTCGTGATGAAAGGCTTGTGGACGGCCCGTCGCCTCTGAACCAAAGCTCCTGCTGGCGTTGATTCCACTGACGTCAGCGCCGACGTCCCCGGCAGAGAATTTGCTCCCCAGAATTATTCCAAGCAATTGTTTAGTGAATAATTCTGGATAATGGAAATGCAGAGGGGAGGGATTGGAAAGTTGTTCGTTGCCAATTCACAAAAGAGGAGAAATGGAGGAATTTATCATGTCAATGGTCTGCCTATGAATTATTCACTCACTTCACAAGAAAAAAAAAGAAAAAGAAAACCCCTTTCCCCCAAGCCCCCATCCCATCCAAGGTGAGGTTCGCTGACCTTGTTGTAACGTGGTTTCGGCGTGCCAGTCCCTGGTAAAGCCCCCCACCAGCTCCCGCATGTCGCATTACACATTGCGCACGCCACGCGAGTCCCGCTGTTTGAGGGGAGGTCGTCCCCGCAGCCGTGAGGGGATGTAAAACAGCAGTGCCAAACCCAGGAACGGTGCCAGAGCAGCTATAAACAAGTGGAAAGGCTATTAACAGCGTATAACCTGATGCTGCTGTACCAATAATGGGAGGAGACTATGCATCGGCACGGGACATTAGAGCAGTGTTTTACTGTCTCCATGCTCCTAAGTATCCATTTGGCAGCGGGAAGCGAAATGCCCTTGGAAAGGGGTTGGCGGAGGGAGGTAGAAGAAATGCGCTGTCGCGGAAGATGGAAGGTGAAGGAAGGTGGGATGGGAAAGGATGAAGGGTTGTTTTCGGCTGCTGTCTTTACGCTGTGTGTGCTCAAACAGAAAACCTTAATCAGAGGCTGGGCAGAGATGAGTTGAAGCTACGGACTGGGCTCTCTGAGAAGGGAAAGGGCAGCACCAACCCTGATGTGCATCAGCATTGAACTCGCACGTCACTCCATGTATCTGACCTTGCTTGGAGATGGGTGAGCTGAGAGCCTGGAGCACTTTGCTCCCAAACCAGGGCAGGGAAAGTCATCTAGAGGGTGGATAAATGGTCAGGAGGAGGGTCTTTGTCTTTTCTACACTACCATTTAAACCTGCACTGATGGAGCTAAAGATGCTGGTTAATACCCCATTTAAGTTACCATCGTAAGAAATGTCCACACAAGGACTTCCAGGGTATTCACTGCATTGGTTTGAAACCTCAACTAGAAACTGGTATAATTTTCTGCAAGAGACAAGATTTTACTCTCATTTTCATAAAATAATAGCACTAAAATTGAGACAATTTCTTAAGGAGCTAAGCTTATAATGCTAAGCTGAGCTGTCACCAAAGACGGACGCACGTTTTAGACTAAGAAATGAGACTAGAAAAAAAAACAACAAACCAAACAACAAAAGCAGATCGTCATCTATCACCTGCATTTATTTGTACCCTCACGCCTTTCTTAAGATCTTCTCAGGGCTGGTATCTGTACGAACATGAAGTGAGACGTTGCTCTTGCCCATTTAGAGGAAAATTGAACGAGTGCAAAGGGACAGGACCAAGAAATGGCTCTGACAATGTTTTTACAGTGCTTTGCATTTTTTTCGTAAGCCCAGACTGCGGAGGAGATGCTTCCCTGCATGACGAACAGAGGTGGCTCCAGTGCTGGGATTTCTCCTGCTGAGTACGTACAGAGCAGCACAATCGCACCCATCATTAATTCAGAGAGCGGGGGAGTGCCGCCTGTTGTTTTTGTAAATACAGCGGACTCTCCTACGTGGTAACAAATCGTGGGAGAGTCTGGGAGCTCTGCCCCGTGCTCTGGGGCTGTGGCTCAGGGCAGAAACGGCAAAAACGTGCGTTCCCCTCGGCAAAGCAAGCGGCTGGACCCGTACGGGCTGCCCTCGATGAGGGCTGAATGGGGACAAGGCACAGCAACTGAGCCAACACTGCCTTGTACCACGCTTTCACGGTACGTCTCCTCTCTGCAGGTGAGGAAAGGTCGATGCTCTTCAATTATATCTGGTTTCTGAAGACAGCACGCTTTCTTCATGTTCCTCTTCATTCAGCTTTGACACCACAACAGAAAATGCGAAATAACAACAGGTTCAGCTCAGTTTGCTTGACACAGGTTTGATGTGCTCCTCTTTGTGGGAACGTTGACCTGGCCAAGAGCAGCGGGTGCTGAACCCGTCCTCTGCTGGGTGCCACCCCACTCTGTCTTTGCAGCAGAGGGTCACCTCCTGCTCCAAGGGCCAACAGGGTCCTTTGCCAGGGGAATGTCTCTGGGTTTGTACCAGACACAACCAGGAGATGCACAAAGAGGGTCACTGTTGTGCACCAAAATTTCCCTGTCCCTGGGAAGTCTGTGGGAATTTTGTCCCTGGGTCAGGATTTCAGGATGTATCTTCATACAAGGCTTCTCTGTCTTTCCTGAGGATGCTGTACTACAGCCAGAGAAATGTTTCTTCCCCCAAGAGAGTAAAACGGGGGTTGTGGGAAGAAAACTTTGATTCCCTTGTGCTGGGGGGAGCTGGGCAGGGGGGGCTGGGCTTTGTGCAGGCAGATGTGTTAAAAGGAAAGTGAATTCTGTGGTGTAAAGAAAAACATAATCCAGTGTATGGGGTGCTTGTGGGCATGCAGGAGCGTACATGTGTGGAGAGACCTTACAAGGTGAGAAATAACATCACGGGTCATTAATTTGGGAATATGTTGGGCATTTGGTGGGAACGTGTACGAGGGATTAGTGTGTTTGGATCACGCGGGGGAGGGCCGTCGTGCCCCAGTGCTGTGCACAGGGTTAAATGGTGAGAAGTGCACAGTCAGGAATAAAAGTCTGAAGGATGAGATGGCTTTCCTGGAAGTCCCTGTTCTCTCCCACTGTTTCACCGCAGCGGCCTGTTCAGTCTTTTATTGGTCCCACTAAAGCCAGTTGTCTGTGCGGGGATTGATTCAGAGGAGAACAAAGTTAATTCATTTCTGAAATGAAAGACTCTGTATACATAAAGCAGTCTCTGCCTCTCTCCCCTCCACCCCTCTGCTCAGGTGAGCCCGAGTATTTCACGGCATTTCCTTACAGCTCTGGAAGCCCTTACCGAGAGTACGGTGGGGATGGAGACTATACTTTGCATGTAGATTCAAGGATAAAACGACAGATGTCTTTCATTAAACATCCCCGGAACGAGCTGTTCAGGAGGCAATATGTATTCAGACGCTATCAATATTTCATAAAGCCGTAATAGATGTTATCATAGATCCTCCATCCAATATTTATTGCACCATAATCACTGATACATCACCAGGGCTCTCCATCCACCCTCCCCTGCCTGTGCCCCCATAAGACATGCACCCAGGTACACAGGATTTAAATGAAGTGCAAACCTAGTGCCACAATAAATTTGAAGGAGTTTGAAGTTGTTTGTTACTTCGGGCACTTTCAGGCCCAACGATAATGAAACAAATCTGTTTGCAGAAGGCGTTTTTATGGAAGGGTTTCAAAGTGAGTTGGCTCAGTGTAAATCTCTGGGTTGAGGCCATTAGAAAGCATTTAAGCTGCAGCGAGGCAGCGGGCTGTGTCTCCAAGTCTGTGGGTGTTGGAAAGCAAAGACCTAAAATTAGCAGCGTGGAAAATATGAATGCTTTTGGGAGTCTGCTGCTAGGTCAACACAGGTAGGAGAGACCTGAGTACGGCCGGAGCCGGACCCTTCCCTCCCTGACCCCACCAGCATCCTATTGAGCTCTCTGAGCAGCTGTGGTGCTTCCAGAGGAGCTGTGTAGGGAAAGGATTGGACCTCAAAGATTTATAGTTCGGATTTTTAAAGGAGCCTAAGGGATGAAATTTTGTAAACAGTGTCGCTCAGGAGGTCAGGCCTCTGGTCGTGATAATCCTTTCTGCCCTCAACGTCCATCACTCTAAGGGAAGCCAGCTGTCACCCTCTACCCTTATTCTTCAGTTGGTCAAACTTCTAAAAAGCGTTTGGCTTCATATCACAGGACATCCTAAAGGATACAGTGGAGCCATCCAACATCAACATAGTGCACATTAAACGAATGGGGTTTGTAATTGATTTCCAAATGGGGTCCTAAAAGGAAATTCAACATCAAACAACTGTGTTTCTTGCAGAGACCGTAAATGGATGGTCTTGACCCTATCCCATTTAAGGTGTCCAGCAGTGAGCCAGGGGACAAAAAGACTAGAATCTGTCAAATCCTCATTATTAAATGTTGAAAGTGACACAAAGACTGGGAAGAAAAGCAGCCCTTGCAGATCCCCGGTTCATGGTGCAGAGCCTTGGGTTTGCGTGGCAGCCCTGGATCAAGTAAACATGGTATTTTGGTATGGTCAAATGCCAGAACATTCATCTCACTTAACTGAGGCCATCTAAAAGTTAGATTTATGGGGTCCACATCTAGTCCTAGGAGGAGTAGACGCACCTCCGGAGCACAAGTTATCCATTGTACCTCCGATATCTCTTAGAGCGGGATGAATCCAACCAAAACGATTCTATGAATCGCCTCTGGACAGTGCCCATTTCTCTCTACTGACAGTGGAGGCAACTTAGATGAGTGGCTGACTTAAAACACCTAAATTCTAGAAAGCTAAAGCTGGGGAAGGATGCCGAACTGTGAAGCCAGAGAATGCAGAGAATAATAACCGATGACTCAGGAAGGCCCTGGATAGACAGTAGGTCACTGATGAGCAACTTGTGATCCTCTGGCCAGTTTTGCATAGGAAAGTTACATTGCCCCTGTACTTGGCACAGCATCCGCAGTTCAAAGAAAGGGTGTGGAAATACTGGAGGAGATTCGAAGAAGAGCCAGAAAACAGACTAATGAATGGGAACTCACCCCTTTTGGAGAGCAATCAAGGAATGGTATCTGCTTAATTTAGCAAAGAGAGGGTAATAGCTGGCTGATGGCACCACTACACCCACAGGGAAGAGGAGGTGGCATTGGGAGCCTCATGGCAGGGCAGGGAAAAGCTGCACAAGCACGTGTGGCTGGGGGGCTTTGCAGGGACAGCCCAGCCCAGGAGCAGGGTGGTGGTTTTCAACACCAAAGGAAATGAGTTGGTGATATTGCTGGATTTCTTACTGCTGGATGTTTTGGAAGCAATTAACTCAAAATCATTCTTTTTTTTTTCAGGGTTATGTGCTGCATCCTACTGTGTTTCTCACAGGGGTTTAAATGAGGTCATGAACTGTTATAAAATGCCTAAGAAACACCTACTTTAGAGAAATTTTATCGTCTCTTCATGGGGCCCTGAGGGGAAGCACACCATAAGGTATGTGCACATGTGTGTGCAGGGGGAGGGATGATTTTTTAGGATATGTGAGAAATATTAGCCTAAAGGCTCCCATCAGTCTTGAAAATCAGAGCATACGTGAGATAATAAGGTGCTCATGAAGACACTGGGCGCCAAATGGGTTAGGCAACCTAGGAGAGGCTGGTGATGCTGGAGAAGGGGAGGTCTGGGTTGGGGTCTGGGTGGGAATAGCATCCTAGGCAAGGTGGGACTGAGGAACGCTCATCTCCACGTCTCAATCCATTGCATCCCTTTAAAACAACACCCTAAAGCCAAGCATCACATCTGTAAACAAATGGGATTTTAGCTTTCATCCTCCATAAATGATAGGAGCCGTTTTCACTTTGGAGAGCAGTGTGAGGGCTAGAGTGTAATGAGCTGGTTCATGGGGCAGGCAGGGAATGGTTTTATTTGACTTTTTCGGGTCCTGTGAGCCCCCAGGTTTGACTTTGAGTTTCTGTGGAACAGAAAACATTTGCTGATGTAAGGGAGGCTGAAATAACGAGCAAAGCTTGGGGGCTGCTGACACTTGAATAAATCCAAATGTCCTGGTATTTGGTTAAACTTGAATCTGAATATTTGTGTATGTTTTTTACAACATTTACTTGCCTCAGGGAGCAATTTGTGAAGCTGGAATAATCCAAGAGCTGTTTTTTTTTTCTTTTTTCTTTTTTTTTTTTTTTTCCTCCCCGCCTGGTATTTCCACCCTCCAGGAAGCGAAAAGCCTTGAGAAGATTGGATCATGCATTATTTTTACCCTTGCAAATAGTTACCAGACGCACAGAGCTCAAGCTGTGAAAAATGCACAATGCAAACCCTCAGCGTGCACCGGCTCTTGAGATGCCAACTGGGGAGCTGAAACTGGACCATTCGACTCACGGATGGTCGCAGTGGGGCCCCAGCTGGGACCACGTCACCTCAAGGTGTCTTGGCAGAAACATAGCCCTGCTTGTCCCGAACCTCACCCTCTCTGCATTGCTCGAGTGGGAAGATGCACGCACCTTGGTTGCTCTGAGTTGAATTTCAGATATCTGAGGAAACCTGGCTTCCTGACAATTTGGCTTCATCTGCTTATTATATGTAACACATAACCTCCTTAATATTACACATGGCATGTTTAACTGCTTAATTTACTTCGGGAAGTATTGCCAAGTACAGCTATTCTGTTGACATATCATTTGCATGATAAACTAGTATATTTTAAGCCACAAATAGGATGTTTCTGTGAGCTATCTGTCTACACTTCTACAAGCTACCAGCAGTGTAGTATCTTCACTGCTTGCAGTAGAGAATGTAGCCCCGTATCGTGGCCAGGAAGAGAATGAATGATACTTTCTCCTAGGAGAGCAGAGACCCATGGCTTGTCACCATCAACGAGTCAGGTGGTAAAGCTCTTCTGAAATAAATTCTTGGGTAGCCATGCTCTTTGGACTAAAACCGACTTTTTTCCTTTCAGAACAGCTATTCTTGTTTGGGTAAGATTGGAAATGATATTTTTTCCCTAGACAAAGGTGATTCCCCTGCTGTGTGACCCCCCCAGAGGCTCGCTGCGAGGAGCCTGCAGCTGGTGTCTCTAACTTGGGCAAACCTTTGCACATGCGAGTGCATCGCTGCACGGGAGCAGACCCAACCTGCCCGGGATCCCAAATCCACCTCCTGACCCCCTCCAAACTCCTTTTGTTGGCATCATGTGTCCACATGTCTGTCTGCACCCTCTCCTGCCGTTTGGAGGTGGCAGATGCTGCTCCAGTGTTTGACAGCCACTAACAAACACGTTTCGCCCCCTCTGTGCCCTGCTCGATGGGGCAGTGTCACCTTCCAGCTCGTCGTCATATTAGGCTGGCAGTCACGCAGCACCCCGTAAAGCTTCGAGGCCTTTGAAAACTGAAGGCTGACATCTTGAAGTCTAATTTGACACGTTTCCAACAGGGGAAGCATTTATTACATTAGACAAGTTGATGCAGCTCTCAGGTTGGGAATTGCACTTATTTGCCATAATAATGGTGTAAAGTCCTCTTCCTTTTATTGTGTTATCTCTCTTTAATCACGCAGAGATGCTCCCCAGTAATTTTAATCAAAGGCTCAAGCATCACTTATCTGAAGACTAATGACTCAACTCAATGAGAGGAGAAACTTTGAAGAGCTCGCAGTTGAGCTGGGAGGAGCGAAAAAAGGAGAGTTTATTTGAAACTTTTTTTTTCTTCCTTTACATGTGTCATTATTTCACCTAATTTTAGCTGGAGAACCTTTGTGTGTCTGGTGAGCAGGGATGAGTCGTGTCTTGCTGCTTTTCCTGAATATGCTGTGTTTAGGAGCACGGCTGAGAGAGAGAGACATGTTTTCACAAGAAAGATATTCCCATTGGAAAAAGATGGCGTGGTCAAAACTGTTCTTTTCTGTAGAGAAAAATGCCAGACTGCCTGCATCTTTTTCCTTGTGTGATGAGAAGATTTGAAAGATATTTTGTCTTGGAATGACCCCTTTTACCTTCAAATGCCATTTCTAACACCAAAAGAAAGGGTCTTTTTGGTCTTAAAACAGAAATTCTTGTGGAAGCCCCAAAAACTTGCAGAAAACCCTCAAAAAGGGTATAAAAGGAATTCATGTGAGGTTTGCAAATATAAGCTTTCTGGTGCCGCTTCCTGCTGTTTTCACTAGCATAACTCGTTGTTTATGTTGGAATTGAACATCTCTGCTGTTCTGTTTCTTCATGGGCAAATCACGGAGCTCCTGACGCAGAGATCACCTCTTTCCACCTGGCACAAGGGCTCTGTGGGGATTTGCTGTGGTATAGCTCTCTGTAGGTCAAGGTTATCAAAAGTTGGGTGCCCAGCTTGCCATGAAGTGTGTCTCCAGCTGCCATGGGCTGGGAGTTTTCCAGAAATCCAGCCTTTTTTAGGTTGTCTTGGCTACAGCAAGTAAAAGTGAATCTTCCAAATGTCCCAGGTAGAGCAGAGGGCTTCCTAATGGCAGGTAAGCAGCATTGTCCATGCTTTCTGACTAGGGACATTAGTACATGAAATTAGTGTATTGTTTGAGGATCTCAATGTTGGGAGGAAATTAGGGATTTCCAAGGCTCCATACAAGCCAATATGGAGATCCCAAGCCTTCTGGGGGGCTGGTTCTGCTGCCACATTGTCTGTCCCTGCAGGACCTCCTGCCTGAGGAACCCAAATCTGCCCATGCATTTTTTTTCACGCAGCTCTGCACAGCCCACGGCAGGAGCAGAAGTGCTGAATTCTCCTCTGGGGGTATTCAGGGCTTGATGACAAGCAGGAGTGAACATCAATCGTTTGACACACTGTTCCTGAGAGCCATGTTTTTCAGGCTTGCTCAGTTGGGAGATCTCCCAAGAACGACCTGGATTGAAATCTTGCTCATGAGATGGCAATCAAGACCAAAACTCCCCAGCCAGGACACTACTGCTGCAGCTTCAGTGGCTTCTTCCAACAGTTTCTTCCTGTGGATTTCCTTTGATGGGAGAACATGGATGAACCATTCTTCCTTTTGCCTTCAAGCTCTTCCTTTGGACACAAGGATGAAGACAAAAGGGAGATACTGCCATTTCCACTAGGCACTTGGCATACTCATGGGTGTGCACCCACAGACGGCCACACTTGTGGCCAACTCAGCACGTGCGTGTTTTGTACGTGTGGATTCCTTGCAGGGACGCAGGATTTGTTGCCTGACCTGCACCCCCTGCCCCCGCAGGTGCTGGCTGGGGAAGGAACGAACCCCTTCGCTCTGCCCTTCTTTTTATAAGTGATCTGCACAGAGGCAGGTGGCATGTCTGTGTTACAGGGTGTTTTCCAGGCATTCCATACAGCATCCAGCGGGGTGCTGTGTTTGCCGTGCGAGGGCCTCGTTAGCGCAGCACCCACCGGCCCAGGAAAAGAGGGATTCCTTACAGAGCCAAAACCACGCACGGGCTATGTTTAAAAGCAATTGAAACTAAACTGGTAAATGTCCTGAAAGTGGCTGTGCTTTCGCAATGATGTGTCTCTCCTTATCTGATGGTGGTTTTGCAGATTCCTCTCTCCGGGCCTCTTTGCGCACGGCAGCAAGAAAAACTCTTGGTTCTCCCAACTTTTGCCTGTGGGTTCCTCTCTTCCCCCCCAGGAGCGGCTGCCGTGTAGAGGTGATTTACGGTTGCTGGCAAGTCAGAACCAGTGGGAGCTCCTGGGATGGAGACGGCTGCCTGATTTGCCGTACTGATAAGTACGAGCCAAACGCACCCCGCGATGCCAGATGGTTGTAGCGTTATCTGTCGCAGTGGATCTCTGAGCAGATGGGGTGCTATATAAACATTTCACAACTGTGGTATTATTATTGATGCAATTACTATTAATACTGTCGATAAGTATTATATTAACACAAACAGAGCGCTGTAGTAATGAACAGAAAGCATGCTTAGCACGATTGCTGGTCTAATAATTAATGATTTCTATCAGTAATACTCTCTGCTATTACAACAAATGATGCAATGGCAACACGTCTTGATTCCTAAAGGAAGGAAGGTTTGGGAAAAGGTTAAGTGTGATGAGACAGAGCCCGGGAAAAGCTGTGGGAGTTGGAGAAGACACCTAGCTTCAGAGAAAATTGTCATGGGAGACTGAAAACTGGGGGCATTAATGGATTTTGGGTCTTGGGAGAAGCCGTTTGGGGCTGTCCCTGTTTCCAGGCATTCTGGCTCTACTGGCTATCTCTGAAACAGGATTTGCAGCTTTCGGGCTCTGAATTCAAGGTGGCCAGAGCATCTGGGCTAGAGCCATTTCAAGTGTATGGTTTGTGCCTTAGTGCCAAAGAACAAGCATTAATTGAGGGATCTCAGACCTGAGACTTGCCTGAGCTCTCATTTCAACTCTGCTTCCGACCTGCCGTGCGTCTTTCCATAAATCTGTGCCTCCATCTGTCTTGTCTATATTTACTGCAGTCTTTTTTTGGGCCAGGACTCAGCTATGTGTCTGTGTGCAGCTCCTAGCACAACAGGGCGCCGAGGACCTCTAGATCCCGTAACAAGACCGGTAATGAGATGGCTGGAGATCCTGGTTGGAGCTCAGGGCTTGACGGTGCTCCAGGGGCAGGATTTGTCCGGCCTAACCTAAAACACTGATATGTGTTCAAGTCTGAGCAAATTTCCACAGCCCAGCGTTTACCTTAGAGCTGACTGCAGTATGAGATAATTCGTTGGGTTTCAGGTTGTTTTTTTTTGTTTTCTTTTTCTTCTCTCCATAAGGATTATGGGGATTGCTGAAGGTCTATGACTTTGTACTTAACTTTCCTGTGCCCAAATTAGGGTGAGTGAAACTCATCCAAAGTCTGGGTTTGAGAGAAAGGCCCGTTTTCCCCTTTAAGGTGTAAAACTAATATAATGAGTTTAGAAGTACCTTATTTTGCTGATGCACAGAGAAAATAAAGCAAGCAGGTCTTTTAAGTACCTTCTCACCCAGCGTGTCGTGCAGTGGCATGTCCTCTGGTATGTCGAGCCCCAGGAGATGGAGTGGACTAAGCACAAGCTCTCGGTGGGGGAATGGGTGTCCTTTGAAAGCCACTGCATGTGATGAAGTCCTGCCAAGACCTTCTTCCCTGCAGGGCTGTGCAGCCCTGGGACAGGTCCTTGAGAGAGCTGCTGGAGCTGCCATCCCTGGAGATATTCAGAAGTTGTCTGGACAAGGTCCTGAGCTAACACTGAAGCTAACTGAAGTCCTCTGAGAAGGAGGTCAGATTTCCAGAGATCTCTTCAACCCAAAATTCTC
The DNA here is from genome assembly GCA_013399095.1 of Psophia crepitans. Lineage (NCBI taxonomy): Eukaryota > Metazoa > Chordata > Aves > Gruiformes > Psophiidae > Psophia > Psophia crepitans. The sequence continues at coordinate 11,936 of VWZZ01005327.1, read as the reverse complement.
TGATATTTGTAAAAAATCCCTTTTTGTATGCAGCTGAATCTGAAGGCATTTATATACCTTAAAAAAAATCAGGGTTAGACCTTTCTGCTCCAATATATCTTTTCGAAAAACCCAGGGTAGGCTATAAATGGCTTTAGAAAATATTTCCCATCTATTATGTCAAACACAGTAAGGGAGTTTGAGGTTCCTGCCCGATACAACAACATGGGAAAGATTCATGTTATGTGCTTTACCCCCCCCACGAACTTCTTGGCTTCCCAGCGCTTTGTTAATGTGCATTGATTATGTTCTGAGGAGTTTACTGCACCGTTAGCAAGTCATTTAGGGATTTATTGGGCTGGCTTTAAATACTGTGAGTCATTGCCCTGACCCACTTGTGATGTGCCTGAGCCTAATGCCCAAGGTCGAGGTGGGGGGAGGCTACAGCCCAGTGGTGAAAGCCCTCCCAGGAAACTTTATTTTGAAGGGAACAAATGGGTTAAACACAGCTTGTTAAGGCACATTATTGCAAGCCTAAGAGTACACAGGAATCGCCTAATTTCCTCTTCCACCCTGCTTAATCATAGATAATAATAGGATAGCAATAGGAATTCAGACCCGCTGCTGATGAGTGCTGTAGAACAAAACAGGCTGTGCAGGCAGAGCCCAGCTCTTCCCACCGGTGACAGGGGATGAGGGATTTTTCACTGAAGGATTTTCATTGAAGATCAATGGGACTTGGCTGTCTGCCTCCCATCATAAATTTGAATGTCTCTCCTTAGACTCAGACGATTATCAGTGAGACATGTTGGCAGTTTCCCTTCAAACAGAAGGGAGATGCTGGAGATTTTCTTAGAATTTAGGATTTGGCTCAACCCGAATCATGGGATGGGCCATTAGCCAAGAAAAATGTAAATTCCTTCTGGAAGGACCATTCATATTTTTGTGCCTTTTTTTTTTTTTTGGCGCCTTTTTTTTTTTTAAACAGTGCATTGCTGCAGGGGCACGCTTAGGGTTTCTAGCTGATACCGTAATAACAATAATAACAACAATAATAGTAGTGGTAAGACACTGAGATGTGTGCCAAGAGTTTGGTTCCTCCCAGCATGCAGACCAAGCTGTGACGTTTGTCTCCCAGTGGTCCAGGGAGCCAAGATCTGTGGTTGTGCCCCGAGCACAAACCGACCTTAGCATTTCCATTTGCTGTAGCATTCAACCCCTTGCTGTGTTTGGACCACGTGGAGTTCCCATTTCTTACTGGTGGACCTCTCCACCAAGATGTGCAATGGAATCATGCAAACCTGGGAAGAGCAAGTGGAGCTCAGGACAGTCTAACACTGTTGGAGATCATGTGGATGGCTCCTCATTCCCATGCCAGCACTGTTTTGGTGGCAGGTCTGCTGTAATCAGGCCAGCTTAGGGGCTGCTCTAATTTACATGACTTGGCTACATCCCCCTTTATCTACACAGCGAGCTTGGAAGTGCTGCTGCCTTGCCAGTCCAACATGTGCATTTATGCCAAGTAAAAACATCTCCACAAAGGACTCAATAATGTCCTGCAAGCACCATCGCTCACTAATAATAGTAGTTCCTTTAATGCCACACATCCTTTAATTTCCACAGCTGGGGAGGTGAGTCCCCCTTCCCTCCACCCCACAGAGACCTGGGCTGCAGCCAGTGATGAGATGAACCAAAACAGACTTGCAGAAAAAGGGTAAGGCAAGTCTGTTCTAGCTTTTACAATGTGAAGGAGAAAGTTTTAGCATCAGAAAAAATAAAATAAAATCTAAACCTCAATAAGGAATTAAGACAAGTAAGGCCAGCAGTGTGGGAGGAAGCCCTGAGCGCCCCAGCTTTAAGAGCTCTAGGTCCCTCAGGTCTCGTCACCTTCAGGTCCTGCAGGAGAGGAGTCCATCTCTGCAGCGCAGAATGGGGTTTGGGTACTGTTGGAGCAGCTCTGACCCACTGAGGTTGGAGGATAACGGCTGGTCTTGCCATCTCGGAAGCATTATTGATCTGGAGGGGTGAGTTCAGGGTGGCTCTCCTGGAAAGGGGGAGGTCAGAGGCAGTAAGTCAGCTCTCGGGCTTTTCTTAGGTGGGATGCACTGCAGTGCTGTTGCGTAGCTGGGAGATGGTCCTCCCTGCTGCAAAAGCTGTAGCTGGCCCAAATGTCTACATCTCTCTTTCCATCCCATCTGAGCAAATAACCCCTCTCAGATACAGAGAGGGGCACATGGAAGGGACAGCACAAGATTTACCCAGGGCCAGTGCTCAGCGTGGTGGGGAGCACGGGGAAGGGCTCCAGGCCAGGCTCTCAGCTGCTATAAATTAATGTCACTCCATCAATGTCAGGAAGCACGTGCTGGATTATACCAGCCCTTGGTTTCAGCTCCTGAGGCCCCACTCGGGTATCGGCAGCTGAACGCCGCCTCCAGATTTCTGGAGCCGGGGAACCTGCAAATGATTTTGTGCATCCGTCTCAGTGCCTGCATTTGGAAATGCTGGTCCAACACTTTCAAACAGATGCTTCAGTCTGGGGAGGCCAAGCTTTAGGTGAGGTGATGGGATACATTGAATTTGACCAAGATTTTTCCATGAAAACATCCTTGTTCTTTACTGGGTTTCTGTAAAAATTGAGATTTCTTCAAAATATCTCCCTCTGTAAGTGTCAGTTCTGTTGGCAGTGTTCATTTCTTTTCTTCAGGACAGTAAGAATGAAATACTTCCCTCTAGGCTGATGTTAAACTGTTTTGTCTGAGTTGCCACAAGTGGAGCTTTCTGGGTAAAAATTGTCACCTGGAATGTTTCTGACGGAAAAATCAGAATGGATTTAGTCAAAGTATTTTGCAAATTCATGCTGAATTGTGACAACGAACAAAGAAACCTCTGCACAACACCTGGCGTTCTGCCTTTCAACATTTTTAAAATGAAATGAGCCTTAATTCAGAAGGACTCTTTTTTTTTTTGACAGTTAATTCCTTTTCACTAGAACACACACTCGCACATAAATATAAAAAAATTAATCTCTTCAGTCTACAGAATAGATTTTATTCCTATCAAAATGGTTTTCTCCTTATTATTTGCGTTGCAGGTGAATGAGAACTCAGGTATTTACGTGCCCCAAGGACGATGCTCAAGACCACGACCTCCTCGTTGGCTAACGGGTCACGATGGACTATTCTGCCTGCGTGGCTCAGGCTCCTGGGGTGCCAGCCCAGCCTTGGTGTCTGTCCCACAGCTTTCCCGGCTGAATGGCAGCGTGGGCAGAGGCAGGTTGATGTCTTGCTGTGTCAAAACGAGCTGTTTTGACATGTCTCAATGGAAATTGCATGGGATTCCAGTTCTGCCATTTTTTTCCCCCACATGTTTTGAATTTTCTGTCCTCATTTGGGACAGGCAAATGTCAAAACATCAGGTCTGGGTTTTTATTGCCTCTTGTCTCCGACTCACTCTGACGATGCTCTGATTTGCTCCCTTGTATCACCCAGGCTCGACAGATCGGGTGCACTTTGCGCTGCAGCGAGACAGACAGCATCTCTCCTGGCTCCTGACTGCTCCTGAAAGAGCTTTTTCCACACCAGCCTGGCAATTGCCAGCTCTTGACTCATTTACTGAAGGCAGGTGCTCCGCAGTCTTCCTCCCTGCCTGGGTCTGGCAGCGCAGCCCTGCCTAGAGCTGCCCACTGGTGCCTGGTCTAACCTCTGCTGCCTGCATCTGGAAACAGTGGGGAAAAAGCACTGCTGGAACCAGCCCCAGTGCAAATCCATCTGAAGGATGGGATGAGGAGCTGGGCAGCTCTTCCGGTGGCTCTGGCTTGAATGGGTCCATCCTCATGGCAGGGTGGGCACGAAAGCCCCCAGCTCACCGCCAAGGGCAGCAGCCAACTTGTTTCTTCCAAAGAAACTTTCTAGTTTCCAGTTTACCTCTGTCCCCCAGTTAAACATGGGGACTTGAGAAGTCCACACCACGGCATCCAATTCACAGATTCATTTATTTTCAACCTGGGTGAAGGTAGCTGTGGGCAGAGAACTGCCTGACCTGGATTTCCACTCTCCCTTGGCTGGGGAGTTTTGCTCTGCTGATGCCTAATTACAGCCAGGCAAATGTTATTCACTGAGCTGGGCTCCAGTCTCAGCTTCTAAATAAAGCCGTTTGCGTGGTGTGGAGGAAGAGGAACGAACGGCCACAGGACCATTAACACTGGCATGGGAGTTAATGAGTCCTAAAGAAATCCTGCCTTTCGCTGGCTGCTTGGCAGAGTGGACCTGCTTGTAACAGTGGTCTATCGAACTGCATCCTTTCCCTCCTCTTCTTAGAGCTACTTAATATTTTATGAACATCTGTAGGGCAAGGCATTAGCTTCCTTCTCCACACCAGCCCTCGATAACTTACTTGCCGTTTTTATTGCGCATTAAATGCTTTATGAGAGTGATAGCGAAACCTTTAGAGGTGCTTCCTGTGCAATCTTCCTCGCTGTCCCCTCTGCACGGCGGCAGCCAGCGGTGGGAGGCAGTGCTCAGAGGCAGCACGCCCTTCACCTTGTGGGTGACATCTAAAAGTCTCCGATGGGGACCACATTCAGCTGCCCCTGTGCAAATGCAGCGAAGTCCCTGCTCTGGGGGATTGACTGGCTCGGATCTAGCACTGCCTGCGGGGCGGCAGCGATAAGCGGCGGAAGATGCGGTGTTTGCTAGGTGTGAGCTCATGTCTGCTCAGGAACGGTTTGTCATCAGAGGGGCAGCGTTAACGGGGATGACGGATGCACGCAGCAGCGCGTCCTGACACCTCTGAGACCGCAGCAGGTGAGGGAGAGCTACGCTGGGGTACCTGTGGTGTCTGGTTCCTCCTAAACGAATCCTAAATTGGCAGTGATGTAAAAAGGAGGGAAACAGGGATTTCTGGTGGTGACCTCTGTGTCTGTGAGGTTATTTTGGCACCTTGCAGGGAGCCCCAGTTTTGCTACTGCTTCAGCTCTGAGGTGTTTATGATCCACTGGGCCCTGCTCTGAAATTGCAGGTGGGGAAATAGGGTTGTGATGGAGGAATGGACCAGGACAGATGCAAATGTCCACATCTGCCTTTAGTGCTGGAAGATAACTTGTTTGATTGTTCATGTCTCTCTGACTTTATTTTCCAGCTGCAGGGATGCAGGAGCAGTTGGGGGAAGAGAACCTCCAAGAGAATACTAAGAGAACATGGGAGAGTGGAGAATGCATTTTATTAAAATAATTAAATACAGGTATTCACAGTGGAAATGTCATCCTAAGAGTTGCTGTGTTTCTGTTTAATACTGAGTGATGTGTACCAAAGCTCATGTTCTGTTGCTTCCATGTGTTGCCTGCAAAACATTGCTGAGAAAGGGGAGTCACAGAAGGACCTGAGCCTGCAAGGATGGGTCCCAGCACCCAACTTCTTGGCTTTACCTTCTTGTGGATGCTGTACCCCAAATTTGGCACTGAGAATTTGGCACTAAAGGGTGTGTGAGGAGAGCTGGGATCCTATGAAAAGCCAGTTTGCTGAGAGGGACCCCAGCTGCTTCTTGTATCTGGCAAAACCTTCCACAGCACCTCAGGGGAGACACAAGCTTGAAATCTTAATTAAAAAGCAGAAACCAGGGTTTCATGCTAGGCTGATATTGTGACTCTCTTCCCTTTATGAACAATTCTTATGCAAGCTCCTACTGTGTCTGTGGAATTGCTAATTTAAAGGAAGCTACAGATTTGTGCAGTACAGGGCCTGTGTCAGCAGTGTTTAACATCAGGAGAACGAGGTGTGCGCTGATCCCTTTCGTTGTTAGGAACTTTCTTTTTATTTCTCCCAAGCCTTTCTTTCCTGTCATCTACTTCAGAAACCACTTGAAGGAACATTGTCACCATCTGGGGTGTGTGGAGAGAGCACCGATAAAGCGAAGCATCACTATTCAGCACTCAGACTATGTTTATGGCCCAAGAGTGATAAGGTCCGTATCAGCCAAAGATATCAAATGTAGTGTTCCCTGTGCTGACGTCTTCTTTGGAAATTTCAGGGGAAAGGGGACAGAGATGTTTGGGCAAATGCACAAGCATCTCTGGCTGACAACAGCATTTGAGAGACCTGTGATTTATTTTTTGCTTTGCTACAAGCCTGGTGGAAACCTTGGCAAGCCAGGCTGGCATTGTCAGGTCTGGCTCGGTCTATAACCAGCCTGATGTGACCGAGCTGTCCCATCTCCAGCTGAAAATGGACTGAGGATACCAGCCTCCAGAAATGGTTAGCTTTCTTTTCATGTCTTATTAGGCACGTACAAGCTCCTCGTTTGATGCATGACTTTAAAAAATATAACTTCATTGCTTTAGTTTCTCCATCTCTGGAAGAAAATAAAATCTTCCATCCCATTAGATCAGTGGATGGAAAGAGATTTAGAAGGAACCTAATAGTGATGGGAAAGCTTAACAGGGTTGAAAGTGAAGTTCATAAGGGTGGTCATAATAGGAACACACCCAAAATTAGGGAGATTTAGGGACAGGCTGCACCTTATGAACACAGGTGGCCCTGGGGAGACCAATAGCTCCTTTGTGGATCCCTTGGGCACCCAGCCACACACCAGCCTTTGGCCGGGCATGACTTGCACTTCCTTGCAGAGATTCAAGAAAGATGTGAGTTCAGATTGATGCCAGTGGCAGATGAAATTCAAGATAGCTTTATCTCTCTCCTTATGGAGGAAGGACTTTTTCAGATAATGCCTAATTCAATTCTGACATTCACTGCCAGGGCCAGTGGAGACCAAAAGCAGAAATGGGTTGAAAAAGTCATTAGACAAATATGTACAGAAAAAGGCCATCAAGGGCTTTTAAATACAGGTTACTTGCAGATACATCGTCTGGCTCAGGAAGGCCCCGAGCTGCAGATTGTCAGGATCAGGAAGGGTTTATGGCCACACGTCTGTCCTGTGTCTGTGCTGGCCGTACAGGAGACCGGCCAAGATGGACTTTTGATATGATCCAGGAAACTCTTCTCATACCCTCATCACAAATGGGCTCTGCTACGTTAGCGATCAATCAAAATGGGAGCTAGAAGGAAAGTCAGATCGGTTCTGACTTTGTTCCTCGTTTCTTGCGGGAAGGCAAGACACAGCCCCAGGTTTGGACACATTTGGGGTTTTTTTCCTTGTCCCAGAGATGCTCAAACTTCATCCCTGTGCTCCGGCTGTAAGGATACAGCCCACACGCTTGTGAAAGCTGCAGATGAGTGAGTGGAAGAGAAACCTTTTCCCTTTAGCACAGCGGTGGGGCGTGTGAGCACGGTGCTGCATGGGTTTTCTCTGGGATCTGTTGGTCACAGGGGTCCAGGAGTACTTGAGCATCTCCAGGCTGCAAAGAGAGTGAGAAGACAGGCGCAGGCTGGTGTTAGGTATTTGTGCTCAGTAATGCCGTTTCCAGACAGAACAGGCCAGCGGTGAAGTAGGTTGATGGATTAGTCTATCATCTCAGTGAAGCGAGGTTTGCGTCTGCCTAAGGGCATGGCTGTAAATGAGCCCCTAATGGATTCTGCTCCTAAAACTTCCCTGTAATACAGAAATAGCTGCATCCCTTAGAAGTGGGAAAGGGGGGCAGAGGTAGGCTTTGAGTTACATCAGAGAGAAGGGATGATGGAGCCCCAAAGTGGTTAGGATGGCAAGGAAACCAGAAGCAGCCAGGGTCAGCCTGGGCAATACTGAGATTTGTTGGAGACTGTTAAGTGGGAGATGTGGCCATTCCCCCTCCCTCCCTCTGAGCTCTGTTTGCTCGTGTTGCTGTCATAAACCCCCCTAAGTTATCAGTCCCTCTCAAATCTCGCCCCAAAGGAACACCACGCTTGAAATGAGGAAATTACCTTCCCTTGCCCCTGTCTCCCAGCCCCGCTATCCTCCCCTCCTTCCCACATCCCTGGACCCCCAGTTTGGCTCCGATATGGGACGGGAACAGGCGTTGGCGTTGGCACATGTGGGACCACGTCCTTTGCCAGCCAGGATGCCGCTCTCCCTGCGCTCGCTCCTGCGCAGCCCCCTCCGCGTCGCCTCCTGTGAAAGCAGCCCTTGCTCTCCCGCTGGGTTAAACAGAGGGAGACGTGGCGCTGCTATTTCCGTGCGCACTCGGCAGGGCTGAGGACTTGAGATGCTAATAGTATTGCGTCGTTTCTCAGTGTCTGCAAACAAACAAACAAACAAACAAATGGCGTCTGCTCTGTGGTGACTTTATCTTCTCAACATTTTCATTGGTTTTGCAGCTTCTGGGTGGACAGAGATGATTCTGACCACGCAAAGGACCCAGCCTTGGAAACACCACCACCAGACACAGCGGAGGCTGCCGGGTCCATAACTGCAGGAGCAGGTATGGGGTGCTGGGGGCAGGTCTCTGTGCTGGGGGCAGGCTCATGATGGGTCTTGTGCCTTGCCTTAGCCTTTCAAAATGAAGTCAGTATACAGGGGGGTCTTTCTTGCTGCCTGTTTTTCTGAAAATCTCAAAATATGTCCTTAGAAAAGTATAAGAGCCTGCGTTGTGAGGGCAGAGAGAGGCTCAAACCCACCCAGGGCAGAGCAGGGACCCAAACTGCTGGGTCTTGCCCACCTCTCTGCTGAAGCTCGGAATGTCTTGCCTGTCCATGTGAAGCAGCTATCGCCCTTCCCTGGCAGAGCCCCAGCCTGCCGAGCAGACCCTGGGTCTGACCTCTGAGCCATTCCGGCCACCTTGGGCCGAGGGGTGGCATGGGTGCCCCAGAGCATCGCAGAAGTGGCACTGCCATGTGTCATCTCTGCTGTCCTCAGCTCACGGCCTCAGCCCATCGAGCCCTAACAGCCAAGTAAAAGGGGAGCGTAAGCCCTGGCGAGGCGCTGGCTGGGATTCAGGGTAGAGGAACATTAATTATGGGAATTCCAATAAAAGCCTGCCTGGGTGACACTCTCCATAATAACCCCCGTGTGCAGTGACTGCTCCGGTGCCACGCTGCAGGCCCAACACAGCCGGTGCCGTGGGCACCGGGCAGCAATGCCACCGGAGTCTCCGCCAGACGCTGGGAGCTGCCAGGAGGCGTCAGACCCCCACATACGGTCTTGTTCCCACTGCCAAATAACCTTAGAGCGTAGAGAGGAAGGCAAGTGCGATGCCATGGAGCCAGGCGACACCCCCTTGCCTCACTGCGTGCGCGAGCTGTGCTGTTCCAGGAACGCTGTTTGCTCCCACTCACGCTCAGCCTGTCGTGCCCGAAATGAGAGCAGGACAGCGTGACAATTTGGGCTCTATCCCAGCAGCTCCAGAGCTCGGGTTAAGAGGAGCACGTGTTAATGTCAGAGATGGGGAGAGGTGGAAGGGGCCCACGCTGAGGTGATGGAGGCAGATCCAGTGTGTGGCCCCGAAAAGCCCCACGAGACACGCGGTGCGGGGAAAAGGACTTTGCAGCTGCCATTTGCACCTTGCAGGGGGGTTAACAGCAGCAGGGAAATGCGGGGCCTCGCACAGAGCCACTGCAGCAATGCCCTCTCGTGGGGACTTCTTCAGCTCTTGAGCTCAATCCCCTCCTTGAACACGCTGGAGCTGGAGGATGCTCCAACGCGGGTAAACTTCATGTGTGCAGGGCTGGTTTCTTTCTCTTTTTTTTTCCCCCTTTGCCAACAAGCCTGTCAGTCAGGGCTGTTGTTCTGTTTTCTCCCCACAGTCCTTTTAGACTTACCAATGCCAGCAATCGTTTTTCCAGGCCAGAATTAAATTCCCCAAACATGTGAGATTCTCCAGCCCTGGTGGGACTTGAATATAGCTCATCTGAGCCCCCCCGTCGCCTGCCCTAAATGCAGCGCTGTGCTTTCCCGGTGAGGCTGAGCAGCGATGCCAGACCCCCGTGCGCAGTGACACTGGTGCAGAGAGCTGCAGAGATGAGCAGCACTGGTTCTCATCTCTTTGCTTCTCAGCCGAGGTCCCACCAGCCTGACAAATATAAGAACATCAGGCTGTAACCTGGGGCTTAGGGTAGTTCATGTGGTATCTTCCAGGAGCTTATTAGTGGAGAAAACAGGAGGAGTGCAAGTGGTGCCTCCCTTATCCCAGTGATGCTGGGGGGGAAAAAAAAAAGCCAGTTCAAGTGAAGCTGGAGAGAGTCGTGAGGCCGACTGCGAACACGGTACGGGCAAGAGGGTGGGACCTGAGGGGCCCCACAGCCCTCGGCAGCCCTGGAGCGGCTTTCCAGACCTGCTTCACTTTTTGCAGCCCCGCACGCTTGCTGATACTGAAATCTGCCTTTCAAATGGGCAACCCCCTGCAGCTGCAGAGATTGCCCTTTGGTTGCTCAGCCGGTGCCAGGCTCGGTCCCGGCACCCACTACGACCACACCGTCCCCACCTGAGCCAAAAAGGAGGTTCAACAGGGAAAAAATGTTTCTGTCTCCAACTGTTTTTAGGTCACAGGGATGATCTTGGGTCTTGTGCAAAGTCTGGCAGACGTTACCTTGCCAGGAATCTTTTTAAGCTGCCAGATGATTTCCTTCCATCATTTTTATGGCCTTGCAACCGTGCGCAGGTCTCGTTGCGTCTCAGCGGGAGGTGGGAAATCCAGCTCGCGCTTCGCAGTAAGCACCTGATTCATCACTGTTAATTCCTTTTGCCATTTGCCATAATAACAGTAATCAAAATGAATTAATTTGGTGTTAGTGGAGAAAGAACATTGAAACTGCATGGGAATGGTGCTGCAATCAAATAAGATACGTGTCAATTTAAAGTAAGATCTCTTTATCTCTTTAATAGCTATCTGCCTACCTATGACTACATTTTATTCTCAAGGATGGACTATCATATTAATACAACTTAGAGTTATTCTAAAATGTTTTCCATCTTTCACAGCTTGTTCTAAATATTTTAGTAAACACGAAGTGGATTTCTTCCCTTAATCCTCCCTTAAAATGAGGCAGAAGATGATAAAAACTCTAGTTTTCCCCACAACGAACGTACCTTTTTATAGCTTATTGGGAATCAAGCAAAATATATCAATTAGATGACTGTGTGGAGCAGCTTCTTGTTTATGGAGTGATAACTCTAGGCAGAGAGAAACAAACTCTCTGGGTATATGGCCACAGTGTTTATTAGCCGAAGATGTATTTATATGAGGCTAATAGGGAACACCATCAATTTATTATTAACGCTAGATAAAGGTCAGAGCTAATAGAGGACATACACAGTTAAAATGGGACTCGAGTCTTGGATTTAGGGTCTTGTCTGAAATAGATGCTGAATGCCCCACCAGAGACTTATTATAGAATCATAGAATGTCGTGAGTTGGAAGAGCTCCCTAAGGGTCATCAAGTCCAACCCCTGGCCCCACACAGGCCCAGCCCCATCACAGCAGATGGCTGAGAGCGTTGGCCAGACGCTGCTTGAACTCAGCCCAGCTCGGGGCGCTGACCACTGCCCTGGGGAGCCTGTGCCAGGGCCCCACCACCCTCTGGGGGAAGAACCTTCTCCTCATCTCCACCCTAACCCTCCCCTGGGGCAGCTCCAGGCCGTTCCCTGGGGTTCTGTCGCTGGGCCCCAGAGGGAGGAGATCAGCGCCTGCCCCTTGGCTCCCCCTCGGGAGGAAGCTGGAGGCCCCATGAGCTCTGCCCTCAGACTCCTCTTCTCCAGGCTGAACAAGCCCAGGGCCTTCAGCCTCTCCTCACAGGTCTTCCCCTCAGCCTTCTGTGGCTGCACAGTGCTTTGTTGTGGTTCACCACCCGTGGCAAGCCCAGGCTGGGGGAAGAAGGGGTGCAGGGACTGTCACCTCAGCTGAGATGGGACCTGCACCCTGAGCGATAAGGGGGGACAGGAGCGGATGCCCATCTCTCCTGGGTACACTGCTGCCTTGGGGCCATTCATGCTCCGGTGGCTTTTTCGTGATGCTCCAGGGTGTTTTTGACTAAGTCAGCTGCTGGCATTGCCCATCTCCTCCCTACTACAGAGTTTGAGAAGTTCACACTGCTTCC
>VWZZ01005326.1:53371-69806 GCA_013399095.1 Psophia crepitans | reverse complement strand
GAGTTTAGAGGCAAGCGGGGACGTAGCTGTGGGCTGCTCCCTCCGCAGCTGGCTACAGTTTCATAGAATCATAGACATCTCAGACTGGTTTGGGTTGGAAGGGACCTCCCAGCCCATCTAGTTCCCACCCCCTGCCATGGGCAGGGACACCCCCCACCAGCCCAGGCTGCCCAAAGCCCCATCCAACCTGGCCTTGGGCACTGCCAGGGAGCCAGGGGCAGCCACAGCTTCTCGGGGCACCCTGTGCCAGGGCCTCAGCACCCTCCCAGGGAAGGATTGCTGCCTCCCAGCTCAGCTCCAGCTCCCCTCTGGCAGTTCAAACCCACCCCCTTGTCTTATCATTACCCCTTGTCCTAATGTTTCCATCAAACTCATGACTTGAAATTGGTTCTACATCTTTGTGCAACCCCCCCCACGGTGAAATCTCTCCAAGAACAGCAGTTTTACGCGTTAGGGATTTGGTGAGGTATGAAACAAGGAAGCCAACTGACGGTGTGACCTGTATGAGGTTCGGAAGTTAATTTACTGTCACGCGGTCGCTGCTTGCAAAAGGAACGGCAAAGTAATCCATGGAAGTTATCAGCCAAGCTGCAGCAGCAGTCTGTGAAAACTAAGCATCAGTTTAAAATCGAAGCGAAAGCCAGTATTTCACCCAATTAAGAGGAACAATCGTGCTGGAGCTTTATCCATCATTTCAAGAAACTCCTGCTGAAACCTGAGGCCAGGAGGTCGAGCTGATCGACTTGTATTTCCACCGCTCTTCCAGAGCGGCTGCAGCCTGCCTCTCCGGCGCAGCTAAGGACGGGTAGGCAGCTGATGAGTTCCCACCAGAGACAACCCCACCCTGTCTGCCTTCCGCTTCTCCCTCTTTCCCCAACAACCCTGCGCGGTAACTTCTGCCCGGTCTTGCTTTTTGCCCCCTTTGCAAACCTCAGACCGTGCGGCTCCGAGGTCAAATTCCAGATACAAGTCCAGCGCTGAATAAACAGGGAACATCAAAAAAAAGGCGTCACTGAATATAGCTTCTGTATCTCTGCCCTGCAAAATGCAGTCTCAAATTCAGCACAAGCTCGGCCGTCAATAAGAACTTTGAGAGAGGTTACAAGGATTAAGTTTTGAGAACATTGACTATTTCAGTATCTATTTACTTTCTTTCACCGAGACACACGCTTCACCACACGTGATACGTGAAGGCGGGACGTGAATGAGAGCCCAATTCATGTGTGTTATCAAGGGGCCACAGAAGTTACACAATCTGGTTTTTATCACTACGACTATAAAAAAAGGGTTGTACTAAGTCATTTTAATAAGCGTGGGCTATTTTATAAACTGCTAGCTGTAAGCCTCCAGGAATTAAAAAAAAAATATATTTTAGAAGCATATGCTACTTCGGGAACAAAAAGCAAAAAAATCCAGAACGGAAATTATTTGTCAAACTGCCCTAAAAGCACCGTTTCGTGCAAACGCCTGGCCAGGACTGAGAGGTGCGATTCAACGCAGGCACCCAGAGCAGCACCCTGCCCCCAGCGACCCGGTCCGGCCCGTTGTGTGCCCACCGACACCGAGGCCGGTCTCGCTGAGCTGCGCTCAGACACTCACCCGTAGCCAAGCGGGGAAGTACTGCTGCTGCTGCAAGGAGTCAGCCTCCTCCCTGACTCTGGAGGAGGGCTTCACACATTAAGTAGAAGACAGCACCAAGCAGCAGAGAAGCTGCAAAACAGGGGGAACGCGTAAATCCCCGCGTTTCAGCTTCCCGGCGCTGCTCCAACTCTTAGCTGCTCGAGAGGGAGTGGAGCAGGGAGGGTTACACCGACCTGTAAACACCAGTCCGAGCTCCTGAATTCACACCTTTAAGCAATGTATTAGCTGCAAACCCACACTCTGCAGTAAAGAATAGTTTTTTTGGAAAATCAGACACAAACTGCAAATAAAGGCCTAGAAGTTGTGGCAGCCAAAGCTGAGGCGTTTCAGTTTTACGGAGTTTCCCCGCGGACTTTCTGCGGACGCCTGCTCCTAAACCCCTCTCTCTTGAGAGGACCCGATTAAAACACCTCCACGCTCAGCATTAGCATAACCAGCACAGCTTAAAATTCAAACTGTCTGTTCTTCTCACCTCCACCTAAGGTGTCTTAATTAACCTTCAAATACTATCTCCAGCCTTGACAGACAGGAAAAAAGGGACGGTAATGGTGTTGGTTAGACTCCTTACTGTGGTATTTTCCACTTGTGGCTATGTGGCACATAAATGTTTTGGCAAACCTGGGGTAGCTCAGTTCCCAAATCAAACGGTTTGGGCTGTTCTGCTGGATGGCCCAGAGAGTCCCCAGGAAGCCCCCAAGGTGAAGTCCTGCTCAAGAGCTCATAGGCAACTTGGATTCCATCACTTGGCATTGCTCACGTGCCAGCCTGAAGTGAGCTCAGCCCTTCTCCTCCCCAGCCCCAATATCCTCAACCATGTCCCTCCTGGCACACAGCAGCAGCGCTTTGCCCACCCATCAAAAGTTCCAAAAAATCCAGTTCATCAAATCATAGACTCACAGAACGGTTTGGGCTGGAAGGGATCTCACAGCCCACCCAGTGCCACCCCCTGCCATGGGCAGGGACACCCCCCACCAGCCCAGGCTGCCCAAAGCCCCATCCAACCTGGCCTTGGGCACTGCCAGGGAGCCAGGGGCAGCCACAGCTTCTCGGGGCACCCTGTGCCAGGGCCTCAGCACCCTCCCAGGGAAGGATTGCTGCCTCCCAGCTCAGCTCCAGCTCCCCTCCTGCAGCTTCAGGCCCTTCCCCTTGGCCTGGCCCGCCCTGCCCTGCAACCAGCCCCTCTCCAGCTTTCCTGCAGCCCCTGCAGGCACTGGGAGGCCGCAGTTAGGGCTCCCCGCAGCCTTCTCTGCTCCAGGCTGGACAAGCCCAGCTCCCTCAGCCTGTCCTCGCAGCAGAGGGGCTCCAGCCCTCGCAGCATCTCCGGGGCCTCCTCTGGACTCGCTCCAGCAGCTCCATGTCCTTCCTGTGCTGGGGCCCCCCGAGCTGGAGGCAGCACTGCAGGGGGGTCTCAGCAGAGCGGGGCAGAGGGGCAGAATCCCCTCCCTGGCCCTGCTGCCCACACTGGGTTGATGCAGCCCAGGACACGGGGGGCTTTCTGGGCTGCCAGCGCACACTGCTGGCTCATGGTGAGCGTCTCATCACCCAGCACCTCCAAGCCCTTCTCAGGGGCGCTCTCCATCCATTCCTCACCCAGCCTGGAGCTGTGCTTGGGATTGCATCAACCCATGTGTAGGACCTCTCAGTTGCATACCTGCGGCATCAACAGCTCACCCAGTCATCTGCTTCTGACGGACTTTGTCCGGGCAGAAAACCCAGGCACTGTTATGCAGATGGTCGTTCTGGAATTTCGGTTTTCTACAGTCACACAAAATATTATTCCAAGGCAGCTGAACAATTATGCCCTTCTGTGAATTCCAGCTAAGGCTGTTTTTCTAGTTTCCAACCGCTTTCTTTTTTTCTCTTTTGTACCACAAACCAGCGTCGCTTTCTTCAAACACACTCTTTCAGGCAGGACACCGTGTTCGCTGCTGCTGCTGCTGCAGCAAAAGGCATGCAGAAAGCCTAGGGAAAATCCATACCGGTGAAGCGCTGCCTAGAAGACATAGCAGGAAGCAGTTTTGGTGCCAGTCATCATCCCTCCCCTTAACTGAAGGATGAGGAATTACGCAGGACTGTCCAAACAGATGGGATTGACTCTACTTTCATCCTTGCTTCCAATTATTTAAGAACCTGCTGCCACTCTCTCCTGAACGCAGACTAAATAGAGATCTTGTTTGAAGACAAATATCAAACTACTTTCAGTCACCAAGAAGTGCCTACAAATGCCTCCTACGAGCCCGTTCCGAAAAGAGCTAAACCTCCTACCCCTTCTTCGGAGGGTGCAGTTCAAGGGGGAAGGCGGCAGCGGACCTCTGGACCTGGCTTCCTCCAGAACCGACAGAAACAGCCACGGGGCAGCCTGCTGGCCACGAACCGTGCCCTCCCCAGAGGCTGCAGAGCAAAGCCCATCCCTCCCACTGGCAGAAGGGGCCTTTCTGTCTCCGCCTGTAAAGGGATTGCTGGTCCCAAAACCTTCTTAAAGCCACGACTGGGTGACGATGTGAAAAAGGCACCGGCTCTCCCAGGCTCCAAGCATTCGCCAAGCAGAGCCAGGCTTGACGCCACAGGGTTGTCCCCCTTGGAGGTGCCAGGAGGTGCTCAGGGCTTTCGGTTCCTGGGCAGATCGGCCACAGCACAGCAGGGGCTCAGCAGCTGGCTCCAGACATTTTAACAGACATCGATCACAAGGACTTGTTAAACACCCAACAAGACAAACGGAAAGGCAGCAAGCGCCGCCGCGAACACAAACCAAGGGAACTGGTTCAGTGTGAGAAACGAAGCCTCGTGCATTCACAATCTTTTTTCTCCTGTCCGTTGACCTTATTTCCACCCCCCTCCCACCAGCCCTCTCCCAAGCAGTCTTAGCTTCTAATCTCTTCTTTTCTTACTGCTCCTGTCCATCCACAGCACTGCCGGTGCACCGCCAAGCTCTTCGCGCAGTCCAAGGATGGAGATAACCCTACCTCCAACAGAATCCTTCAGGACCGCTTTGGGAAGGTATTCAGCTAACAAGATCCTTCCCCAGAAAAAGCTGTACTTGATACAGCTGCTGATAGATACACCGACACGTTCTGGCCAGAGGTACAGACTTGGGAGGGACAGTTCGATTGGGCAGAAGTCCAATGACACCCTAAAACCCAACGGTGTTGGGAACTCGAAGAGCGCTCTGCCGGAAACATTCCCTTGTTCATTCCAACCTGATTTCATCCTGCGCGGCTCCATCTGCAGAAGGGACTCCCAAGAGGGACATATCCTTCCAGCCTGCCAAGAAAACAAGGGCAGGAACGCCCGCACCGTGTACGACAGCACCGCCTAAAATCACTCCAGCCCAGGCCCTGCTGCCCAGGAGATCCCCTGAGGGAGCTGGAGGTGAAGGACAGCCACAGGCTGACAATGTGTGGCATTTCTAGACATGGCCCATGAGGAATGTGCACAGTTTCCACCCCACCTACATTCTGAGTTTTGTCCTGGACTGAAGAAATAAGCTCCAGAGAGGGAACACAGGAGAGTTTGGAGGGAGCATGCCAACAACGCAGGGTACTTCCAAGGCCTGCTTTCTTCAGGAGCTCATTTCTTCAGTCCAGTGGCATCAGAAGAACAGGGCAAAGCTCAAGCAACCTGTGAATGAAGTTCTGGGTCAGGGAAAATACACGAGAGGCTAACTGCTCCAAGGGACCACAATGACAAAGGGACATGAAACCCAGAGGCCAAAATATCCTGGGCTGTATC
This sequence comes from Psophia crepitans, assembly GCA_013399095.1. Taxonomy (NCBI): domain Eukaryota; kingdom Metazoa; phylum Chordata; class Aves; order Gruiformes; family Psophiidae; genus Psophia; species Psophia crepitans. The sequence goes on along the minus strand of VWZZ01005326.1, from coordinate 64,436 downwards.
CAAGCCAGTGTGGGCAGCAGGGCCAGGGAGGGGATTCTGCCCCTCTGCCCTGCTCTGCTGAGACCCCCCTGCAGTGCTGCCTCCAGCTCGGGGGGACCCAGCACAGCAAAGACATGGAGCTGCTGGAGCGAGTCCAGAGGAGGCCCCGGAGATGCTGCGAGGGCTGGAGCCCCTCTGCTGCGAGGACAGGCTGAGGGAGCTGGGCTTGTCCAGCCTGGAGCAGAGAAGGCTGCGGGGAGCCCTAACTGCAGCCTCCCAGTGCCTGCAGGGGCTGCAGGAAAGCTGGAGAGGGGCTGGTTGCAGGGCAGGGAGGGCCAGGCCAAGGGGGTGGGTTTGAACTGCCAGAGGGGAGCTGGAGCTGAGCTGGGAGGCAGCAATCCTTCCCTGGGAGGGTGCTGAGGCCCTGGCACAGGGTGCCCCGAGAAGCTGTGGCTGCCCCTGGCTCCCTGGCAGTGCCCAAGGCCAGGTTGGATGGGGCTTTGGGCAGCCTGGGCTGGTGGGGGGTGTCCCTGCCCGTGGGAGGAGAGTTGGGACTGGATGATCTTTTAAGCTCCCTTCCAACCCAAACCATTCCATGATTCCATGATCTGCCATCCCTCCGCTGATGTTCCCCAGCCATCCCCTCACTTCTTGCCATGGCAGGACCTGGTCTCTGGTGTAACCTCAGCCGCGCAGGCAGGGACCACGCTGCAGGGATGCGCGATGTACTTCATCTCTTTCATTTATTGGATCGCATCGCGCCATAATTCCAGTTTTTCCTTACCCGGGATTCCTCTCAGCACCTTTTGCAGAGGGAAGCGGCAGCAGACGGGGCTGTTCCACCCCTTCCCGCGTAGGAGGAGAACGGCTCTTACAGGAGGGACTTCTGCAGGTCAGCGAGACCGTCGGGCCTCTTGCTTTTCTGCTCCTTTTGAAAAGTACATGACATGGTTTTCCATGTGGAAAACCTATTACCCAAACTGACCACATATTTCCGTGCTACGAAAGGTATTTGGGTGGCTCCTTATGTTTTGGCCCAGTGTGATGTACGGGAAGCCCGTAGCGGTACTACTGTATATCTGTTCAGTTTTTCCTATGACCACGCAATCGTTGGAACAGAGGGAGAGGGAGCTGCAGCCCATAGGAAAATGATCATTTCAGAGGAGGACTCAGCGCTTGAATCAGCCTCGAAAACCCAAAGCACACAACCGAGTGGAAACTCTGAGCGTAACCCTTTTAATACTTCCTACCTTGCTCACTAAGGAAGCACAAAGCACGGAGGTTTCCCCGCTCCCCGTCCTCGAACGAGCAGCCAGAAGTTGGTACGACCAACAGGTTTCTACAACCACCTGCTGAAGGAAAGAGGTTCTCTCCGCACCTCTGCAAAAGAGATTTCAGTTGGGTTTAATTGTACAGTGGTGAGGGGGTGAGGTTCCTCCAGGACCAGGGCAGGGGGCAGAGAGGGGCAGGAGCTGAGCTGGGGCTTGGAACGGCCTCAGCTCTTCTCCCTGCTCATGTCACCTTCTGCAAATGGTCTCCAAGCCATTTGCCCATCCACCTACAGGAGATCTCCCTGTGATGCAGAAAGCTTCACAAAAAGGAGTTTTGCTGAGAGCTTTGGAAGAAAAGGGAGGTTTTACACAGGAAAGGGCAATTTGTTTGAAGCAAGGCAGGAGGACAGGAGGAGATGCAGGGGCTAAGAAGTGAGAGAAATCTATCAGTAGCCCCAATTTGCCCCATTAGAAAAAGACACAAACAAATAAGAAGAAATAAACGGAGCTTGAGCAACCACCTGCACAACTTTTGACCACACTACGCCCAGGAAGGAAGAAGTACTCGCTTGTTTTGAGTGACAACTTGAAGAGGAAGCAAACTAGACGTATCAAAGATGATCTATATTCTGTTATTTTACACTATATTGGCATTTTACTTCAATCACCACTACCTCCCCTCTGCGTACTCCTTCCCTCAGTGTTCTACGCAAGGAGCGTGAAGGCCTGAAGAAGTGAGATGATGGTGCTGCATTTTTCCAAGTTTTTGGAGCTTCAGAATTTGAGAAATCCTTTTTGTTACGGATTATTACATGTGAAAAGTCCGTATTAGCCTCTGGGAAGTGCAGCGTGCTGGAGAGGTGGCAGGGATGCGGTCCAAGGCCAGGCTGGCAGCAACCACGGGCTGCTCAGTTCAAGGGGAGACAGGCTGAGGCTCCCAGGCAGGGTCTATCCCAAGAGGCGGCTGCAGCCACAGAATCAAAAAGTGTATAGACGTGGCACTTTGGGACATGGGTTAGTAGACATGGTGGTGTCGGGTTGATGGTTGGACTTGATGATGCTAGAGGTCTTCTCCAACCTTAAAGATTCTGTGATTCTATGATCGATCGAATCCCAGACTGGTTTGGGTTGGAAGGGACCTCAAAGCCCACCTAGTTCCCATCCCTTGCCATGGGCAAGGACACCCCCCACCAGCCCAGGGGGCCCAAAGCCCCATCCAACCTGGCCTTGGGCACTGCCAGGGAGCCAGGGGCAGCCACAGCTTCTCGAGGCACCCTGTGCCAGGGCCTCAGCACCCACCCAGGGAAGGATTTCCTCCTGAAGTATCTCCTCTGAAACTACCCAGTCGATCAAGCCCGGTTCGTGAGCCTGCAGGGCTGCCCAGGTTGGCAAAACGCAAGTGGTGAGAGCCAGCACGGCGGGCTAGGGGAGCTCACTGCAGGGACATGATGGCTGTGGGAAGCAATGGGGCAGCAGCATGAACATAAGAACGTTACATCAGTCGAAGACACTGCTGCCCTCTGCACAGAGCAGCAGGTGCTCAGGACACAGTTCTACCTCCTCAACCGCTCCGTTTACTCCTGCGGTTCCACTCCCAGAAGGTACTGGGTGACCAGATGCCCCCTCGGCCGCAGCCCAGGCAGTAGAAGCGCACAGCCTCCCACAACGCCCCGCAGTCCTCAGCCTGGACTGGGACAGACCCCCCCGGGCTGAGGGGACGGTCCCATTTTGAGCCTCAACACACATCCTGGCCCTCCTGAGAGCACCCACACGTGCGGCTGCGTCTCACGACATGCCCACCGCCATCGCAGTCGAGACGCTCCGATCACCTTCCCACAGCAGCCCTGCTCAACACCCAATAATATTCCTCTTCAAGAAGCTGGAATTCATCTCATCAAGAGCTTCCCATGTGCTATCACCAGATGCTCAGCAGCAGTTTCTGTTTTTCTCTCCAAAATGCTACTCTGACACCCCCAGACAAAGCATCGCCCGCTCCCTGAAAGCTGTTTCTCTGTTCAGTAACACCGTCCCGCCAGCTCAGGGGACATCACGTTGAAACAGCCCGTTAGTACCAACCCGCGGACAAGAGATAAGCCTTAATACTTCAGTCGTGATGGAACCATGGGCATAAAAACCCATTTGAAACCAACCAAAACGCCCTGAAACTGCTCAGATCCCCATATGCACTAAACCACATGCCTGAACTTCAGCTTCTTTTTGAGGCTTTTCCTGAACCAAGCTTCAGCCTCCGTGCCAGTATCCGCAGCCTGATATCCTCCGATATCCTCCGGCCTGTATTTCAAACACATTTGCCAAAGGAAAGTGACTGTGCGTGCCCCTGCACATCCTTCTGTTCAGACACTTCAAATAACTCTACAACCATCAACGCAAAGAACATCAACGCCGCTGAGGGTAGGAGGCTCATCAGCTTCCTTTCACAAAGGGTGACCGGCACCGTTTCACGTCTTTGTCGGCGACATGGACAGTGGGATCGAGGGCACCCTCAGCAAGTTTGCCAATGACACCGAGCTGTGTGGTGGGTCGACATGGTGGAGGGAAGGGATGGCATCCAGAGGGACCTGGACAGGCTGGAGAGGTGGGACCGTGTGAACTGCATGGAGTTCAACAAGGCCAAGGGCAAGGTCCTACACGTGGGTCGGTGCAAACCCAAGCACAACTCCAGGCTGGGCAGAGAATGGATGGAGAGCAGCCCTGAGGAGAAGGGCTTGGGGGTGCTGGGGGTTGAGAAGCTCACCATGAGCCGGCAGTGTGCGCTGGCAGCCCAGAAAGCCACCCGTGTCCTGGGCTGCATCAACCCAGTGTGGGCAGCAGGGCCAGGGAGGGGATTCTGCCCCTCTGCCCCGCTCTGCTGAGACCCCCCTGCAGTGCTGCCTCCAGCTCGGGGGGCCCCAGCACAGGAAAGGCATGGAGCTGCTGGAGCGAGTCCAGAGGAGGCCCCGGAGATGCTGCGAGGGCTGGAGCCCCTCTGCTGCGAGGACAGGCTGAGGGAGCTGGGCTTGTCCAGCCTGGAGCAGAGAAGGCTGCGGGGAGCCCTAACTGCGGCCTCCCAGTGCCTGCAGGGGCTGCAGGAAAGCTGGAGAGGGGCTGGTTGCAGGGCAGGGAGGGCCAGGCCAAGGGGGTGGGTTTGAACTGCCAGAGGGGAGCTGGAGCTGAGCTGGGAGGCAGCAATCCTTCCCTGGGAGGGTGCTGAGGCCCTGGCACAGGGTGCCCCGAGAAGCTGTGGCTGCCCCTGGCTCCCTGGCAGTGCCCAAGGCCAGGCTGGATGGGGCTTTGGGCAGCCTGGGCTGGTGGGGGGTGTCCCTGCCCATGGCAGGGGGTGGCACTGGATGATCCAACCCAAACCATTCCATGACATTAAGACACGAAGTTAAGGGCTCACGCATAACAAGCCCCTACTTTTGGGGCCTGGCACGTCAGATAAGCAAAACCAAACTCTGAGGAAATGCTGAAACTCCCCGAACACCGCAGCTGCACGTGAATGGGTGTGAAAGCACCCATTGTAAAGACACAGGTTTCTTCAGGTCTTGATATCCGTAGGAAAAAAAGGGATGAGGATATGCTAGGGAGGAATAATCTGTCACAAATGATAGATCTGAGCGGGTTGGCTTGGGTTTTTACTCTCGATAGCTGTTCTACCTGTCAGGATTTCCCTGGTCTGACAGCTTCCATGTACAAACAGTTGTACTCTCAAACGAGGGAACGCAGCCCCGGGCTTAAAGGACGCGGTTTTCCTGCAAACAAAGCAAGTCACGTTTTCCTTGGTACCTGAAGCCCAAGATTAAAGATTTGCTGGCCTGGGTCTGGTCCTTTCATTTAAAACACGTAAGATTAACGCTTGATAAGAAACGGCAGGCAACACTGACACCTGGCATTGCAGATATGTGAATATAAACCAGACAGCAACTCAAACAAGGAGGCACACGTCGGCAGAACCATAGCTCAAAGCCTACGTACAACTTAAAGGCATCGCGTACCAACAGCTGCTTGGGTTTTCTCACGAAAGGAAGAGAGCTAATTGAGAAACCAAAGTCATTTTCTCTACAACAGACCCCAGAGACTGCTTGAAAACTTTTTCTTTGTTGTTTCATAGCATCATGGAATCTCCCGAGCTGGCAGGGCCCCCCCAGGCCCACCAGCCCAACCCCTGGCCCCACACAGGCCCAGCCCCATCACAGCAGATGGCTGAGAGCGTTGGCCAGACGCTGCTTGAACTCAGCCCAGCTCGGGGCGCTGACCACTGCCCTGGGGAGCCTGTGCCAGGGCCCCACCACCCTCTGGGGGAAGAACCTTCTCCTCATCCCCACCCTGACCCTCCCCTGGGGCAGCTCCAGGCCGTTCCCTGGGGTGCTGTCGCTGGGCCCCAGAGGGAGGAGATCAGCGCCTGCCCCTTGGCTCCCCCTCGGGAGGAAGCTGGAGGCCGCCATGAGCTCTGCCCTCAGCCTCCTCTTCTCCAGGCTGAACCAGCCCAGGGCCTTCAGCCTCTCCTCACACGCCTGCCCCTCCAGACCCTTCCCCACCTTTGTTCCCTCCTCTGGACACTCCCCAACAGTTTTATGCCCTTTTTGTGCTGTGGCGCCCAAACCTGCCCCCAGCACTGGAGGTGAGGCCGCCCCAGCGCAGGGCAGAGTGGGACCATCCCGTCCCTGGCCCGGCTGGCCATGCCGGGCTTGGTGCCCCCAGGACACGGTAAATGCCAAGTTTGCCGTGTTCTGCTTATTTACAGCCTGAAACGCTTGCCGTGGTTTTTGGAGGCTGGTCACCACCGGCATGTGCCGCAGCAGGTACAGCACTGCAGCAGGCACAAGCAACCTCCCCAAACTGCCGCCTGCCAAATGTGCTCCGAACTCAGTTCCACCTCCCGGAACATCTTGCAGTTATTTTCCCACTTTCCTAAACCATATGCTCCCCTGGCTGCACACCAATGCAACAGAACCACAAGGTCAGCTAAACTTCAGTACCTTTCGAACAGTGGAGGCATTAAACCCGCCGCAGCATCCTGGAAGGGGAAGCCTGCCCCACGAGCGGCACAAACCCACTGCCCAGCGCACGCCGGGCTGCGAGCAGGTTAACCGCCTCGCTTACGGACCTACGCGAGACGTACGGGGACATTTTGTGTGGTGCAGGGACGCGCAGGACGCGTTCCCACGGTTATCCAGAAGGGAAGGCACCACTAACGCAGCCTGACGCGCTGCATCAGGTCTGTTAAATCAAGTTCTTCGTGGCTGTTTGAACGATGCATCCTCACACGGAGGAGAAAAGGAAAGACGCTACTTGGATGTACGTAGGGAAGGCTTGCCATCACCTTCAACAGCACTTACTGCCCCTAGTAAGTCTGAGCCTCATGAGATGGAGAAGAGTGCCGAGGTGAGACGCTACTGCACAGGCACTGAAAGGAAGGAGAATGGGAAGGAGGCAGAATGAGACACAGGAACACAAGAATTTAAGGGCTACGAACACTGAGGGGAGCACACGTTCCCCGCCAGCGCGGTCTGGGTCAGCGCGGCCTTCTGCCCATCCTTGTTGTCCCCGCACACTGTACGTCCTTTCGCTGTTACAACACGTTCTGCCCTGACATCTAGGAAACCAAAGCCCAATGAAGAAGAGGCGAGGGATGAATCAGCGGACTGAAACTTACACTGCTGCCTGCGAAACCCTAACGTCACCATCCGCAGATCAAAGCTACAAAGAGCTTTTCTCCAAGAGATCGTGGGCTTCGACTTCTCCAGCCCCCAGAGCCCAAGGATGCCGTGACTTTGAGCTGACAGAACGTCGGCATGGCACTAGGATAAACTTCTAGAAACAGCACCGGGTTTTTCAGTATTGCTCTTCCCTTCCCGGTGCTGGATCAACATTTCTGCGTTACGGCGGCACCAGCTGAGCTCCGAAAGACTGACGCTGCAGGGCGAGCTTTAGCAACGCGGCCGTGGGGAGCAGGTAAAGCAGCGCTGACAGTAGGAGGTACCAGCGATGGGTTACCAGAAGGTTAATTCTGCCTCGTGAGCCCAGGCAGGACTTCTCCACGTGCTCCCTGACCTCTGGAGGATGACTGGGCTCCACGTCCGTAACTCAGCTACGAGTTCTGCTGCAACTTTGCCAAGTATTCGGTAAGCTGCCTCTATATTGTCACAATAGATATTGCTATTTTGACCACAACAACAGCAGAAAGATACAACAGAAACCTGGGGAAGCACCAGCTTTCCGAAACACAGTCATAAAACCGACGGGCAGCTTCGACATGACCACGTGTTCTGTTGCTGTCACGAGGTTTTTTGAACAAACAGGGCTATTTTCGAGGGGTATTACGCAGACGTGAAGATAGGAATTTGCAAAACTGATGGCACGCAGATGACTTTTACTGCAAAAGTAGGTATGTAAACTACTTCAGAAGTGTCCAAATGTTTTGGTTTTTAAGTGTAAGTTTAGATTCAGGACGAGACCATGGGCAAAACCTTGCTTTACCAGTGCAAACGCCAATTATTCCGTATAGTTACAATCAAGCAACCAACATTTAGCACCGTCCTGTTCCTCACCACCACACACCTAGCGCTGGCAGCAAACACTGGCCACCACGAAACGCAGCAACGCCTATGCAGGGCAGGTGAGCACGATACAGGATTTTGCCCCGCTGTTGGCGGGGGCCTTGAGTCACGATTAGAAATCTCCTCATGCACGAAACAAAACCTGTGAGGTCTTTCGCTAACTGCTGGCAAGCACGGCATTCTTTTTCCGTTACTTATGATATCAAACTTCTTTTATAAGCTACGTGCTGAGTGAAGCGCTGTCACAGTGACTCCCTCTACTTTCTCCCAAAAAGTAAGACCCTGGCTGGCTCTGCTGGAGAGCGTCTAAATTCCTTTCAAGTCAAAAATAAATCTTTCCAATAGACACATGGCCCTAGAATTTCTCACTCTTGTTCCAGTTTCTGTTCAGCCCCATTATCTCACCCTTCACATCTTTAGGGTACACTGAGCATCAAGTATTCTAGCCTGGTTGAGAGACACAGAGTACAGCAATAGAGAAGCCAGAAGTCCCTTGACAGCTGCAGGAGACAGCTTGGGTTGAGGCGAACCAAGAGGATAGTGAGCCAGGAGCGCTTAGCCACCCTCCTCCTCAAACAGAAAGCTCATGTTCTCCTCGTCCAGGCCCTAAAACCATGGAAAGCACCAAGGGCTTCTGCTGGGCGCTATGGGATGAGAGTGGCAATAAGCCACACACGTGGAGGTTTGGGAGGACAGCAACTACGTCATTTCAGTTAACTGAAAACACAACACAGCAGCTTGCCAGCCACATGGCAACCTCTGCTGTACTCCTTCCTCTAATTCCATTTAATCCAATTTACTGCCTTAGAGCGCTGTCTCACTTAACACAAGACCTTTGTTCAGGATTACCGCTAAAATACAGCTCTCGACCCGAGGGTCGCGTTCATCGCAAGAGCGGCAGCTGAAGCTAGGTCTGTCCTGGCAGGCACCTGCACGGCCTTTGCAAACACAGCGCATCGCCAACGGATTCTCCTAAAAGCCCCCAAGAAACAACCCAACCAACCAAAGCGACGTTAGCCGATCACCTCGGACAGAACCACCGCCTGCGTTTCTCCTCTTTAAGCACGGAAAGCCAAGGGGTGCAGGCTGTGCGCAGCCCTCAGCTCTCCATCAGGAGCCTGAGGCGTTCAGGCAACTCCTGGCACGCCGACTAGAGGGTCACTGGCCGGTACTTATCGCCAAACGGAATCAAATCATTCACGTGCGGCACGTGACGGGAAGAGGGAAACCTATTTCCAAGAAGGGATACTTGTTGCAGGCTTGTTCCTATGATTCCTCTCCTGAACAGCAGCGGAGTAACCAGTACATTAATCTTCCTGGATGTCGCAGTCGTGTTCCACCACTGCTCCTGCTACTTAAGGAGCACAAGGTAAGTATTGTTAGCTTTCTTTACCGCATGACTGAATTAACGAATGGTATGTGGACTCGATATATGCCCGGTCTTTCAATACGGGATCTGTGCACCAAGCCAGCCACTGCATCTGCTGAAGCCACCGTGAAACACCACGCGCTTTCAACTAACGCAGCAATCAGCCAGTGGTGAGAACAAACCGCTCACAGATGCGAACCGCTGCGTTCTCAGCCGATACCTTCTGATGAAACAAAACTGCGCGGCAGAAAACAAAAGCATGCTTATTTTATAAATAAACCCTTTAAAACTTAACTCCGTTGCTATTCTTGGACTACAGGGCAGCCCGCAATTTTGCTACCCGAGAAGTCCACAGTGGTGATTTGGATGCCAAATTCTACCTTCCGTCACCAAAAGATCATCTTTTAAGTCTTGAAACGGCTCCATTATTAATTTTCCCATTTGTGACACCACAGGAAAGTAAAAAGGAAAACCGACCAAGCACAGGTTTGATTTCTCTCTCCCACGCCAGCGACATTAAGGACTCTGCTCATCAAACCCTGAGGAATTACCCCAGAACGAAGCAGTCGGGCTGCATACATCAATACATACTGAGGCATTTTCTAAGGGATTTAAGAAATGAAGTTCTTTAAATGACATCGTTAGCAACAGGTAGTTAAAAGCAACAAAAGCTGTGTACAAAGGGGTACAATACCAGAGGTTAACGCCATTAAATAAGCCTTACCAGACCATCACAATTGCTAATAGCGACAGACGCTCCGGGGATGTCCGTTATGTCTCCCACGTACGCGCAGTTGGTCCATAGGGGCTCTCTCTTCCGCAGCCTCTCCGTCGCCGGTCCGGGCTGACTCGCGTTACCAGCATCATTTCCAGTTTCCAGAGAGTCTTCGTACCACTCCACCACAGCCTGGGGAGCCACTAAGCGAGCGTTGGGTTTCAGCCGGAGATGGAATTCCCTTCCGAAGGCGGTGACGTTAAAGTACAGCTGTTTGGGGCTCTGCGATACCTCCCGCGTCGATCTTCGCTGGTGACTTGCAGAGAGGATATTGGAGACGTAGCTTCCGTCTGCATTGGTACTAATTGGAATCACTAACCCATACGGTCTCGGTCTGCTTTTTCCTAATTCTGCCAAGAGAAAATACCCAAAACCAAACTAAAATTAGAAGGAGGGCACAGAACGAGCCTGCAGACCCAAGGCCAGACGTGCACGTCGCCAGCACAACCAGTAAACGCAAAGGTAAACGCGACAAACCCTGGCTGAGCTGCTGGGGGCTGCGGGCGTCACGAGCGCTCCGGCTGCAGCACATCGATCACACAGCACCCCGATTCCGGGCGCTCGGTCCCAACGCCGGGTGCCGTTTGGTTAGCGCCCTGCCGCCTCCCGTTCCCCTTCCCCAGCTCCCCGTGTAGGATCTCAGTTGGAGCTACTCCAAACCATGGTTGTCAGTGCAGAACCATCAAAAACCGGGGTGGGTGTTACAAGGACGGGGGGCAGAGCCGCTTCCCACGCTTTATAAGCCACATGAACTGCATTATGCTGTTCGATGCGTTCAACTGCCCGCTAGCCAGCTAGTCTGGGTATGAGCACACCCATCGGGTGTCGGCAAACGGGGGCACGTTTTTTCTGGCTTTTCTCCAGTTTTCTTTTAAGCCAGATACCGAGGGATTTGACAAAAACCCAACGTACGGTACGAGTAGGACACACACAGACGGACATTTCAGTTATTGCACTACAAGTATCTTTACACAGACAAACACTACATCTCACCGCTCTCTTTAGCAACCTCATAAATCCTCACCTGGGTACCCATCACACTCTTAACGCTATTGAGTGTTACTATAAACAGCGTGCCCAGGTTGCCAGGAAGGGCAACCGTGTCCTGGGG